>VXAA01000593.1:459372-640169 GCA_013399115.1 Anseranas semipalmata
TTTTGCTTGGTGGAGGGGTTTCTGCTTTCTGCCTGGGTTCAATTGCTTTGGGAGAGGGAGCAAAAAGCGTGCGTGTGTACATGTGGTGGTACTAATAGGAGGATTACAGCTGCTAGGATAGGGAAACCCTTCCTTGCTGAGGGCGGAATAGGTCTGTGAAATCCCATCTCCAAGTCTGCACATTCGCGTGAACCTCAGCGTGAGCCAGCAGCAGTGTGGAAAAGAAATCATGTGGCTGCGAACCGTAGGAAATGAGCCAGGGGTGATGCTGGTCCGGAGACGGCTTCCACTTCCCTGCCTGACTGATGGACTGTAGATCCATGGCATATTGCTTTAGCACTAAATAATCAAAATATTTCCAAGACATTGCTTGGTAGCTTTGGTTTTGTATAGCCTTCCTGGATTTTATTTGGATCTTAGTGGTCTATCGGTTTAGGAGCATTAGGTTCTTGTTTTTTTCCCTTCTGTGGCAGCAGGCAATGGGCCTTTGTTCTTCCTCTCTTCTGGCAGAAAGTCTTGCAGGGTGTCCTGAAAGTCCACGTGGGTGGATGATGTGCCCGCACTCCATGGCATCATGCAGGGTTTGAGTATTTTCCCAACACAGATTAGTTAGTGACACCATTTATAGGTCTAGGATTGGAATCTTGACTCCTAGACCATGCCTGCTGGCGTTGCCATTCACTAATATTACTTTAATTACAAAACGTCCCATCTGACCAGTGCTGTGGAGCCTCGCTCAGACGATTACAGCACAGCCTGGGCGGGCGGTGCAGCTGATGCCCGCCGCGCTGCTTGTCCTCGCCTTGAAGCGCCGGCGTCACCCTGAGCTGCCCCACCTGGCCAACGGGCCGAGCTGCTCCTGAGGCAGGGCAGGGACTCCTCCTGCCTCCTGCTGCTGCTGTCTTCAAGAAATGAACAGTGACGTACCGGTTCTTACAGCTGTTTTGAATCTCTCTACATGCACTTTACTTTTTTTTTTTTTTTTCCAGTCGTAGGTATGGAATTTCCTCAAGCTGTAGAATTAAAAAGCAGGTTTCATTCAGCATTATCTCTTTGCATGGTTACTTTTAAAATACTGGGAGGAACGCAGCTTAATACACTCAAATTCAATTCAGTCAGCAGCTTGTAGCAACTAATATGCAAGTGGCCCAAAGGCCTGCTAAAGTTAGTTGTGGTTTTATATTTTTGGAAAAAAATCGATACAGCTCTTTAGGAGTGCCTCTGCTGTTTTACAAAGCCCAGGGCTTTACATGCCGTACCACCAATAGGGTTAAACTCCAATACACAAGTGCAGTAGTTTAAGGAATAAATTCCAGAAGTTATTTAATGCTCAGCTTTGTTACAGAGTGACGATCAGGTCGGGTTAGGCAGAATTGCCGTATGCTGAAACATCTGGAATAATACCACCCTTCCCCAAAACGGAATTTTCTTTAAGAGCAGCAGCAATTGCTGATACTTGAGAGGGTGGAGCTAGCAGCAACCTACAAATGCTGGAAAATGAATTAAGAATTTATAGAGTGAAATATTGAGACTTTGTCAGGAATCTTCATTTTGATTATGATCTGTTGTTTAAAACATCAGCTAATTCTGAGAACTGGGACTTTCCAGGCTGCGGAGCTTGGTAGGACAGCTTACGCTGGGGCCAAAAGCTCGGCTCCTTGGCACTTGGCTTTTTTGTCTTTTGATGAATTCCAGTGAAACAAGTTGTGGCGAACTGATGTGGAGGTTTGGAGCCAGAATCTGCATGAAAAATCTTGCATGAAAAGAGGGATTGTTTCATGAGGAAGAATTTGAATGTAGTTCAGTTAAAATATGCTGGATTTAAAACTACAAATGCTATTTTGATATTTTATGAAAGATACCGTTTCCTCAATTCTACCATTGTGGGTGTATTTTACACTTGAAGGATACCATAAAAGTAGATTTGAAGTCTCAGTTGCATTTAAAATATTTTTATTACAAAATCTGCTTTGACTACAAAGATATTTTGTATAATTGTGACTTCATTTGTTAATTTTGAAGGAAATAGTTCTGGAGGAGGAAAATATTCCTATGCAAATGCAAGCATTGTACAGACCCAAAATCAGAAAGGTGTTTAATCACAAATGAGCTTGCCCATTTTAGTTTAATTTACATTATTTGCTTGGTTTATGGTTAAAGGTAAATACTGAAAAAACTTAAATCGGATATTTATGGTACCCATTTTTTTCCAGTGTTGTGGATTATTCAACAACACAGTTAATAGTATTTTATGTGTTGTATTTAATGTATTAAGACTGTCTGTTTCACATGAGTTATACGGGCCTGAGAACCAGCTCGAATCTACATTTCAAAGCAACTCAAATCAACTTTTTTGAAACAATTGCACTGAAAACAAAATTCAGTTGAATAAATTAAACTGAATTTCTTAAATCTGAGTTAGTAAAGAGCTTCCAAAACATCATCCAAAATAGATTGTAACAAAGGAGCAGAACTTCACTGAATCATTTCACAATGCTAGCTGCAACTCGAAGTGCTACGCTGAGATTAGAGGTACGTTACTCAAAGTCCCAGCCTAAATTTAACTCCAGGATTCACATACTGCACTCGCTTCATTGGAAGAGTTTGGTTTGCATGTAGCATATTTGAGCTAGTTTTGCATCTCCTTGGGGAATAAATTATAGGCTGAATGAGAACATTCACACACATTTATGACATTAGTGCTATATGCAGTTGGAGGTTCTGCATGCATTCAGCCTGTAAAACTAATACTATCTCTAGCCTCCTTCCAGGGCTTTATTTAATTTCTGTATCGATAGCTGTTAAGGGCAGTGAGATGCAAGGAGACAGCATTTTTTCTGACGGTGTGTCCTGAAAGCTGCTTTAGGAACACAGTCAGAAGCTTCTCCCTTGAAAATTTCCACTGGAGTGAACTCTCCTCTGCCGCCCCTTGCCCCCCAAACCAGCCCTATGCGATAACTGCACTTGTGTAGCTAGTTGTTTCACATGCCCCAAATAAAAATGCACTAGTTCCAAAGAGTAAGGAAAATGCTTAAGAGCCAGTTTGAGGTATTATGTAATAGCAGTTACATAAAGTTTTGGACGTCTTTATACTTCTAAGACATTACTGCCTTAAAAAAAAACACAAACTGAAGTTTCACTTCGAAACATGTGATAGGAGTTTACACGTAAAATATAAATTGGGATTGTAGATTGTCTACATTGCAGGATGAATTTACAGCTCTCCAAAGAAACAGCAGGTATGCCCACTGCTAAATAAAACATCTCCTGTAAGCTGGTGGAGATACCTGACCTGCACCAGCTCAGGATTTGTCCTGTGCTCTGTAGTTTTGGTGACTGGCAACGTTTTTGGAAGAACAGCCTTGAGTACTTTCATCATTTTAGAGCAGCACGTTCATAAATGAGTGTTTGTAAATTGTGTAACTTTCAAACCTTTTCTAACTTTGCAGTGCATTTTCCAAATGGAAATATTTCATAACTACCGAGCCACCAGTGTTACACTAATGCTGAATTATGGTCAGTTGCTTGCAGGCAGCAAGCACACATTTAAGTGCCTACAAATAAGTATAACAGGGCTGTTGCAAAGCACAGTGGGCTGTGCTGGGCATGAATGTGGCCTGCAATGGGGTCGCACCGATTTATGGCCCCTGAGGTCTGGACCTGAGGGGCTGCAAACAGAACCAGTGCTTTAGGGACCCAGCTGGTGCAGGCGTGGTCTCGCCGAGGGGCGCTGGGGGCGAGGGAACCTGTGCCCCCCAGTGAGACCTGTACGGTGCAGGAGGGGAGCGGGATCGACACGGTGAATGAGCCCTTCCTCTCGTCCCTTCTTCCCCTTGAGCACACCTACACCTGGAAGGAAATACTTTCGTTTGGATGAAAGAAATGCAGTATTTTTTTTTTTTTTAACAAAATTCCCTACACCTTCACTATTCCAGGCATGGCCTTGAGTGTAAGCAGCACTGCTGAGCTATTACCTGACAGCTAGGAAGGAAAAGAGGTGAAAATAAAAGCGAAACTGCGTATATTGATTATGGTGTCTGACCGAAAGTCAGATGAACCAGATGAAGAAGAGCAGCAGGGAGCAGCCAGCGGAGGCAGCGGGTTTCCACGCTCGGCAGATTCTTGCCAGCCAGTCCCGGTGCCAGCTGCGTGCAGCCTGTAATGTCCGTAAGTCTGTCAGGGCCAAGGGAAAAATACTGGCCTCGGGATGTCCACAGAAAGTACTCTGGGTCCCGCTCAGAGGAGCCGGAATCCTACAAACCGCAGTAGGGGTAGGAGCAAGGCCTCTTGTTCATTAACAGGATTTTTAAACAGGATTTCCCCCTTTCCCAAGCATTGCTTGCGCACCCCTTGCAGTGCTGAATAGCAGTCGTAAGCCTGGGGACTGGTGGAGCATTAACTGACAAAATCTCATTCTCGTTAAAAGTATCCTTTTGAACATGGCACCGCAGTTCCTAAGTCACCTCGGGTGGCCTTTGGTTAGGTTTATCTGTCTGAAGAGGGGGCCTGGGCCTGGCCTCCCCCTAGGGAGAGGGGAGATGGAGATGGAGACCTCCCCGGAGGTCTCTGGGTCGCAGCCCCGTGGTTATCTGTGGGCGGGAGGTAGCACCTCTCGTCCCACCACTCGGGATGCTTGTGCCGTCACCTTTCAGTCAGACACCGATGTGGTGGCTGCCCGCCCAGCTCAGGCAAACGGCAAGGTTTTTAACCACGTATTTCACTGAACTCCTAGATGCGCTTGGCAGCTTTATCATCAGACGTCTAAAACCTGTACGTCTGAAGCTGCTCCTCCAACGAGGACCTTGGGGGGCAGTCGCTGAATGGCAGCGTGCCCCAGTCAGGCCTGTGCAATTCAGCTTGTCGGACGGTCGCTGTGACTTTCTGTCACTCTCTGTGTGGCAGGTGAAATCAGGTTTCTCTAACTTGTTCGTATGGCTCTAAAACATCAGTGGTTTTAAGGACACTAGCTGAACTTCTCGTGGCCAAACCCTGTCTAGCTGAGTTAATGAAATTTAGCAAATGAGGAGGAAGGTCCTGTGACTTTTACTGCTTTAAGGAGGCTTCTGGAAATACAGGGTTGGACCTGAAACCAGAGAGCATTCCCAGTGGTTATTGAACCTGTATCTAGCAACATTTAGGAAAACATTTCAAAGCTACCACTGTGAAATAAAGCTGAAATGAGAGAACAAGTCATATACATTCTCCCAGACCTACAGCATTAGGGCTAAGCAGATAGATTCCCTAATAATACAGACTTTATTTTCCTGTGGAAGACCTTACTGCATTTTGCACAAAGACCAGCACGCTAAGCACGGAGCAGCACAGTTTGGAAGAACGAGGTCGCTGTGTCGGTGCTGGGAGCGGAGCGAGGGCGCCCGGGCGCAGCAAGCTGTCTCTCAGGGGCGTCTTCTTCTCTCCTCCGGCTCGCCCTGCTAACCGAAACAGGCGCTGTTCGTGAATGTACCCGCAATAAACAACGTGTGATGGGATTAGTTCGGAGGAGCAGCCAGAACATATATCAATTATTGTGTCTGCTTTCTTTCTCAAAGGAGGCTTCCTTTAGAGACACGTGCCTCTTCTCTTGTAATCAAATCCTGTGTGCTCTCAGTTGCTGGATGGCAATTGGTTTGCATGTGCTGTGCTTTAATTGAAATATCCTGGTTTGTCAGTATTAAATGATTTTAGTGGGTGAACGTGGGGCATGGGTGTTCCCGGGCTTTCCGATGCTCCGGCTGGCAGTGCGCACGGGTCACACGCCTGCCTTGAGATGCAGCTCTTGTCCGGTCCCTCCAACCTCCCTGAGCAGGGATTTCCTCAGTCACTAAGGAGGCAGTTGTGTCCTAAAAAATGGAGCTTTCTGGTCCCGTGACCCTCTGCTTGCTCCTCCCTGGGGACTCGATACAATTTGACCTTCCTGAAATTATTATGAATTAGGAATAAACCTTTGCTGGAAAGGTGGAAAAGTGCAGTGAAAAAAATCCCCGGGATCATGTACGCTGTGGCTAATGAAATGTGAATTTACATGACCACCCATAGCTGATGCGTATTTTATGGTTGAGTTCTTCCGTGTGATGAGTCCACTGCTAGCAGTGCAATAGTTTTAATAACAAGCTTCAGATTTCTTTTGAGGACTTTGTACACTCCTCAGACATAAGTGAACTAATCCCCAAAATGTGCATATTAAACGAATGTAAGTTGTTACCCAAAGCCCCATTTAGGCTCAGTAAAAACTAAGCCCAAAGCTTTTTAAACACTTGTGAATGGTAATAATTAGCTTATGTTTTAAAGCTAATAAATTCTGATAATATCCATACTATTGTAATACCCATAATCAATATTGGTGAGGAAATGGGGAGAATAGGTACAAAAACTGTAATGAAAAAATAAATTCAGAAACCAGACTTTGGGTAAATTCTTGGGAGTGGATGACCACAGGAATATTCTTATATTCTTTCCATTTATTGAGCCTCAACTGGAAAATGGGGAGCACCAGAATACCGGTTGGATCCACTTAAAGCTCCGGGTCAGTAGCATGCTTAAGCACATGCTTAACTTCAAGCATATGATTAATCACATCCCTGGTCCACGGAGTAATTAAACATGTGCTTAAGTACTTTGTACCGCGCAGCACCAGCCTGCAGGCGTACTCTACATACTGGTGCGCCTGCGAAAGTGGTGAATCAGAAAGTGATTTTTGGCTGGAGTTTGGAAACGAGCTTGAAAAAGCTGGTTAGGCACCCAGCTCTCGTATTTGAGTAGCTGTGGAAAAGCTGCTCTTGTTAGCAGAACAGTGCAAGTAGCAAGGCGTGGCCATTTACTTTATGGTAATGCCTCACTTTTGTATAAAGTGAAATTATTTAAAAATCGCTTTTGCTTAGCAATTTCCTGCTGCTCTCCTGTAACTCTTTGCTTCCCTCGATGCCAGCCAGACCAGATTCTGTTCCAGCAAAGCCCAAGGTGGGCAGCCGCTGCCTGGCCGCTTCCCTCGTAACTCGCCGCTCGAAGCGCAGGTAGATCCAGCACTGGCAGGCCGGTGCCAGGAGCACGCCTGCCTGTCCTGCCGCTGAGCAGCCCGGGCACAGACCTGCAGTGACGTGCTCCTCGGGGCTAGCTGCGTGCTGCAGGGCTGCACCTCGGCTCACGCCGTGCTCGCAACCTGAGCGGCTGCTGGCTGCGTGCTTCGCGTGGTCCTGGGCACAGCTTTGGCCTGGGACTCTTCCAGCCGGCCCTGCACACAGTTTGGAAGTCGTGTGGGCCAGGGACCATTATTAACGGGCTGTTTGGATGTGGCCGCCCTGTTTTGGTGGCTAGGAGGCTTCAGGCTGGGCTGGTTGGCCCCCGCACTGTTTAATTTACTAGCAGTCATGCAGCCTCTTTTAGCCAGAGCTCCTCCCCTGGAGCTTTTTCCTAGCGTTCTCCCTTCCTGTCGCCTTCCTTGTGCCAACCAGCTTAATGTGTTAGTCTTCACACCAGCAGCTCCCTTCTCGGTCGCTCTGGGTTTGTTTTGCCAACATGGCCGTTTGGGCAGGCAGCACTGTCATCCCCTTCTGTGCCAGCCTGAGCTGGACGATGGTCCCTTGCCACTCAAGGTGGGTGTAATGTGGCAGCATCTAGAAGACTTTTTGATGACTAATTGTTTTATTTTATGTATTCAAAGACAGTTAGGTGCTTTAATTTCTTTGTTCTGTGAGGCCTCCGTGTATAAATGCTCGTGAGGTCACCATAATGAGGCAAGTCGGTGCAGTATTCAATGCTACTATTTGAACTATTGGCTCCTAAGTTGCTGAATGGTGGGAGGGTAGTTTTCCAAGCAGACTCCATGGAAAGTCTGTGTAACGTGTTTGATTATCCAACCTTGTCATTTTCAAAGGGACCAGTCAAGATTAACAGGGCCTAAATGTACCGTTCCCTAAAAATAACTCTGGCTTTCCAGCTCCTCTGCTGGTGTTGGTGGCAGGGGTGGGAGAGAGGAGAAATGATGCTCCAAAGTGAAGATTTCAAAGGAAATGAAACGTAAAACTCCTGTGGCTGAAACCATGCCTTGTCAGCCCTGGAAGATGGGTGCTCTTCCATCAGAGCTCAAGTGTTGTTCGTTTTAGGGTCCCAGCACAATGAGGACAAGGAGCTTGGTGCCCTACACGGAGGCTGGGCAGCTCTCGCCGCTGGAGACAGCAGCAATTGGGATGTCTTCTGGTAACTGGCAAAGTGAGAGACTTCCTGAATTTAACTTATGTGTCTATTTTTATTTTCTTCTGGATGAAGGAGGCTAATGAGCCCAGCTGGCATGGTGGCTTCTGGAGCACGCTTGGGCTTGCACAAAGGACAGCCTGATCAGTCATAGGTTGCGTAGGCAGGACCCAAAGCTAATAAATGCCGCTATTAGCAACTCCTTCGTGGCTGAAGGGATTTCCCAAACGCCAGGTGCAATTGTGCTGTGCCGCAGTCTGTCCTGGGGGCAGGGCTGGCTTGGGATGGACCGGACCACACTTTGGCATGCATTTGTTCTCTCGCACTGCATACTTGATATTTTCTTGAGGACCCCTCATGTAATTTTCAAGATGATGATCAGCCCAATCTTGGTTTTGAGAGAAAAATCTGCGAAAAGCCTCTTCTTGGAAAAGTAAATCCCATAAATAACTGGTGTCTGGAAGCCTGCTTTGCCAGCATTTCTCCGAAGCAGCCCATGAACTTCAGGGCCATGTTGGTATCAGTTATTTTCTTGGTGTTGTGTCCACTGGCTCATTCACCTGGAGTCAGCTCCAGTTTGGGGACGTGCAGAGTGCACAGAGCCCTTGGAGCACGGGTGCGTTTTCAGCTGCTCTGAGGGCAGCCCTTTGTCTTCTTCCAGCTACCTCGAGTCAGCTCTG
Source organism: Anseranas semipalmata (assembly GCA_013399115.1). Classification (NCBI taxonomy): domain Eukaryota; kingdom Metazoa; phylum Chordata; class Aves; order Anseriformes; family Anseranatidae; genus Anseranas; species Anseranas semipalmata. The sequence goes on from VXAA01000593.1 coordinate 468,240, forward strand.
GTGCCAGCTAAAACCAGAGGCCGAAGCTCTTGTCTGGGCAGAGCAGGATAGGCAGCTGTTGTCAAAGGGGCCGGAGTCTCTCCTGTGAGTGGGTGTTATTCATTTGGTAATACCAGTCTATTCCAGCTGAGGATCTGTCCCTTTGTTTTGTGTATAGGACAATTTGTTTTCAATTTTTGTTTCTGAAAGGAAACTGTCAAGACGAAATTCACACTTAAAAAAATTAAGGGAAACAGCCCTTTGTCCGTTCCTAACAATCCCCTTCAATGACTAAAGCTGGAAGAATTCTAGAAACTGCAATCGCTTTTTACCTTCGGTTTGTTTTTGTGCTGTTCTTGCATTTTTTGAGTTTCAAATCCAACACACCAAAAAGACTTCAGTCCCAAATCCTCCTGATAACCTCAGCGTAACCTGGAGATCCGTGCTCTGATGACTGAAGTCGGATCGTGCCTCATCTGGCAGTGGGACTGGGGCAGCAGGGAGCGGAGAGCAGCTTGGGCAGCACGTCCCTCTCCTAGCGCACGCAGCCTTGTGCTGGCCTTGCAGTCCAAGAAGGAACACGTAAACCCTCCGCGGAGGGGGTTCCCTGCAGCAGGACGCATCCATCATGTGGAGGCTGCCAGCTACCCACTGCATGCAAAATAAAACTGGGGTGAGACAGCCCAGCCGGGCTGAAATCCGCAGCGACTCTGCCTGCTTTCCTGTACCCTGGCTGTGCTCCGACTGCCTGTGGTGGGGTCCTGGCCGCTGGGGAGGTTGCTGTCTGCCCGGGGCAGGGGCTCCTCGGATTGTCTTCCGTGTCAGCACAACAGCAAGTGCTGCAGACCTGGTCCTCGCCTGGGGCTCCTCCCGACTACAAAGAGCTGTTTATTGTCATTCCAAGAAATTAAAAAAAAAAANTGGAAATAATAACAGCATGCATCTCATTTTAATTTTAGTCCTAGAAACTACTTGATGCTCATTACAAAGGAATTGATTCCTTAAATGAATGAAGCAGCCGTGAGTGCTTCTTTCAGAGTGGAACTACTGACGCTCTGACTCATGCTTTACTTCTTGCAGGATCTGGCTTTTATGCTTCATTTAGGACACCAACGTCATTAGCATTCAGAGGGCTCCTGCTTTTTTTTTATTATACTGCTGTTATAATTTTTTAAAAGATGCAAATAATATTTGGATCAGAATCAGGGCTCATGTTTTATTACCAAATCAGGGCATAATGCTTGCTTTCATTTGACTTTCAAGCCTTAGAAGAAATTCTAAATGAAAATAAGGTGTGGCTTTGTACAGTGATGAGAGGGTCTCAGGAATTTTCTGGGTGCCAGGTTGGCTGCTACTGTGAAGCGTCATCCGCTGATGGAAGGGGTGAGGATATTCGTCTTGTGTTGCACACGGCCGGGATCTTTATGACTGCCCCAAAGCTCGGCGTTTCCATTGCATGCAGAACAGCTGCGCCAGCCTGCCGTCCGTGTCCCTGGAGATGGCATGTTTGAACGGCAGCGGCTCCAAACAAGATGCTGCTCGGCACAGCTGAATGTGGCAGCTCGGCCGCATTGTTTTGGAGCTGAATGTGAACACAGTGGCTTGCGAGCGAGTCCCGCAGCGCGCTTGGGCCTGGGCAGGGAGAGGGGGAGCTGTGTTGTGCGAGATTCGTGTCGCACCTCGCGGGTTTGCAGAGACACTCGGCCAGTCGTGTTCTTGCTAGGCTGTAACTGGGAGCAGGGAAAAGTGCCCTTTGCTGAGGGACAGGACATCTTTAATGCAAGCAAAAAAAAAAAAAATTATTGAGAGTCCTCAGTGGTTCCTGGCTCTGCTACAAAGGCCCTGGCAGCCCTCGAGCAGGTCACAAAGGCCCCGTCCTCGCGGGTGACAGCACTCGCCCAGCTTGCAGGGGTGCACGCAGGCTTGCCGCGGGGCTGGGGCCCATCCCAGCACCCTATGCAGAAAGCCGTGGAAACAGCAGAGCAGAAGCACATGTGGGAATCTGCCTATGGTTTTTGTTGAGTCCACTTCCATCAAAATTCAAATTACTGATGAATTAAAAGGAAAGTGTTGCTCCTTGCCCTGGGGACACACTGGGCTGGGCTGGGATTTCCAGGAGGATTTGTAAACGAGGGTTGAAAATTCCCAGCCAACTACTTGGCACCTTTTTAGTAGGAAACCTATAGATCTCTTTCAAAGATTGCCTAAGCTGAAAGCTGTTGAGAAATCAGTAGTAATTAGCTAATTAAAATCCCAGCTTTATTAATAAATCAAGAGCCACTGCTCCTGCAGTTGGGCAAGCAGGTGTGACCTGCTCCCGGGCTGCTGGGGGCAATGCGCGAGTGCCAGGTGCTGGTCAGGGCCGGGGGCCCCGCAGTCCCTGGACGCGGTGCCAGTGCGCTGACCGCTGATACCAGCGTGCTTGCAGGACCGGGCGTTATTTCCTCTACCCCAGTGGTTTGGGGCGTTAGAGGGTTGCTTATGGCGAGCTATGCCAGGCTTTGTTTGATGGCATTTCTGCCGAGTGACAGACAAGCCATCTGGTGTTACGCTGAGGCGCAGCACAGCGTTTGCTCAGGAGGGAGCCTGCAGCGATGACAAAGCAGTTCCACACCTTCCGCTGGCTGTGTCACGGCTGGTCACCGTGGTCGGGGCGGCTGCTGGGCAAATCAGCACGAGACGGCTCAGCCGTGCTGGAGAGAAAGGAGCCCATCAGACCTCTGCCCTCCTAGGGACGTGGAGGGGACTGAGTGGCAGCAAGAAAAATGAGGGACTTTCAGGGGCAGCTGTGTTTTACTAACCCAGTCATAATGCCCCTAAAAATCCTTATTGTTCTTGCAATGGTCAACTGTGACCTCCGGCACGGGGAGGCCTGGAAGGTAAGCACGAGCGCTTGGGGCAGAGCAAGCAGGGAAAGGCAGGCGTGCCCTCGGGAGGGCTCGCTTGCGAGCCAGAGCAGTGTTACAGGCAGGGGAAGGAGCTTCTGCTGGAGTGGATCGGAACAGCCTCAGTGTCGGGAGTTGTGGCGTGGAGGGCGCATTTCTGCCTGAAGCTCAGGGCACGAGGACCGAAACACAAAGTGGGTTAAATGAAACCAGCTAAGCGCTTTGCCTCCCCGTCGTGTCTGCCTTGTGTTTTTCCCCCACTGGAGTGAAACGCAACCAGAGATATTCCCAGACCAACCCCAGACACAGCCCCTGCCCGAGCCACCCGGCGGGAGAGGTGCCGGTTGTTAGCGATGCACAGGGGAGCAGGGGGAGGGCGCACCCCAGCCGCAGCCTTAGCGGGCCTTTACTTCGCCTTGTGAGTGAATGAACCCACTGCTTACAGGACAGCCCAGCATGGGACACGGGAACTTGCGCGTGCAGCAGCACCGGCAGGCAGCACCGACTGCTCCACCGATGGCCATGGGGACAGGCTGATTAATGCCCGCCGTGGGGATGGGCTAATTAACGCCTGCCGAGCAGCCTGCCCATGTCGCTGTACCCCTGTTCTGCACAGCGGTGTGCTTGCAGACAGGACTCCATCCTGCCAGCGTTCCTGCTCGTGTCCCTTCCTGTAACCTCACAGGACTCTGCTCCCATAACTGATTTCTGTCATAAGTGTTTAAAAAAATTGTTTTCTCCAGATTCCAGGACAGTGATGTGTGCTAGCTTATTTTTATCTCCATTTCTCTTTTTTTTTTCAGTATTAAATTCACTCTTTTCATGTTTCTGAAAGTGTTGGTGGTTTTAGACTTAATGCCATTCATTTTATTGTAAACTGCCCTCTCCCTCCTAACTCCCTGCTTTACTCCTCTTTCAGCTGAGCTGCTCTAAGTCATTGCAGATCTCTGCTCATTCTTATCACCTTCTTCTGATCTTTATTCCTACCCTAATTTTTCAGATCAGACAAGGATGCAGTAATTGCATGCGGAGAAGCAATTTGTTAAACAAAACTATAATATTAAATTATTCGCCATCTTTATGCATTCTAACACCTTGTTTGCATTTCTGAGAGCTTCTATACGTTGAGTAAAAGCTTTTATTTTCATTGAACTCTGCAACAACGTTCAAAGCTTTTATCCTTTAATAACTCTACCTAGGGGTATGGATAGTCAAATTAATCTGGTCCCACAACAGCAAGTCCCTTTCCCAGTGTCTGGTTGGATTAGTCATTACTTTTTTGAAAAGGCTTTGTTTATCAATTAATTGATATGTTTATCAATTAATTCTGCTTTATACACCTGTGCCAATAGATTAGAAATGCATGCATTTTTTTCTCTACACTGACTGCACAGGCTTGCCTTTACCCATCACTTACCTATTTTTAATTGGGTTATATGGCTCTGGAGCAAGAATTACTCACTTGTTATTTGTTATTCTCAGGAACATTTCAACTGCTTTTCTTAAAGCTGAATTCTTTGTAAAGGAGAAGTGACTAGAAACCCCAAACTGGGTCCCAGGTCTTGCCCAACTTTGTAAGGCACACTGACATGCTGATGCTGCTCCAGTTAAGGTATGGTATGAATCAGAAACTAACAGCCGCTGTGGAATGAGTGTGTTCCCATGAAGTCACCCTGCAGTAGCTCTTGCAGAATAGTCATCTGCTCTTTGTAAGCAAGCCCTAAAAGACAATTCTTGTCCCAATGACTGTGTGACCAGATAAGAGATAATGGGCACAAGAAAGGCACCCTACTATCAGCTAAGGATGGGCACCGTTCGACTGGCTGGGAACAAAGAAACTTGTGCTGCTCAAGGCCACGCGGGCCTGTCCTGGGAGCGTCCTTCCTTGCAGGCTGATTCCGTGAACGTGGCACTTTTGGAATGGTTTGTTTCAGGACTTTCTGCTTTGACACCTTTGGTTTCTGAGACCGGCCCATAGGAAGCCCCAGACCCTCTGCTCCTCTCCATGAGGATTTCCTCATTTAGCAACTCCGGTGTCTTCACCAGATGCTGAAACAAGATGGAAGAAATTGAATGTTTCCCTTGGCAAGATGTGTGGGTGGAATTGATCTGTTTTGAATCTGCCATCTACCAAACCAACTAAATAGAATCACCTCAACTGCTAACAGGTTGGAGAACAATCATCTACTCTTTGTACTGAAAACAGGAAGATCTGGAATGGGGTTTTGTAACTTTTTTGATGTGTTTCTATGTTACAATTTTTATACTTAGTATCTACATCTTACTCGAAATAAGAATATTTATATATTAAAATAAACACATTTTTGCTCTGAAATACTGGAACGAGCCTGCCCAGGTTCTTCCTGTCTCAGCTCTGCCCCTGTGAAGAGAATCAACTCACGGATTTTAAAGTCAGAGGGACCAGTCTGAACCTCAGAGGATGTGCACAGAGCAATTCCTGCAATTCATCCTGGAGCCAGTGCCCTGATGAATGGATCTTTTTCTTATGTGCTATGGGAACTGCCTATATAGATGTCTGACAAGCTGTTCCAGTGCTTTATAACCTTGTGTCTTGTATCTTATGGCAAGGCAGAATTTCCCACTTAATGCATCTTATACAGCCACTGTGGAAGACACCCTCCATGTATGTGACTGCATATGGTGAACAGGAGAGCAAGGTTTGGTGTTATTTTTATCCCATCTGTTCTCAAAACAGCTCTCCCAGTCACACATCCCCTCCTGTTGCCTTTCAGAGCAGAGGGCAGGCGAGCAGAGGTCTGCAGGGACACTTGGTACTTGGCCAGGGACTGACAGGCAGGAGGGATCCCGCATGTCCTGCGGGTGGGATCCAGCCTGGCTGGCCCCTCTGATACACCACAGGACACTGTGAGTCCATTTCCTAGTGCCCAGGCTAAGACACTAAGATCTCCAGGGCAAATCTGGCTGTTCTTTTTGAAAGTTCAGTGTCATTTAATACCTCCAGTCTGGCTTGGAAAAATGCAGAAATACCTAAAATAAATGTGTTTTGAAAAGTATCTGCAGGCAATCACGTTTCTTTCAGTCAGTCTCAAGTGATGCCATCAGCTTCTACTGTGCTTAGGCATTGCCCCAGACTTCCTTGATGTTTCCATCCTAGTATATGCTAAGTAGCATGAACATTAGCATGGAACCTACCACAACAAAGCATCCTGGTACTCGCGTGCAGATAATTCTGCATGGATAACGAGGATCTACTAAGCCTGAGCCACCATTCACTTACTTTGCACATCCTTGGAGGGCACACAGTGTCTAGATTGATAACAGTGGTACAACAACCCACGAAGAATAGACCTAAAGGAGCAAAGGTTGCAGGGTGAGATCCCCACCAGGAAAAGAAAAAAATGAATTGCTCTTCAAGTACAAGCAATTGTATTAGAGCCTTTCAAGCACCAGTGTTCCAGGCTGCAAGGAGTCTCTTGCTGCAGGGGACGCTTTCTGAACTGCCCTGTAATATTATCAGCTGCTTTCAGTGCACAACTCCTGTCTCGAATAATTTATTGTGGTACATTCAATCAAATAGAAATTGTATGTCAGCCACATGATCTGAATTAGACCAGTGCAGGAAATAACATTTTGCAGGCAAATTTGTTGCCTTCTTTCACTGTAGCCCTTCAGTACTTTGCTGTAGTTTTTGATGAATAGCTGCTTCATGGAGGAAATACAGTTATTAAGGCAAACTTTCTTCACAATTTGAGCATTTAATTTTCAGCAAGCCTGAAGAAATCCAAGCTCTCAATGAACCTTTAGCTTTAGCAGATTATTGTTGGGACTTGTCTTTTTAATTGTACCAGAATTGGCCAAGTTTAAGTGAGAGAACATTTGCAGGAATTACTGGGAAGGAAAGAGCAACTTCTCTGGTAAGACAGCCAGGCCAGCCTTCACAAGGGATGGACTTTGTTCTGGTGTCCAGCTGGTATTGGTTGAAATTTGATTGCTACTTGGTACTTTTTAAAGAGAAATAAACANTAGACTTCCTGAGTCCCAAGTTAAGCACACAAGCTCATCAGCTGACAGGATAGTGTGACTTGTGTACATGCCTTTCTCTGCAACATCAGGCTTGAAAACTTTCCTGTGGCATTGTAGCAGGATTTGTCTTCTGAACCTGAAAGTCAGGCAGAAATTCCTCATTACTGATGCTGCTTTATATGCAGCTTTAAAAAAAAAAAAAAAGTACACGGAGAAAGAAAAATGATCCACAGTTTTCTGGGTAAATAATGCTGTCAGTAGTGATGAGTTAAATCCCACATTATAATCATCGACAGTCCTCTGACTATTTGTCATTGTCCCTTGACCTGACATGGTGTGACAGACACTGAAGGGCTCCTTGATGAGCTGTGCACCTGGAAAACTTCACCTGTTCTTTAAGTTGATTCTCCTATAAACTTCACCTGCTCTCTGTATGCAAAACCAGACTGGTTCTTTCTCTAAGCTCAATAGGCGCATGTTCACACATGAAGACTGAAACCAGAGAAAATCGGAGTTGTGGCAATCCAGTTTCTAAATTAGGTAAGCCGAATGGAGATGGACACAATGCATTTATTAGTCTACAGTTAAGGGAAGGCAGTGAAGTTTTCTCTGCACACCCCCAGACTCCTCAGGCTACTCATCTGCCTCATGAGAGAAGCTGAGAAGTACAAGGCTTCACTGTGATCCTGAATCTGTGGCTGAGCAATCTGTTTTTCCCCTAAACTTCCTGTGACTATGGTTGAGCACTTTTAAAGGGAAAAAATGAAGAAAGATTTACTGGTTTCTACAGCCTGCAGTTTATAAATGTACTCGTTCATCTTATTCTCCCACAACAAACTGACATGCCCTAATTAGTGCCAGCATATACAAGAAACATTTTTAATCATTACATGATAAAGTGGAACAGAAATGGACTAATGATATAGCAGGGGCCAAAGACATTTCCAGTGCTCCAGTACATAGGACAGGGTTTGGCCATCAGCCTGTAGGCACAAGAGCCGTTACAGATTCATACTGCACTAGCTGGTTACAATATATGCTGATGTTTATGTGTGGCGGCACAGATGCTACTTGTAGTACCAAGTTTTTGCTCCATGACAGATGAGAAGCAAGTCCATGGATTCCAGTGCTTGCACTTCCAAGCAGTTATGGCTTGCTCTTAATTGGGGAAAGGAAGCCAAAGGAAATCATGTGCATTGGAGTCAAATACCATTTTTAGGAGTGGGAACTGCATGAGTATTTCAACAGTGATTAAAATAGCCAGGGACCAAGGCACACTAATGATTAATGGTCTCTTTCTGTGAGCTGAGGACATGTCCTACAGAATCTGGCCCTCCTCAGAGATATTCATGAAGTACAGTTTGGCTGGGCACATTTTAAAGGCATGAGCAAGAATTGGTTGGTTAGTTTTTATTTTCCTTTATGCTGTGGATCAGCTATGTCATGTGGCTTGAATTATTAGCTCCTATTTCTGAAGTGTGTGGTACATACAAGTAACTCTAAACCAACCTGAACCAGCAAGTGGTGGTGTATCCACGCAGCTATCCGACTCCCGGGGCAGGCATCGGGAGCGCAGCCTGGAGACGTCACAGCGAGCGCTGAGACTTGCACACTAAGCCTGCTGCTGCAGGTGGAACGAGGCCATCTGAACAATTATTTTAAAGTCACATTTTTTTTCTGACTCTGTGCCTGTTCACCTTTTGTGACTGTGCTACTTCCTAAAGCCCTGCATGTCCCTCTGGCCAGGTGCTCGCCGTACCATTGAGCAGTGGCTTTTCTTAGCGGGATCAGGGCAACCTCCCGATGAAGAAGCCTGCCAGATGCATAGCGGTGAACTTGGAGGCCCAGACTCCACCGTGTCCCCATGATGGCACAGAGCTGGGCCCCTCAGAACTGGCTGAGCCAGGCCTTGGAGGAGTTAACTCCGTTTGTGAGCCCCCCACCGGCCATTCTCAGCACGGTAAGGCTGGCTGCAGGAGCGCGGAAGCAAGGCTGTAACTCCGGCTGCCTGCTTATTTAAGGCTGGAGAAGAAGCTGCACAGGGCCCTCCCGCAGCTGTTGCGTCTCACGGCTGTGACATGGCACTGGCAACCCTGGGGCTGGGGCTGCCTCAGAGCACCCCACCCTCCCTGGCCTCAGGGGCGCGCTGCCACGAGGCGAGGGGCTCCCGGCTGCGCCCCACGCGGGGCTTATCTTTTATATGGGGGGCTGGAGAAGCTGCAGCGGGGCTGGGACGGCGGAAGCCTTTGGGCTGCCATGGCTGTCTCTGCTGGGAGCCCCGTGTCCATGGGCACAGCTGGAGGGGCAACAGCTCCCACCGCCTGGCAGGGGGCTGCAGTGCCCGTGGGGCCGAGCCCTGGGTCCCTCTCGCTTCAGCAGTACCTGAGCGGGGCTTGGTGCAGCAGGGCCGCGCGGAGGTGCTGGGGAAGGCAGCAACGCGTGCCGGAGGCGAGCTGGGGGCTGTGTTGCACTCCACCCTCGCTCGCTGTGTGGCAAAGAGCACAGGCTTAACCTCTGCGCGCCTCCCGCCCCAGCTGAACCAGAGATAGGAACCTCTGTCTGTCTCAGTGGGTTTCTGCGGTACTTAATTGATTTGTGCTGCTAAACAGCCTCGTAATAAATGAGTACAAGGTGTTAAAGAAGGATGAGTTAGTGGGAAAGATCCAGCTGAAACAAAGCTTAGATAGAAAACATGTGCATGCTGAGAGAGAGCGCACCCTCTCCCCGTTCCCACCCCCTGGCCCCGCACAGGGTGATTAATGCTTTACAGAAACACTGGCTTGTTTTCAGGCCTCTCTCTTGTCCTTGAGCATCTCTGTGGCCTGACCATCCAGTGGGGTTTCCTGCTGCAGGAGGGAGGCCAACCAAGAAGCTGAGTGGTCCCAGTTAATGTACTCGCCCCGTCCCAGTGCCGGCTGACACCACCGATTCGCCCATTAAGGATGTCTTTTCCTGCACAGAAACAACAGTATAAGGCATTGCTATAAGAAAACTTTAGTTTCAAGTGAGGAACTTCTGGGAATTACTCAGTTTTTTTTTTTTTCCAGCTGCAGAATAGAGTGAAAACTATCAGCTATAAAAATATTATAGTTTATGCTGTTAAACAAATCATCATTTGTCAACAGGTAGCTGAATTATATCCAATTCCACTGACAGAGCCAAAACTGATTTTTTTCCCAATACTATCGTATAGTAACAGCTGGCAGAGAACTGGCAACCAAGGCTGTGCTGGGCTGATAAATAAACCAATGAGCCTCGGTGCAGAAGACACAGTATCTCATGGAGAGACTGCAGCTCATGCTGGAATGTGTTGAACAAACGCTTGTTAACAATCTATGCACAGGCAGAGAATTGCTTGATGAAAAGGTACTAGAAAAATGTTATTTAAATAAGACATAGATTTCCTAGGGTTATCAGAAGAGCAAGCCAGGTTTTAGGTCTCAGAATACTAAACCATAGCAGCAAACCATCAAATGTTAGCACTTCTCGTTCATTGAAACTGAGAGCCTGGTAATAATGAGTGAAATGTCCCAACCAGTTCTAAGATACAGAAAGGCAAGCCAGAAAACCAACAGAGAGAAATATTTTTATATTTGTTTCACAGTTCCCAAATTCTGCTGGAGAATTTTCCACTCTTCCAGATGTTTTCTGAGGCAGAGAGAGACATACTCTGATTTCAGATGCTGTTGCCTCTAAGCCGATCAGACTACGCTGTACCACATGGGAGAAGGCAGGGTAACAAGTGAGACTGCCCCATCAGGAGATACTGCTTCAGGCTGGAGCTCAGTGCCTTGTACAAGCAGCATATTAATGCCCTGTGTTCTGTACTTAACACCGCTCTGGTTTTGTCTCTGCTCTGCAGGCATTTTATTTTTATCATGGGTAAGAACAGGAATGTGTGCGTCTCTGTGAGAGAGTGAGCATGGGGCTGCAAGCTTCATCTCAGTGCAAATAATATTTTGGCAGGAAACCTGCAGGAGATTAAATTAGGGGCCTAAAGACTGCATATTAAAACATTTCAAACTTTGAGTTCCTTTAAATAAGCAGCTACAAAACAAAGAAGCAGTCTGACAAAATTAGCAGGTCCAAAGTGCTAAAGGAATCCACTGAGGGTCATTTGCTTATTGATGCAGATTTAGGAGGACTTTTTTAATTATTTGTATTGGTAGCTGTATATGTCAACATGCTATTTCCTCAATGCATTTTGAGTCCAGATTAGCTAAAGTTTTAGATGTTGGCAGACTTGCTACAATAGAAGGGAAATGCCAATGGAATAACTTTAAACATGATCCAATCCCTGATGATTCATTGGATGTGTTAAAATTTCCTTTGAGACCATGTAAGTAATGCAGGGACTGGAGTGCAGAGTGCCTGTGACTCAGCTCTCTGCAAGGCAAAGGGAGGATGTCAGAATTACTCACTGGAACAGGAGGAATCTCATTTATCTATTTATAGGCAAGGCTGAGATGAGCTTGTACCATTAAAGAGCTGAGTTTTCCAGTTCCCATTAGGGGAGGAAGAGGGAAGGCCCTCACATTAGCTGTTGAAATACAAGCTTCACTATTGGCCTCCTTTCTTTCCCCCACTTCCAAACCCGGTGACTCCATTTTCCTGCTCTCGCATGAGCAGCATGGGGCTCCTAGCCTAGGCCCGTACCACGAGCGGAGCAGCCCTGCGAGCCCCTGGCCTGGCCGGTGGCACCAGCTGTCGCTCCCAGCCCTCCTGAGGGCCCGGGGCATCACGCGGGTCGGTGCCCCGAGGTCAGGGAAGCTCTCGCCACCGTAAGGGCATTGCTGTGGCACGTACCTGTCAACGAGTTTCATTTAAGAAGTACCCACTTTGCCAAACCGCTGTTTACTGCATGTTTCTCTTTGAAGATGTACAACATTGTCCCTTGGCCAGGCATTTTGGCTAACAGGACATCAGACAAAGACAGGGCCAGGGACAGCTGGGAGCTGAGCGCATCGCCTGCTTCCAGCTCCCTGGTGAGAGCCACAGAGGCTGCATGGAGGCACGGCAGTGACTGCCAGCGTCAGGACAGCAGTTCCTGAAGATGTTCTTTCAACCATGTAGACAGGCTTGGGAGGTGAAAGATGGTCACATTTGGGGCTAAAAAGCAAGAGCTCAAACTCAAGCAAAATGTTTTAGTGGCATATATCTAGCACTTCCCAGCACACATTTTGGCCTGATTTTCTTACTAAGAGATCACTACTTGGTAGGTGCCATGCGAGTCTCAGTCATTTACTGCAGTGCTCCATCACTGAGAACACATTTGTGTGTTGGTCTGGGCTGTTCCTTTCAATTCCCTGCATTTAACCACCATTGCTGATTCCTTTCCCCAAAAGAAGTTATCTAGGAACACAGGGCTCTGGATTACTGATCCAGTCTCCCACTATTACAGTCAATTACATCATATCATGCTTTTTGGCAGGCTATTCCAGCACTTCATTTTAAATTTTCAGGCTAATATCATTTGTTCTTGTGCCAGCATCGTAATTTAGTTTAAACAATTCTCTTTTTCCTCTGATCTTTACCTATCAGATGTATTTACTGAAAACAATCCTATCTCCTCTAGTCTTTGTTTTGAGAAACTAAACAAATGAAACTCTTCTAGTCTCCTCTTGTTCTAAACCCTCTGATCATCCACAATGCCCTTCTCTGTACCTGCTGATCTTCCTTGAACATGAGTGAACCTGTATCTTCTAGGACTGTGTTTGCCTTTCCATATCAGATTGGTGGTTCACAGTTATCCCTGGGAGCAAGTAATTTGCTGTGTTTTTTTTCCACCACCCTGCCTTTGTCATTTTCAAGTGAGTAATGCGATATTCTAGTTATTAATTTCTAATTGCATGTCTTTATACTTTGTCTATTCTATTTCAGATAAATTCTGTCATTCAGTTATTGCTGATTGATGTTCCGATCCTCCTTCGTATTAACAAAGCCTGTATCCTCAGCAGATGTCTTTACTACATTCCTACTGCTGTGGCAGAGTCATTAACGAAACAAGCAAGACTGAGCTCAACACTGACCTTTGAGGAGTTCCACTTATTAACTGCCTCTGTCCGGCATTTCCCCTTTCCTCAGAGCTCCCCTCTCCTCAGAGCTTTAGCAGTTCTGCGTTCACCATCCACACTAATCCCCATCTTCTCAACTTCAGCTGGTAATTTCCCCTGTGGTATAATATCAGATTCTTCACTCAGGTCTGGATAGAGTAAATCACCTGTATTTCATTTGTCTAGAAAAAAAAGCAGTCATCAAAGAGAAGTATCAGGTTAAGCTGAACTCATTTAATGTGCCAGTTCTTTCCAAATCCTGGGATGGAAATCTGCCAGTGCACCTTCATCTGAGCACACTGAATTCTTTAAGCTTTTCCTTCCATCTTACATGTGATAATTTTCATTCCCTTATGTACGTTCCCGCTAGAAATCCTGTCTTTGCCCCACTGCTCAGTGTGATCGCCTCTGCTGAAAACGCAGGCAAAGTGTTTTCAATTCATTTTTAGACCATATGTAGACTGGTCTAATCTCAACCCCATTCCCACTACATAATGACCACATTTCTCCTCTTTTTATTTCTCTAGCTGAAACCTTCTGCCATCTGTTCTAATTTCCTTTTCAAAGTCTAATTCACAATTTTACTTTTGACATTTTTCATTCTACTACTACATTTCCTGATCTCAGCAAATTAAAATTGGATGACTGAGGCAAATACTGCCTCCACTCTTCTGCTCCACCACTCTTCTCTGATGCCGCCCTTGTGGCAGTGACAGAGTAAGCCATAAAGCATGTCCAGAACTGCTGGACTGAACGTGTCCCCGGAACGGCGCCTGTTCAGGACCTGCTGGGTAAGCTGCTTCGTCAGCCCCGTGGCAGGAGTGATGGGCTCCACCAAAGAGCAAAGCAGATGGTCGTTCCCTGTAGCGGTTCCCCTCCAGACAGCTGACTTCACACGCACTGAATACCCTCTTGCCAGTCAGGCCTGCTGCCCGTTCCTCACCTGCTGTCACTTAACTCCCCCCATGTGTTTGGGGCTGGTTATTTATCCCACTGGGTTCGGAGCGTTTCCCTTCAGGGTTAGTCCTGTGTGTTTCAGCTGGTTTTGGAATCCAGTTTCCATCACATTCAACTCATCAGCTATTCAGTGCAGTTGATTCTACTAATTAGTTCCCTTAATTTCTCAACATTTGCCCTTTTTGAGATGAGTATGTTTTGGTGTATGACTACAGACGGTGCTGAAGATTCAGCCCTAATGAGGTGCCTGGAAAAGCTCCTGTTTCTTAACTGGAGTCTTCAGAGGCTTTGGCTGACTCACAACTTGGTGCTTTAGAGACAGAAAAGAACTGCACTTCCCTTTGTGTGTGAGAGAGACTCTGTATCACCTTAACACTCCTCAATATTAACTAGCATTTTCATTCTAGAGGTGACGTTTCAAAAGGTACTGCACTGGGTGAAGATTTAGTTAAGTCCCTAAAGTGAAGTCTAAAGCTCCCTACCCCACTGAGATCACTGCAGCAGTTTAACTTTGCTTACCAGAAAACTAGGTGTCTGTGCCAAGCTACTTGCTTTGAATTCTGCCTAGTTCCTGCAGAAAGCGAGGCACATCCAGGCTGCAGATCGACCTGTCCCAGACATGCAGCCAGGACGGGTAGCAGAGGCCTAGCTCAGACTGCCTGTCCCAGGCTAGCACAAGGAGAGGGGAGCCCTGTCCACAGGACACTTCTGAACAGTGCAAAGCATTTTTACAAATCCAGGCCTTACTGCCACATAGGGTAAAAGTGGGATTTGAACCTCGGTAGTGGCCTGCGTAGCCACTCGCTCGTTTTCCTCACTCCCTTGAGAAGCACTCTGGGACCCTGCATGGGACGTGTCCTCGCTCTACCTGCGTCCTCAGCCGCAGAATGCAGCAGCACCGCCCTCTTCCCCAGACAGCGTGCGAGTGATGTCAGTGCAACCGCAGCACGAAGGCCACACTGCCACCCGAGATAGATGGAAGCTATCTGCTACTGACAAACTGGTGCGTGTTCAAACCCAGTAGAAATAGATGAAGTGGCAGAGCAAAGTAAGTCTCTCTCCTCCCCTCTCCTCTCTTTCAAGGGGATCAAAATGCCCCTTTCCCAAGCATGCCTGCCTGGAATGCCCACTGCTCTGCTGGGCACCTACTGACCTTGGCAGTGTCACAGGACTCGTGTTTTTCTAAAAGAGTAACTCCTTGTGAACAGGCTTAGTGCTTTGGGAAACACAAAGCAGTCTTGTCTTCCAAGTATCCAAGCCTTCTTTTCACGTCTGTTTATTCCTTCACTAGCATTTATTTTTGGCCTTGAAAGAAGAACACAAGTCCACATTAAAGGGACGGTGTCCAGTTAAAACCCACAGGCTGCACCACCCCTTTGCTCCCCCTTTGCAGGGCAAGGTAGCAGAGGAGAAAACCTCTTGCCTGTTGGGCACAAAACTGCTTTTGCTTTCTAGGGAAAAGGCAGCAGAGCATCCTCAGAAGCACATTGCACACTGGTCAAATAGGCCAGATCCTGCATGCCTGAGGCTTGTTTGTGTATGTAATTACAAGTCCAAGGGCCACAGTTCCATTTGTCCTGGAAAGTCTTTCTAGCTGGTATTATAAATGGAGCTCAGGAGAGCGAGACACTGATGTTCCACAATGCTGTATTCAGTTTGTGGTGTGTGTAACTCTTTGGCAATCCCAGCCCTTCTAACACAGCCTATCAATGACATCAAATCAGAAAGTCACCATTTCATGCTATTTCTGCACTGACTCCACAGCCCTTTTGGCTACTGGAGAGCCAGAACATCAGAACAAGGCTTCTTATGCTGTGTGAAAGAGCTTAGGAGGAGCTGCAGGTGATCATTGCCTCCTGAGACCAGTGCCAGCTGCAGGCACACTTCTCCCCTGCTCAAGGCTAGTGCTAAGGCAAACAAAAGCACTTAGGCCACCAGTGGAGTATGCTCACCTGTTTGACTTTGCAGAGGACAGGTATTCACAGAGCCAGTGCCAGCTTTGTGCCTGTCACCTCCCAGCAGACACTTGTGACTGTGTGTGGCCTGACGCAGCTGCAGAAGGGCTGTCTAAGGGCTCACAAAGCTGATGTCCAAGGCACAAAGTTCAAGGCCAAGGTCCTGTAGCGACAGTGTGTGTGGTCAAGACCTGCATTCCTTCTGGGAGAGGCAGAGGAGGAGAGCAGGACTGCATCATGAGCTCTTTGGACTGGATCTGCAAGAGGAAATAAGCTCCCTTTGGCAACGGCTGTGTTTTGGACCACCCAGCAGCATTCAGCACCCAGCGTCAGGTAGCTGGGCTCCCTTCCTGTAGCACAGGACTGAGCTGGGCACCTGACAACAAAGTCATGAAAGCAGCCTGCTCTCAAGACCTACGTGACATTGACTGCAACCCTGTCAGTTTTCACTGAAATCAATGGGACTCTGGCCACAGGCCTGATTCATCTCTCTCCTACATCAATACCTTATCTTTTAAGTCCGTTGACTTCTATGAAATTAGAGCTGTCAGGCTCTGGATGTCTGTAAGGGCATGGCTGGACCAAAAGAAATGGCGGTAGCAACCCTTGGACATGATAGAAATTGAAAGCCCTGGAAAGACTGGGTCTGTCTTGCATGCGTAGCAAGGTAGCAGAATATTAATGATGCATCACTCAGAGTAAGTGCTTCTGGATGCCTGGCTGACTTTGGCAAGGGGCACTTTGAGAAGGATAAAACTGCATTTTCATTGCTGAGAGTCTTCCTCCAGTAATAAGATGTGCCCCATGGGATGCTGGCAACATATTGGTATTGTCTTCAGAGAGTATGTAGGGGCTAGGGTCTTACATTGCTAAGCTGTATAAACAAGCGCTTACCCCTGAATATCACGTTAGTCCAGGCAAAGCATTTATGAGCACAGAGACAGCCACAGGTGGGCTGTCCTCCAATTAGCCCATGAATCTAGAAAAAAAAAAAAAAAAAGATAGTTTTGTATTCTTTCCTTTGCATATAAAACATAATTAAAATAATTACAAAATCAGATGCATTGTATCAATAACTGACAAATTAAGAATTTTGTCACAGTTGTTCAGGAACTGACAGCCTCTTTGCAATACCAATAATGATTATTTATAGCCTACTCTGCAAGGAAATTAGTCCAGAAAAACTGACTGATTATAAGGTAATACAGTCACCCCGAGGGAGAAGCCCCGTGCAAGGTGCAGGCAGCCAAGGTGTCACAGCATTTTCTTGTCTTGTATGATAAACTTTATTGTAAGTAGTGTTCTTGTATTTTGTACAGGAAGTCTCAGTTCCTCTGCAACAAATACCCATTGTATTCCTGCTGAATTTCATTGGATTTACCTCTGATTTATACCAAAGATCAGAGGCAGATCCATGTTACTGCTTTATATATAAATCCCTTAGCAGCCTATTCACAAAGATTTGCAGCTTCGCAAAAGAATGAGTTGAGAGAATGAGCTGGGTGGCAGACTACCTATTAGTTTTGATGGTATTACCATGGCATCTGGAGAAGCTACATGTGGTACTAGCACAAGGTATAAGAAAGTCTCAGCCCTTAAAAAGATCTAACAAAGAAGATGCACAGAAAGTGGGAGGTAGAAAAGATCCCTGGAAAAGAGAAGTGGCTGTGCAAGGTCACATAGCAGGCAACCGAGAGGGGCAGGAGCAGGGCCCTTGTCTCTCAGCACCCTCCGGCTTCACACTGCCTTTTGGTCCTTTCTATTTCTGCATGTGGACCTCATGCATCTTTAACTAGAAGCTCAATCCAGAAGAAGAAAATATTTGTTTTCTTACTTGTCAAGAGAACCAGCTTTCTGCTAGTTGTGAAAACAAATTCTTTCCTGTGATTAATACCTGTCTCCTGTGCTAAAGACATCAATCTCTACATGAATCAGATCCTAATAAAGCAAAGCTCTCCTCTTAGAAAAGAACATTTTCCATTTTTTTTCTGCTAACATTGCTCCTCACACTTGTCCTTGTTTAGCCCCATGATAGTTCTATGATGCAGTCCCAACACAACTCACAGTACTTCCCATTATTGTGTGCCACAAGTGTTTACAGAGCCATTTTTGTGGCAGATACCAGCCTTTAGACATTCCACGTTTCCTGTTTAACTGGAGCCAATCACACTCTGCTCGGTACTGAAACTAAGTCTCTAATTAATTTATACACAACGAAGTCATTGTAATGATAACGTAATGGAGAACAGTCCATTAGCAAAAATTGGCTATCTAACGTGGATAAATTATTTTCTTTTCATGTTTCCATCAATATTAAGATCCATTAATCCTATTAAAAAAAAAAAAAAAAATCTGTGCCAATGCCAAACTGCCTTTAAACTTACCTACTAGTTCTAAGAACATCTGCATGGGATACCTGGGCCAGTCCTTTCCCTTACAGCAAAGAAAGTTCTCTCATATGCTGAGAAGAACTGGATTTTTACCACCACAGAAGATTTCACAACTGGTCCAACTCTACTAATATTCTCTTTATAAAGTCAGAATATAATAGTCTGGTTTTAACAAAAAAGAAATTAAGACTAAATGCAATATATTCTGAAGGAGGGAAAATTCCTAGCAGCAGCTGGAAGGGAAGTGGAATTCATAAATGCCTCTTTCATCTTTATCAAATTACTATTCAGTGCAGTTACATTTATTAATAACAACATCCCTTAAACCACATTGTGAAAATCCATTAGCAAGAAATGCTTTAAAATGTACAAGAGGCTGTAACAGATGATTTATCGAAGGCTGAAACAGTTAAATACTATAAGCAGGGTGGGCATTTTTATGGGCTGTTGAGCTTGCCAGAGTATCGTTACAGTATGTTCAGAAGTGGGCTGTTTGTGTTGTGTAACTAAAACTTCTTCTTTAATTCAGTAATCTACATTACCAAGAGGTGATGCAAACTAATAGTATTCTTTGACCTTTTTCTTCATCTCACTCCCTTATATACCTGCCCCTGGAAATGCTGACAGCCATTTCAAAGTTGTCCTTTGTGGTGCTCGCTACATAGCAAGGTACCAGACTGCCGTCCCAGTCAGGCACGGAGAGAGCAGCCCTGTGAGAGCAGATCACTGCGTGCAGAGGAAATGCACTCTGACTTCTCTGTAACAAACCCTAACAAGAAGAGCCCTTTAAGAGGTTGTTTAACTATCCCCGTGAGAGTCAAATTTAGCAGGACCGACTTGGAGGCGATCACCATATCATTCTTTCTTCTTCAACACATCCTGCATTTGCCCTGGAAGTGTACATACTCCCCTCCCATTTCCTTACTTGATTTTTTAAAACACACTGTTTCAATGTCAATCACTGTCGAGCAATCACTGTGAAAGTCCTAGGTATTGAGACTAAATTCAGATGAGGGATTTTGTCATTATCTTCATGGAAAAAACTGCCAGCCTTGACTATTGTGCATATCCTGCAATAGCGAAGGTTCATGCAAGTCCCAGGGGGGTCATTACAGAAAGACCAACTGTGTTGTCCTTCTCTCGGTCGCTTCCAGTTTGCAGCAGAGAACAATAATGGCACAGACAGCTCAGCATTGCTGCCGCACTCATTCCCCTGCCGTGACTGTATCTATCACAGCCTCCCGCTGTATCAGTGTAAAGATGTTTTCAAAGACATTTTCTTTGTTGCTGAGCAAGGCAAAGCCTGAGTCAGGGATTACAAGGAGAGGCAAAGGGGAAGGGGTAGGAGATGCGATTGCAGTCGGGGAGCGAGGGAAACAGCAGTTCTGGGGTCTCACTGCCACTGTGGGGACTGCACACAAAGTGGCTTTGGGCTGTATTAGGTTTTTGCTTAGTTGCTGGCAGATCTGCCCGTGCATGTTCTCCTTCCAGATTTGATCATTCCCTAATTCTGTAAAAAAGATGCCCAAGGCAGGGGTGAGATGACTTCTGAGGCAGATGCACAGACTGCAGCCCAAATGCAGCCCAGTTCCCTCTGGCGTGAAAAATCCCTTTGCACCTTTAAGCTAGACATTCAACTCACCCCGGCAGAACAGACAGACGGGTAACGCAGACACGCCGCACTCCGGATTCATTTGTCCCCACAGCGTGTTCCACGCAGGAGGGCGAAAGGGTGGCAGAACAAATTAGTGGCAGAATGTCTCTCCTGTCGTTGCGCACGAGCCAACTTGTTAGATTGAATAGTTTCTGTCCCAGCTGAGATTGTAGCTCCATGATTACTTTTGACTGAGCACAACTAGGAAATGCATAATTACATGGGCCAAAGCACGGAGAACTGCAGCTACAGGTGCCTGCTGCTCTGCTGGTAAAGTGCAGCACATGGGTGGAAAAGAGGAACTTGGAAATGAAGCGTACATTCGCACCTCACCACATCCTCACTGTGGAGTTTACAGCTTTCAGGCTTGGGCAGCATGCAAGGCTAAAATTCCTCAGGAGCAACGACAGATTGTGTGGCATGAAACATCGCAAACGGTATGTCAGTGCTGGAGATGGTGGGTTCGCCCCGTCCAGCCAGATGAAAGCAGTCCAGACTAATGCTGGTGAGACAATACTTGGCATCTTGCAGGAACAATCATTCTTGGCTGTAATATCCCCCTCCTGGTTCGTTTTCTGTTTTCTCTGTTGTTGACCTCCAGTGATGGAGGAAAGGGGTTGGACATGGACGGTGCTCTGAGCAGGAGAGGGGCCTGTAGGAAGGGAACAGCTGTGGGGCTGGGAGGGAAACGGAGACAGGGGAATGAAACAGATACGCTTCCCCTTTGGGAGGATGGGCTGAGCCAGTCTGAGCAAAAAAAAAAGGCTAAAATGAAAGGGAGGAAACCAGAGAAGAGAAGATGGAACAAGGGAGATCACAGAGAACAACAGGAAGCTGTGCTAAGAGGACAGACATGAAGGCTAGGGCTTGTAGGGGAAAAGCAACCAGAAAGAAAAAAAACTTCAGGAATATTTTGCAAAAGACAGAGAAAGAATTAAAAAAAAAAAAGTCCCATAAAAGTGCCAGCTACCCAGCTGGTGTAAGTGAAACTCCAGTACACTTACGTCAACACCACACCACTGATCAGCACCAGGGGAGGAGGTTTGGGGTTGTTTTTTTAATTTCATGGAAAGGCTTTCAGCGATGCAGAACATGAACGCCAGCTTCCACTGATGTCAAAGGGATTTAGAGGTGCTTACAGCCTCACAAAAACAAGACCCAACTTGATAAAGCCCATGAGACAAGATGCCGCGTTACAGCCTCAGGAAGAGCCAGCCTTTCACCCGGCCTGACTTCCACCTCGAGACCGACAAGATGGGCGCAGGGAGTGGGCACGCGGCAGCCTCAGCGCCCGCGGCAGGGACACAGCCCCGGCTCGGCCGTACCGCACCGCAGGAGCCGTCTGCTTCACAGGCCCTGATGAGGCCTCGACTTACCCAGCCAGGCTCGAATAGGGGTGAGAGGCATCTGCTTTGCTGGTTGAAGTGAAATGTTTGGCTTATTGGCATGGCTTGTTTAGTTTGGCTCCGCGTGCTCAGTCAGTGTTATTAGAGAAAGCAATAAAAATGCATTAAATACTAGGAACTACATTAAAACAACAGGGAGCATGCAACACAAACCAAGAAAAGCAAGGGGGCTGAGTATGGAGACTGCCATTCCCTCCTTCAGTCATCCTCCTCCACGCGTATATGGTGGAGACGGTGTTGCAGCGATGTTTGGAGAGCTGCAGCTGGTGACTTGTTGCCTGCAGCAACATGGAAGATTTCATCCCCTTTTTCTCGCCAAACTGCGGCTTCTAGAAAGACTTTGAAATACTGCAATCAGCTCCTATGCGTCCCTGCTGAGCTCCTTCCAGAGTTCTTAAAGTTGCCATGTTTTTGCCAAGACATAATTTTCTTTGACCACAGAGTAAAGGGTAGATCCCCTGTGCCACAGGGAGGGACGGTGAGATGTCAGAAATGACACATCTGTCACCTGCCCAGGCCGGTGCTCACTGCTCCGTCCCAGCTTCTGTAGCTCCGTCAGACTTCTTGGTTTCTTCTTTGGCCTTGAGACAGGACTCCAAGGGCTCTGGGGTCACTAATTTGCCCATTTTGTTCATTGATTTTAGCCACAGCTGGATCCTCGCATCTGTACCATGAAAACCACAACTGCATGTTACGCCTGGGCAAACGGCGAAGTGATTATCATAAAGCCTGGATTTCCTAAGGAAACGAAGCTTTACGTGGAGCGCCATGTGAGCCCAGTGTGTGTACAGAAGTAGTTCTTGAGCATGTCAGACGGTTTCAAGGAGACAGAGAGGAGGATTTCTCAAAGCCCTGAAGTTCCCAGACACGCACTGGCGATGACAGATGGAGGACACAGACACTGTTAGTATCCCCCGAGGAAAAGGCAGCAGTGAGCGCTCCCTCCACACCAGACAGCAGAGACGCCACGAGGGTGAGCGCTGTTCATTAGACCCACTGATGATGAAATTACTCGTTAATAATCTGTTCGTCTGATCACCTTTTCTTGCCACTCACTTCCCCTTTCTGCCTTGAGCTGGACCCAGTACAACTCTTACATTAACCGCCTTCCTCGCTCAGCTGCCCGTCATCTCTGGGGCCCAAACCTCTGGCGGGGACAGTCTCCGAGTGTCACCGCAAAACAGGTAACAGAGAAAACAGCGAGAGGATCAAGGCGCGAGATGACAGGAGCTGCAGCGGGGCAACAGCTGTCCCCCGGCACATCCATTGTTCCTGCGCAGAGAAGCAGCTTTAAGAAAGTGGTGTAAATTACAGGAACTGGATCACTGGCTTGAACAATGTCAGCACGTCCCTTTGAGGGCATTCACCCCCCCCACACCATGAAGCGACAAGTTATTATTTAACAGCAGACCTCACACAGAGGAATGTTTTTCTGTATTCATGACCTCTAACAAGTATAGTAATTGTTTACTATACTCTGAGTGATCCAGAAGGAGCTATAATGCGATAATTATAGAGAAACCTTCCTAAAAATATATTTCTGATGCATCAGCAAAAAATCAGCGGGCCCCTCCAGCTGGCACTGAACATGTGAGTTAAGCCCAATTTGAGAATCAGATCGTGCACTACATTTTGTGCAGCTGTGCAGAGACTCCAGCAAGGAGCTCTGGAGCAGATGCCTTGCAACGACGGAGGGAAGGGCAGGAAGCAGCAGAGAAGCAGACGGGGCCAGAACCACAGGTTCTTTTCTCAGTGGTTACTGACATAGGAAAACATCAGGCCCATTTTCAAGATGGATAAACTGAGGCTCTGGAAATCAGAACGCTAACATTTTCTAATCTGCCCACTGATTGGTGGTGTCTGGTTTTAGAGGACCAGTCTGAGTCCAGGCTGTGCCTGCTTCCCCAGAACTACTGAGCCTCTACACTTTTCATGAAACAGCACGATTCCTTATGATGATCTTATTTTATTCCTACACACTACATTTGTACACCCTCTCTGTGCTCAGTGTTACCAATGCCCAGCTCATGTTCTTTCAAGAAACATCTACAAGGGCTTCAGATGTTACTGCCTTGTAGCAGAGCCACCAAAAAGCCAGCCTTCTGCTGCCGCCGTTCAGAGCCCCCGGGGTGACCTAACCCCATCACCGCTATTTTAGCTAATCAGACTGTGAAGGGGAATGCCAGGGCACTGGTGCTTGTTCTCTTCGTCCAGCAGCACAGCACTTCCCTGGAGACAAGCTGGAGCCTTCAGAGACCCTGCAGTACCTCGGTAGCACCTACACGCTTCTGTGCCTCAGTCTCCTCACCTGCAAAAAGGCCAGGATGACAAACCCTCCACCTAGCGCTGTGTTCAGGTTTGGAAAACACACTTAGCACCTTGAAAGAAGGCTTCTGTGGAAGCACAAACAGTAATTTATGGCTTCAATTTAAAAAGTGTGTGTTTTACAATCCACAGTCTGTTTATACTTCTTCTCATAGATATCTCTCTAAAAAGAATTCAGCTCTGGTAGCTCATGGATTTGGCACAGCTTGCCAAATAAGCAGGCTCACCAACCTTTCCACGACACACAGTGCTTCTGTGTAACTTTGCAAGCTGTGTTTGACTTGTCTGAACTTGAACAGTCACCACTGATTGATTGGCTTCTAAAAATATCCACCCGCCATGGTTCGAAGTCCAGAGAGCTCCTGTTGATTTAGATGGAGACCTTCTTGCTGGGAAGAGGCTCCAACAGACACCTGACACCCGGGCACTGCTTTGTCTCGGCTCCGCTCGCTGCCTCCTGCACAGGGAGGGACCCGCAGGGCGCCCCTGGAGGCAGCCCCCGCACCCGGCAGAGCCCCGCTCCGCCACGCTCCACATGCTCGGTACCGCCGAGCACAGGAAAAGGCAGGATGAAAGCAGCCCTAAGGATCCCTTCCCTTCCTGCGACCCCATTTCCAAGCTGCCTCCGCAGCTGGTGGTAGTAAGTGGGATGAACCCAGGGGTCCCTGCATGTATCCTGCCAGAGGGCTGAGCCCAGGGGCCGAGGAGGTGCTGGAAGTGCCCCCAGAGCAACAGGAGAGCTCCAAGAGTCAGGTACGCAACAGCCGCAAGAGGAATGCATCGCAGCACACCCTGGAGAAGGCCGCAGACACATGGTTATTGCAGCCACCAGGAGAAAAACCAGATTACCATCTCCATTGGCGGCAATGGAGGCCTTGCTGATTTCTAGCGCCGTCACTACAGGCCATTAAGCACACCGTGTTGCGGCTCCCTGATCCCGTTACTGAGCCAGCTGGATAAGCACAACGGCATGGAGAACTCCGTTACAGGGCGTAGGGCTGGGGCTTCCCCCTGCAGTGACCGTGGTGTTTGCATCCCCAGCTACCTGCACCCAGATCACTACAGCCGAAGCTTCAAAATGCATTTTGGAAAGGGAAGGGGGTGCAGGGGTGGGGGGAGCCGTGGTTCGGAGCATAGGAGCCCAAGCAGATGAAGCTTCCCACAGAGGGGAACTGCAGAAAAGCAGAGCATGGGCACAGGCAGGCAGGAGCAAAGCAGCGTCTGCTCATTCCAGCAGAGCCGCATCGGCAGCAGCGTGCCGGGCGCTGGTGAGGAATGCGGCAGCACCAGGTTTGCAGAAGACATAAAGCTGAGACAGCCTCTAAGCAACGTGTGCCACCACCGGCGGGTCTCAGGCCACTCCGATCACTTACCTGCTGACATCAAAGCTAACAAAAGACAAAGCAGAGTGCAGTCAAACATATACACTGGATGTTGCCACGCTACTGAATGCAGCTTAGCACAGCAGGGCTTTTTATAAATGATGTATTATAGCTGAGCTAAAACCTAAATAATAAAGCCTACTTGTGGCTCTTTGGAAGATCACAGCTCGACAGTTGCCTATGGAATACCAGGCTAGTGGAAGAAATTATTGGTATTCTAGGAGCATATGGGGCTGGAGATGATCACTGCAGCCAGACTCCGCTTTCAGAGCATCACATGCAATCCCTTTTGTATATGGGTTATGCAACAGGACCCTGCTGTCCTGAGGCAAGGTCTTGCAGAACCAGGTTGCTCTGAGGCCTAGAGCCCTCCTCATTTCCAGTGTAAGTGTATTCCATGACAGTTTATAATCATTCTGATGACCAAAGAGTTCCTTTCATTTATGTAATGTTCTTCCTTCTGTTGCACCTACAGAAGACAGTGCTCTCACTGCAGCTCTGCTCTGCTGAATGACTCACACTCCTCCGGTTACTCCTTGTAAGCATCACCCGTTGTCCCAGTCATCTTCTGAGTTCTGCTTTGGATTTATCCTTCCCAAAGACAGATGATGGGAACTGACTGCGACTTTCCAGACAAAGGTTCAGCAGTTCCTTGTATGGTGGCAGGAGCGCTTCCTCATCTTTACTGGAAATATCTTGCCTAATAAACCCTATGATCTCATTTGGCTTTTGTGTTTAGTTTTAAAAGGGGTATAAAGCAGGCTCTCCAATATTTCACTTCATTTTATTTTACTGTTTGTTATCTGGAAAAAAAGAGGGTAGTTAAACTGCCTTTTTAATTAAATTCCTTTAAATCTTTGAAAACAATAACGAAAGAAAGATAGCAAACAAAGTAAGACAGAAGAATTACCATGTGTATAAGCAGAGGTATTTTTTCCCGTAACACATTTATATATAAATCTCTTTTTCAAAAACTTGCAGAATTTCTCAGTTGCTCAGTCTGTCTCCTGGGTAACTCGACACCTCACAAGAGGAGCCTTGTGCCGCGCTCTTTAGTGGGACATCAGTCTTGGGAACTCTATTGAAATTCTTGTCCAAATAAACAGTATTCCTAATTTCTTGAAGGTGAGGAGAGCTCGCAGTTCTGCATCCTTCTCTCTTTGCTTGTCTTCATTGTCACACAGCTTATCAAAATAAAAGGCTCTGTGCACCAACAGCTTCATTAAACCAGGGGGGTTGAGCTGTGGTCCCTTCAGGCACACAGCCTCTTTCTATAGGTCTGTAACAAGCACCTAAGAATTTACATGAGCAAGGAGATAGTAAATAGGCTTAGGTTTCCTGTAAGAGGGTTCAAACCTCCAGTGTCAAATGTTTAGAGCTCCGTAAATTAAAAGAAAAAAAATTGGAAAACACTGGCTTAGCTAAAGTAACCTGGCACAGGCCTGCCTTCACCAGGTCCTCTGCCATCAGCACTGCATCTACAGGATGGGAGCTCACCATGTATGCTGGACCTGGGAGAAAGTATGGCTGTCTGAAGGCTCAGATCCTGTGATTTGATTAAATCCACAGTGCAAGGGTTTTGACCATAACAAAAGCACTCAAGCACAGAGCTGAGGACACCCAGTATATCAGAGCAACAGGAGCACTAGCCCCAAGAGGTCAGGGCAGCTGGAAGCACCAGTTTGACAAAGCTTGTCACCATTCACATCTGCCATGGCTACAGCTGGTGACAAGTAGCTCAGAGTGGATGTAAAACACTGAGGTTGTTGGCATTTAAACTCACGGGGCACTTAAAAAATCGTGACATTAAGACTGGCATGTGTTTGCCATTTTCATTGGAAGCGGGGACAGGGGCAGACGCTGGTGTGCAAGCTGCTGAGTGACCTGGGCAGCTCTGCGACACGGGCTGTGCTGCGGTAACACCCCAAAGCTCTCTGCAAATCTGGGCCTGGAGCTGGCTGGTGCTGTGCAAGCCAGAGCACTCTTAATGCTGCTTCAGCCTGTTCACTGTACAGACCGCAGAAATGAGACCGCTGCGTATTGAGGGCCCCTTCACTGTCTACCAAATGGCTCTTAAACATTGCCCGCTGCTTGCCCTTTAGTAATATTTGCTATATCTTCTCCACAACTTGCCTAATTTCTTTTTCTTTATTACTGTTGGTTTACTCCTTTTTTAAAATAAGGAGACAACGCTCTCTGTGCCTCCCTCCTCAGATACCAGCGCTCTCCCAGGGACCTCTCAAACACTCCGGCCAGAAGCCAGCTCCAGGAATTGTAAGTTGCAGTTAATCTAAAATTGGTGACTTGTCAATTTTAATAGTTTTAATTTCCCAACTGTCTACTTGGGTTACACACATAAAACTTCTAAATAATACGCCTTCTCTCTCTCCCCAAATAGAAATACACCGCTTCCCTGTCCTCCTTACAGTACGTGACCTTCAGCTGCTCTCCCTCGCTCACCAAGTCAAGGAATTCATTCAGCTTCTCAGCAGCTCCCCTCACCTTCCATTCACGTCCCTCTAAAGGCCCCACCAGCTCCTTGCTCAGTTTAGAAAGATTTATACTTTCATGCCCCTTCATATCCTTCCTCTTTAGGCTTTGATTTACCATTCTGGCTTCCTTATCACTCTATAGCACTTCCTACATGTTTGTCTTTATAGCTTCTCATTTTCCCTCTTTGAAATCACCAATGAGTTGTGTTTCCTCAATGGTAGTGGGAAAAATTCGCCCTGCAAAGAGGCGTTTGCAAGGAACTGCACAGACCCAGGCTCCAGTGGAACGTAAATGGCATTTGGCTTCTGATGCTGGCCCTAAGCACAGGAAGGTCTTTCAACCCGTATCAAACTTCCTTGCGCCGTTCTCAGACCCTTGCCTGCTTTTACATTTCCTGTGCATTCATTAAAGGAAAGCTCTGTGCCCTCCACAAGGCACGAGGAAATTATGACCTTTGTCACCTACTTTTTAGTGCCTCCCTCCACAAAGAGCCACTCCAACCCAGCGCCACCTTCTCTAGCAGACAGTGCCACAGCTGCAAAAGTTTGTTCTTCATTTTTTCCTGTCCCTGGGTTTGCGATCAATTGGCTACACAGCTTGTGATATCCTATGAAAGAAATGGGACTAATGGAAAAATGCAAGGCCGTGCTGGGAAGGGCTCTGGCTGGGGTGAGCACTACCCTAAGGATCTTCTTTGGGGTCTCTTGGAGTCACAGATGCACCAACGTGGTGCAAAACGATGGATCAAAGAAAGCGGCAGAGCCCTCCCTGCTCACTGCTTGGTGGCTGGACCTGAGGTTTGTGTTCCTGATCTTTTAACTCGGTCTTTGAAGTTACTTTCACATTTGTTCTCCTGCTCCTAAATATTCCCCTCTGCAGGGATTAAAGCTGGTGGTAAAATATCCCACAAATGTTTACGATCACAATTACACCTGTTCCTAGAAGGATTTCACAGTCGATTGAGTCTCATTATTCTTTTCATATTGGTCTTTCCTGCCCTGGTATCCAGATTTCCCAACCACACGAACCAAGTGAGAGCCTTGTAGGTTACGATTTCAGAGTATTCTTTCAAGTGTTTTAAACTAAAATCTTCCCCAGATACAGACATGCAAGTCAGGCAGGTAATGAAATGTCTTTAGCTGGCTGAACTGAAAAAAAAAATAAAAAAGGTGGGAGGAAATGTTTTCTATAAAGATTGCCTCTGTAAGGGACTGGGATGTGCATGACCAAGAAGTCAGGCCAGCTGCTATAAATGTTGCAGAATCCCAGATTAGATCAATTCTACCCCAATTAAGGCATTCCTACTTTAGATCACACAACTTTGATCCCTTGAGGGGAAATTTCAGTTACCAGCGTGAGTTAATACTGATCTGGGTATGACCAGTACTCAAGCATGCAAGATGCTGGGCAGAAAATCAGGGAAAAAAAATAAGCTTTCTTTGGCATTGATTCAGTCTGGATTTCCCAATAGAAAAAACAAAGGCTCCTCACTTATGGGTGAAATTCCCCCATGACACAATGAGGCTTGCCTATTAAATAGGAATTAAGGCACGCACAGTCAGGCTCTTAGGAAGCAGACTCTAAAAAGTCTAGCTAGAAGCAGGAATGGGAAATAGAGCCCTGCTCCTTCACAGGAGGCTGTTGGGAGTCCCCTACTCCCATCAAAATCACCTGGAAATCCCAGGTGCTGTAAGGAGAGGAAAGACTCAATTTGTAAAATATTCCTGGACAGAGTTCAACTTTATGTAAGATAACTGCCTATCAACTTTCAGCCCCTTTTCTCTTGTAACCTACTTTAGCTGTTAGCACCAAGCAGCAATAAAACCATATTCATGTTCATTCAGAAATCATCTTGAAATGCCTTCGTGCAAAGGGAAATATAGTTTCATATTCTGCACTTCTTCAGATTTCACACGGCAACTTCTTTCAGATTTCCAGCGTAGAACAATTTTTCCAGTAGGAAAAATCAAGCCTACAGTAACAGCTAATCTAATCTAATATTTATGTTCACAGGGACTGCCCCCACCTTCGAATGCCCATGAAATAAATGAAGCTGATAAAAGATTGTATGGTCTAACTGCATGCACGAGCTAACAGATAGCAATGGCACTAAAACTCCAATATTCACTACACTTTGCCACAGAGACTGGGATAACACAATTATATCTTCCTCTAGTTAAAAGGAAAATATTGCTTATCTCTTCCATTGTGATATGGTAACTTTCAGCAAAATGTTCTATAGTTACAGCTCTGTCCTAAAAGTCTAATTGCACAATGCAGTAAAAATAGATACAACACTAGCACTTACAAAAAATGTACTGCAATGTCAAACAACACTGCCAAAAAAACACAATGGCAGGCCTTGATCCTGCAAAGCCTCACATCTAGTCATTCGGCTTTTTCACACATTTGGAATAGCTTTTCTACAATCAGTGAAACTATCCAGAAAACAGGCAAGGGCCTTTGGCAGGATCAGGGGACTCCTTTACCTGCTCTACCAGTGGAAAATTAGATCTGCTCACTCCTATATAAACCTGTTTCAAATAATACTGAATTACCTACAAGTTACTAAAATTAGACTAACAAATAAATTACTTTGTAGCTGAACTGATAAAATGTGACTGTTTACATATGATTTAATACTAGAACTGAGATTAAAGACTACTTCAAACACAGCCTTTGCCCAATATGTCATATAAAATTCTGTTTGGTTTCAGCAGAGCTGAGAATGACTAACAACCTTGTTAATCACAGATTAAGAATGGAAAAGATCCTATTTGGCACCAGGTGTGCCATTAATAACAACTGGGGATGCAGGCGGGCTGCAGAAATGACCTCGCTTAAACGCCAAGGAGAAGGCTCCGAGCGCTGGAGCTGTGCCATGTCCGAGACGCACCAGCCCGGACACAGCCGGACAGAGCAGCACTTGTGCTCCACGCACCGTGAGCGCGGGTGGGCAGAGCAGCCTGCGGGGACGGGAGCTCTGCGAGGTCTGCCACACAGTCCCTTCCCACCTCCCTTGTGTTCCGTTCCTGTAAGCCTGTGCTGGATCCATTTGAAAAGCCAGCAAATATCCCTGGGAATCCAGAACTGCTTAAATAAGTGTCTTTGAGCCTGAAGGCCACTCCCTTTTTGAAGGTTTCTGCCCTTGATGAAACAAGGCACGAGGCTGACATTCCTCAGACCACCTTTTTTTAACAAGGGCACAGTGCACATTTCTTTAAACACACAGTTCGGTCCTTGTCCATCTCTGGGTGATGCTCAGCACCTGCGAGGTGCAGGCGGCGGCCAAGCACAGCGGAGCTCCCCATGCTGGCACAGCCAGAGGAGCTCCCTGCCACCTCCTGCCCTCCAGCCCACAGACACCCGTCCCTGCGCTCCCCGAGGCCGGGCTCAGCGCCAGGCACCTGGCACTTCCCACGTCCAGCATCCGCCAGTGTCTCACCTGGACACTGCTGCACCTTCTGCCCCACCTCCCTCCAGGACACTCCTCTGCTGTGCTCCCCAGCACTGGTACAGCCTCTCACTACCCTCCGGCTCTCCTTCCCAAAAATACTCTTCTGCTGCGATGGGAAATCAGCTGTTCTTGGTTTATACTGTGTCTGCTTCATGAGACACTTGCAGGCACTATCACTGAACCCAATGTGATGTAGAAGTGTGCCTGAGCAGGAGGAAGGTCTGACACCGGTCCAGGACTGCAGGACCCTGAGCTATCGATTTAAGCCCTGCGTGGTCCTTTCCACTCACCCAAGGCAGACTGCCAGCACCACAGGCTCTCCCGGCCCCACCAAACTGCACAGGAGCAGAAGAGAAAATCTGTTCCACGTTAAACGCACCTAGCAATCATATTTAAGCATAACTCTAAAGGTTTAACCTGAGTGGGACTCCTCATCTTCACCTCCCATGCAAACCTAGGGCCCCCCAAAATGGATAAGGGGGACTTTGCACATCAGAACAGTCCAATTACAACAGACACCCCATGAATAAGTGCTGGGCAATGACAAGCTTTGCCACCAGCAATCCTCCAAGCTTGCAAGCCCATCTTTCACCTTCTTGTCCTTGCTCTGCAAAAACAAGGTCTAGCTGGGTGGCATGTGGCACGTTAGGGATGCCCAAGCATCCACGGGGCACTGCCAGCCATAGCCCATTTCCAGCGTGCACACAACACAGAAGCCAGCGCAGCTAACCTGACCACTTATGCACAAACTATCTCCCAGTTGTTGAAGGAAAGGCAGAAATGAGGGAGGATGGATGTTTCTTTCCCTGTGATCTTTTTAGAAAATGTTTGCCATAAATCTCTTAAAGGTAAAAAGAAGAAGAAAAGATCTGGAGTCCTCCCTTCTGCTATGCAGAAGATAAGCTGTGATTCAGCATGAAAGTCCTTCTGAATTTTGCCTAGTTCCCATTACTACAGTGCCTAAATATCCCATTGTGAAACAAAGTCCCCCCCAGTGAGGTGCAGTGCCAATGCACAAGAAACATCAGGGGGTTTACAAAAGAGAAGAGCAATCCTGGCGCCTGATACTCTGAAAATGTTGTGCAGCCAACCTTTGAAAAGCAATTCTGAAATCTCTCATCAAAACAGAGGCTCCTAAAATCACTTCTCATATTTAATAATGTTGGTCACATCTCTGCCCTGACACTTTTGCAGTGGAATTCAAGTTTATGGTCTGTACTTTAGTTGCTGCAATTTAATGCATGCTTAAGACCCACACAATTGCAGAGAGCATGCACAGAATTCTCTTCCTGCTTAGACTACATGTGTTTTACATTGTTTGTTTTTTATTGTATATTCCATGCTATTAATGTCTTGTGTTTCTATAGCATCTCCCATGTGAAGGGCTCAATACGCTTTAGAAATGTAAATGAAGCTGAAGCATATGACCAAGACTGGCAGAACCCCCTGTTCTTTAATTGCTTTGACAATTTTGAGTTGTCATTTAACTACCGAGCAGTGCCTTTCTGCTCTTGCATGAAGCCCATGTTCTTCCACAACAGGCTGCCAAACGGTGCAGGACCAGACTAGTTTATCCCTGCAGCTCCTCTGGCAGGCACTGGGTAAGTGACGGAGGTCTGTATCCTTTCAAAGCGCAGAGCCAGGGCCTGCATGTACCAATTTCCCTGGGAAGCTCTGGAAAGGGGCAGAGCTGAAAAATCCACTGTTGTGCAGCCAGCCCCGATCCAGCCCTTCTTCTCCTGCAAGCCCAGAGCATTTCAGTGACAGACGTCTTCCTCTCCCTTCACAGTGGGCTTTACCAGCATGCTACTGTCACTACCAGAAAAGCAGGAAATTCTGCTGAAGGTGCTCTGAAACAGTAAGAGTCTGGGAGGCAGGACTGAATGTGCTGACAGTGGTATTTTCTTTGCGCAGAGCTGCCATGTGTTCAGGTTTTCCTGGATGCCTCTTTTTTCTCTCCTTCAAGTTCAGCCTGGCGGAAGCAGAGGGCTCTATGCATCTGTCCAGGATTCCTGGATGTCCAGCAGCCAGCCTGGGAGTAGCAATTGTTGGACCTCTGGAAATCCTTGATTTGTCACATACACAGGGGTCAACTCTACAACACACGTGTGACCCTGGGAGATCAGAGCCTGCTCTGTGCTCCGACAATAATCCCAGAGTCTGAGATTTACCGTGCATGTGCGGATCAACTGCACTGCCCACACACACTGGATGCTTCCTGGAAGTACCAAAGTCACTACACCAATAAACAGATTTCTGCAAGACTAATTACCTCAACTTGACTTTTAGCAAGTTTTCTTGTGCCTCAATGTATCAGTGGTATGCTGTCATAAACCCGCAAAGTTCAGCAAAAGCCTAGCAAAGGTATCATTCCAGTTGAATTAAAAAGGTCAAGCAAGAGCAGCACAGTAACACAATCAGCTCCACCACATGAGGTATTTGTCAGACCTTGTTCCTGTGTGCTGTCCTCAGATATCTCTCTTTGGATTCTGATTGAGCCATCGTGCTTCTAATGATGCCCACATACAGAGACATATGCTCAGCTTTAGTTAAAATTGACAATTTTTGTGTTATTCAACTGAGCTTTAGTGAGTGCTATCTTTTGATTGACTCCTCCACTATTCCCCTCCCAATGTATTTATCTGAGGCCAATGACAGCCAGCAAATACTTACTAGAACTCCGGTCTTTGGCAGCTCATTCTGGCAGTACGTGTTTTCAGGCAGTTTGAGAAGTGGGTGTCACTTACATTAGCTCACTCTAAAATCTTGACTCACCCTTCATGCATATAATCCCTCCTGCAAATTCTAGGCCATGGATTTTAATAGAGTTTCCAAAGTAGGTGTGAGGGCCGCTGGCTGTGCTAATTTAGTTCCTATTGATTTATCTTGTCTCCTTTCACGGCAGCAAATTGTAAAATGCTTCCTTTGCTTCTCAGTGTTTGCTCCCTGCGTGACAAGTCTCTAGCATTGATGGAATGTGTTAGTGAAAAGCGCCTTGATGCCTGTTTTCAATATCACTGAGACAGAGCCATCAACTAGTGATATTCCTGCTCTGGGAGAGCTGCGTCATTCAGCCTCTACCTTCTTACCCAGAGAGGGGAGCTGGGCCACGTGACGTGAAGGCTCCACAGTAAAAGACACAAATCAATCTTCACAAGAGATTAAATAAACCTGTCTTTAGGATTAGATGCAAAAGTAAACTACTGACCCATCACAGCCTTTTACATCTCCCATGGCAGATGCTAAACTAGTTACAACTGTGAATTTCTTTCTTTGAAGTCAAAATCAGTTGTTGCTGGCTTTTTTTGGTCAGTGGCAGAACGTACCCTCCAGCGAGACTCCTGCTGCATGCCTTAGTTCTTTATGGATTCTACTTTAAAGTTTAAAATCCAATTTTACCTCCAGTTAGATGTGGCTAAAAACTCTGTTAGCTCTTGTTTTGTCTCTCGTTGAGCCCTTATTTCTATAACTGGAACGGACATGTTCTTTTGAACTTGTTTCAGTTTTAGAGGGGTAAAGGGAAAGCCTGATGCTCAGCTTCATGATCTCCCACCACCTTCCTCTGGGGCTTTGATCAAGACCTTCCAGGTAACATCCCTGGCTGGCTGGTGGCTGGTTCTTGTGTACCTATTTCCTGCAGACCGCTTTGTGGCAGCTGGAGGCAACTCTGGGACTGTGCAAAAGGAAGAGGTACTCAAGAAAGTGTGTGCTGCATTGTGTTCAGCAGCCACGGTGTCCATGCCGGAGCTGAGGACTTCACATGAGGACCATGTTGTAGCCCATCCACTGATCTGAGTGACATAGCTCGACTGGCAGGAATACATGGCCAGGAGCTGGGAGGCAGGTGGAAGAACAGGATCTCCCTCTTTCAGCAGCCGCAAACTATAATGCGTCTCAAACCACATCAAGAAATCATGCTTGAATTCCTGTTCTCAGGAGTCATTTAGGCACTAACCTCCAAAGCTGCTTAGAGGAGTAGAGGAAAGCAGGTCTGTAACTTGCTCTCAGTAGTGGGGCAA
Source organism: Anseranas semipalmata (assembly GCA_013399115.1). Taxonomy (NCBI): domain Eukaryota; kingdom Metazoa; phylum Chordata; class Aves; order Anseriformes; family Anseranatidae; genus Anseranas; species Anseranas semipalmata. The sequence continues at coordinate 503,200 of VXAA01000593.1, forward strand.
AGAAGTGGAAGTCCGTGGTATATCACTGTGATTCAGGAAGACTGACGAGTAAAGGTGTCACAATCTAGCCTTTACTATGCATGTTTAGCTAGGGCTTGATCCAGTCGTGTGCTCTCTCTGTTTCACACCAGAAAGGCTTGTGTTCCAATTGCTTTTAGTCCTCACTCACGATTTGGGTACTAATCACACCTTTTTTGCAAATACAGCATGAAACATTCCCTTTTAGGGAGGGGAACGTTTAGATGGTGCCTATAAAGATCATATATTTTCTCTTTAGTTATAACTGTATTACACTGGTGTTGCTTTTTAATGAACAGAACAAGCAACTTAATCGTTATAATTACACATTTGGAAAAAAAAAAAAGTTCTAGATGCCTTTTTGCAGCGTGCTTCCCCCGCCTCCTTCACTGGGACTCCTAGCATTTGCCTCTGAAACAGAGATATGCTGGGACTGGCATTGCCAGACTCAAATCCACAAACTTCTGGTTGTGTCAGTTCCCGAATTACAGACCTGATGTCTGCAAATGACTGGTTTCCAAAGTGAAGGCAGCCATCATTTCAAAGGCCGAGAAATAAATATATCATAAATCAGCATATGTGGATTTTATTTATAAAGATCTAATTAAATTTTGTTCTGTAATTTCTATATGCAGTACGCACACAGTATATATTTTTTCCTTTTCTTTGGGCCATAAATACAAGCAATATACCATATAATTCTCTTCCTCTGTAATGTGCCTGGTTTTTGTGCTGGTAAAGTAACATCTCTGCCTTTTGTAGTCTGTTACAGTGCACTATAGAATTTTTATTGTATGTTACAGTCTGGTTTGGAGATCATCCAGCAAAGTGATCTGCTTCCTTTTAAAAAATAACATAAAATACTGCATTTTTCATAAAGTGTATAAAGCCATACAGAAATCCAAGCATGGAAAATAAACATAGCATTGCCAATACCAAACATTTAGCAGGCCTGTCCTAGGCCGCAAAATCACGAGTTTGCCTTACAAATCTTGAGAATTCAAAGAAAAGTAATTTCAGGCTTCCTCTCCTTGCCCTTCTTCCTTTCAAAACTTCTTGGTTGTTTTCAGGCTATTCTATACAATCAAAAAAGTTGAAAATTTACCTTCAGTTTTAAAGAACGCTGAAACTCTCACATAATTACAGGATATGAGGAACCAGAGCTTTGAAAAACAACTGTAACAAAATCTGTGGTAAAACTGCAAAAGCTGGTGCTGCTGTAGGCTGAAATCCACTACCTGGCATAGGGCTGACACATCCTTATCCCTATTAACCCTCACCACTGAGATGTTCAGAGAAATGAGCAGGAGCTAAGACTGACCCGAACACGTACGGTTGCTTGTCCCTACTTCCCTTGGGAAATCCCCACTTTTTGGCTTACTGTTGGACAGGCTTTCTGCTACCAAACAGAATTGCTTCCCCGAGCTGTGAAACAAGTTCCTCCCAGCACTTCTAAATGTCATTTTGAAACAAGCTTGTAACTCGTTATTGGCAGAAAACGCAAGCAGACGGTCAGTGCCTCACTTTCTCACGCACTTGTGTACCCTGGCCAACCCGAGGGGAAGGTGAAGTCAGTGGACATCCTCCCAGCGGTTTCCAGGGACTCTGCATCCTGCCCTTACCTTGAAAGTGTCTCTGAACACTGAAGCCCCAAAGAGCCTTCCCAGCCCAAACTTCCAGGCCTCAGCATGCCCTGGGATGCAGTTACCTCTGTGTCAGGATCGGGGCACCAGTATCCTCACAGACCCTCGTCCCAGGGGAAAGGTGTGATGAAAGACCACCAGGGTGGGATCTGCAACAGTTGGCTCTGGTTTAGAAAAAGGGGAAAATTATCAAGAGGTTGAACTATTTCGCTCTGACATTTGCAAAACAAAACATTTCGATTTTTCATGTCAAAATGAAACTCAAATAAAAAGGGTTGAAAACTAAAAGAGCATTTCAAAACAAAATGAAATATTTGCTTCAAACTAAAATATAATTTCCTTTACCAGGGTTTTGGGCTTTTTTTTTTTTTTTTTTTCCAGAAAGCACTGAAAAAAATGCTCAGGCTTCCCTGCTAAAACAAAAGCATTTCACTTTAGTCAGCAGGGCTAGACAAACAAGCAGTAGATGATGGATCATCTGTCTTCTTCAGCCCAACCCCAGGCAGGACTCAAAAGTAACGCACTAACAAACCTGGGTGCCAAGTACTTTGCCTTGGCTCTGCCCGAGGTGCGTGGAGCCAGTTTTCACTGGTGCTAAGAGAAGCACTAAATCCTGTGCGGAGCAAGGCACATTGCTCACCACTCCAGGAAAGGCTGTTTTCAGTTTTCTGAGACACTTGTGAATTCATTTTAACACCAAAATTTGAGCACAACATCACTTTTTCCTTCTCAATTTCATGATTTACCACAGATGGGAAATGAACTCTGGTCCACTTCACCCTCCTGTCACTGTCAACCTGCAGTCCTTGCACCCTTCAATGCTGGGAGACTTTGGGGAGAGTGAAGGGAAGGCAGGACTGGAATTTTATTCTGATTCAGACGTACGGGCCACTCTGAACTCACTTGGGGCCTCTCTGTCCCTTTCACTTATCTTTGCTGCTGTTGTTGGTTTTCATTCTGTGCACAAGGGTGCAGCCAGGGGTGCACCCTACACGCAGCCGGGCACGTCCACCACAGCACCCCGCGCTGGCACGCACCTAGCATGCATGTCCCTGTCCTGGGCCTCACACAAGAGTGTGTCAGATCACACCCAAGCACAGCCAGCGTCGCTCTTTTCTTCACAAAAAAATATGATACACAGTCTAAGACTGGGCACACAGAAACCCATTTCCCCGTCCAGAGTCAAATGCTCAGGACCCAACCCTGCAAACGAGGAGCCTTTCTCAGGCAGGCAGCCCTACAGCACCTACAGGAGTGCCTGCCTCCAAGCAAGGATCCATTTTCGGATGATTTGTTATGAAGTGCATTAATTAAAGGGCATCTTTCACTGTGGCAGTTGTTGCCAGTAGATGGACTGTGTGCAGCAGAGATATGTTTCAGTGTTGACATGTAAGGGTAGCATCACTTCAGCAGTGATAGCGAGGTGTTGATGGGATAAAGCCCACCCTCCCAGGAACTCCATTTCTGTAATCACAGCAGGCCGCGAGCCAGCCAGACGGTTGGTTTTCTCTGTTCTACAGTCCCAGCGTTAATACTTAGCAAGTGCCTAATGACTCTAGTGGGATTGCAAAGACCTCATTTTGCGCTGTAAATAAAGTAAAAGGCAAACCGTATGTGCAAGCTAAACAGCAGAAGGCAGATGGGGAAAGGGAGATGCAGGGTCAGATCTGGTTTAGAGGCCCAGTTCCTCCTGACAAGTCACCGAGGTTCTGAAGGATGCACATCTACCCGGGAGCTCGGGGCCTCAGCGAATGTTTTGGTGTGGCTCATGCAGACTTGCCTGAGATCACACCATGAGGTGCAGCAAAGCAGGGAAAAACAGGTCTGTGTCCTCAGCCTCTTCCTAGAATCACCCTGATGGGAGGCAGACAGCTCACCTTGGCACGGTGGGGCAGCGGGGTGGAGCGTTTCAGCGGCTAACAGCACAGCCCCCTGCCCATGGCTGTCACGAGGGTCCCCGTTCACCCCGCAGGACGCTGCGCCCTGTTCCCGTCAGCTGACAAGGGCCTTTTGCTCTAAGAAAAAGAAAAAAAGTAGCACGGTTCTCTGTAAATTTCAGTTGTTCCTTAAATATACCCTTACATTTACATCAGGTCACGCTGCAAGTCAGTTTGACACATAAAAGGGCCGTTTCGCAACGCAGCGCTATGTGCCATACAGATGTGATCAATCACACAAAGCAAATTACCAGCTCCTACAGCTCCCCGGCTCCAGCAAGGGCAAATGTCAGCCCTGTGGCGGGAGCGAGCCCACGAGCCCTCCCACCTACATGGGGCAGGGTCGTCAAAGGAGCTCGCAGGCTCTGGTGAGACATGGGCCTTGGGAACGTGATCGTAACGCCAGCTTCCTCTGCAAGAGCAATCTCTGTCTTGAAAAAGCAAAGCAAATTCCTGCCCAACTTTTAGGCCAAAGCAGGTCAGCCCGCCTGCCAGGCTCCAGAAGCTGTCCTAATATTTACCTGCGCTCACGGGGCACTCACAGTCATGACATTCACTTGCATGTGGTGGCTAACGAGCCTGAGACGCTGCAGGTCTGCTGGCCCAGCCTGAGCTCTCATGCAGAAGCATGCAGAGTGGGTAAGGGAATTGTCTGGGGCCAATATAAAGCGAAGAACTGTTCAGGAATGTCTTGCTGAAACAGCCCCTGAACTCTACAAAGATTTTGTAAGCAGCATTGTAAACAGTTTTCTACTAGGCGTTAGCCCCCGGGTTGTGAGGGCAAACCCACAATTTAAACAGACTGCGAAACCAGGGAAAATAGCAACACAAAGTGCCACAATCCCCCCGAGAGGAGAAATTCTTTATCCTGTGTCCAGGCAAAGACTGAATGCAGATGGAATGGCAGAGATTTCTGCAGCCTCTTCGGCAAGGTTTCCTACCGGGGTGCTCAGGAGCAAGGAGGGCAGCGCTCTGCGGGAGCTGCCTCTGGCCAAAGTCCTATGGTGCCTGGGGCTGGAGATGGTCACAGGGCACGCCGGGGACAGCACCGCATCTGCCCTGGGACAGGCAGGGAGGTGCCTTCCAGACCTGGGCTGCTCCCACATGCTCCTGCGCCGTGCAGGTCCCAGCTGAGCGCTGGGCTCCCAGGCCAGGGCTCGGTCTGATGGGGCAGCTGGCACGCAAACCACCGACAGTATTCCAGTATTCCAGCAGGCAGCACCCACCCTTCTCTCCCAACATGTGAGAGGTTCGACTTATATCCTCATAACCTCTGCTCCAAACAAAGTGGCAAAACCATTAAGTAAGACAAAAGCAAATAAAAAATCTGGATGGTGAAAGAGCCCATGTGCAGGGAAAACATGCTATTGACCCAATAGGGCAGGGAGCAAAAACTGCAGTTAAGATCTTAGCCGGAGACAGTATGGATTGGCCCGGTTTGTGGCAACACACTTAAACCCTGTGCCACAAAAGCTCCTTTTCTGCAAGGCACCGCACTACACTATTGCAGTAAGACGTTCAGCAATACGCAGCGCGAGCATCGCAAGGGTAAAGCCTCTCTGGGGAGGAGCCAGCGCTCCAGAAGCACTTAGCAATGGTAGTGCCAGAGCTACGGCACTCTCCACAAAGAGCTCTCTTGCTAATTGAGCAAGCGAAGGCTTTTTGGAAGAAAAACAAATATATTTGCAGACAGCCTAAAACAATAAAGGAAAATTTAAAAGGCTGAACAAAGAGACCGGAAAGTCAACAATAGAAGTTCAAATCTAAGAAGCTGTTGCCTGCAAACAGGCTGCGGAGGCTGTGCAGCCGGTGAGAACTCGCTGCCTCCGGCCTTCCTCCAAGCCGACGCGCTTTACCTGCCGCAGTGGGGGAAAGAGGAGGCTCAGGAGAGACAGTGGAAATCAAAATGTTCTTCAGATAGCAGTAAATTACCAAGCACCAAAGCCAGCATCTGTATCTAGGAGTTAAAAACCAGAAGTGTTGGAACTAAGACCTCTCCCTGGGGAGGAGCCAAACGCCAGGGAAAGCCAAAGCTGCTGGAGCCATGGAGAGAGGCACAAGGGGCCCTGGGACAGGAGGTGGCTGAAGGCAGCCACAAGCACGCAGGGAGCCCAAGCCCCCGGTCCCTGGAGCAGGGAAGGTTATGGAGCTACAACAAAGACCTCTTCCAAACAGAAGGACACAGAATTTACTCTTCCTATGGTTCAACCAGCTCAACCAGCAGCGAGTCCATGGAGCTATGGGTGGGGATGTAAAATCCCGACCTCCCCCGATTTTGTTTTGCCGCTGTAAGGTGATGGGAGCGCTGAAAACAGCCACTCGGCACAGAAGGTCCCAGTGCTCCATCATGCATTAATATCCTGACTCGCATAATGTAGGAATTAGTCACCACGAATATGGCAGAGCAAATCACATTTTTACAGAAAAGACCTGTCTAGAAGTTGGCCATTTTCTCCAACACAAACCACGAGCCTTTGATGGATTTTTAAGGAGGATTATACTGAGATCCTCAGCTTTGAGAAAAAAAATTAAGACATGCCTAAAGTCATTTATGCTACCAATGTTTAAGCAAGATGCCTGAGTGTTGGGGTGGGCTTGCATCCCTGCATTTCCTTTAGTGTCAAAGGAAGACTTGGGCTCCTTACAACCCTCACAGCACCCAGTCCTCAAAAGCACCATGGGATGGAGCCTGCATTCCCTGCCTGTGAAAGAGCTTGGGGGAGAGGGGTGCCAGCCTCATGGAGCAGAGTGAGCAGCCCCAACCTTCCCAGCCTCTGGAAGCAATTCCTTAATGCAGGAACCCACCTAGGTCCTGGCTCAACAGCTAAATTACATGTTAATTATTCCCTTGATGTTCAGTTCTTCCTGACGCTGCAGTGAGAACTGCTGCCTATCGCAGTGCTGCGGTGCTGCTGAAGACGCTCCAGTCAAGGGAGTGGTTTGGTCTGCTTAACTCAGACCTTCTCTTTTCACACACCATGGGCCAGATTTGCGTGGTAAAATCCAGAGTCATTCCTTTGAAATGACACATTTCATAGACATTACTGAAAACTACTGGCTTATTTCAACAGGGTTATTCTGGATTTACAGCAATGAAACTAAAAGAAAAAAAATAGAATTTGCCTATTGTTGACAATTGGGAGTAACACAAGGTGTGAGTTTAAAGCACAACAGTTATCACTGAATTCCTCCCCAGATTACAACAGAATTAAAACAAAGACACTCCTCGTTCTGGAATAGAAAGGTGGGATTTAGAAATAGGTTCTCCAGAGTAGTATTTTCTTGGTATTTTGTAACTCTGGAATAGCAAGAGTAACAATGGAGGTTTAGCAAGATGGCCATTTTACTCTTACTTTCTGGGCATCAGAGAAACTACCTTCCACCTTGTTTTTTTCAGACCCAGTTGACTCTCCTGAAAAGGGTTTCTGTTCATAAATACAGTGTGAAATTCAACAAGGCTCACCTGCACCATTTCCTTTCAGCATTAGCTTTTATTGCTAAACTCTTGATTTATTTAAAATGGAAAAAAAAAAAAATCTCACAGAGAAGAAAAACAAGCATTTGTAGGAGTATGGCAACGTTTTCCATACATGCTTTCCCCATGAGTCAGGGTCCATCCTGTGTACTGACACATCCTGCAGACTTGCACCAACTTGTGGGGCAAAGCTGTAGGTGAGCACAGCCCAGTCACATGAAAGGCACCGAGGGAAACCAAAGAGAAAAGTATGCATCCCAGGAACAGCCATACAGGACATGCTTTCCCAGCATTTTTTTTCCCAGGATATCAGCATGCTGCTACTTTTGCTCCACACTATGAAAACGGCATATAAACTAGAAAGCAAATCCCTGGTGTTGGACTCACCGGATTTTGGAGGAGCTCTAATGTCTCTGCAGAAGCTGCAATTATAATAACCGTAATCAACGCTGCCCTGTGCATCTTGCAGCGCTTCTGCTGAGACTGGGAAACACAGGCTTGTCTAAGCCTGAGAAGTGATTCAAACTAAGAGGTTGTGCATTCAAAGCACGGCTATTCCTGCAAAATGCCACACCTGGACACATTTATTCTGGAACAAAACGTGACTTGATACTATTTACTTTATCCCGTTCGACAGTTTAATTTCTTTGGCTTTAAAGGTAGATTAGGCTAACGCAGAACAACACTCTATTTATTCCACAATGAGTTATACAGGAATATAGAAGATGGAATGAGTCCATCCCTGAAATAAAACCCAGAAAAACACACATTTAATTGCATATATTAATAACCAGTGTGTATCATTTCAGTGTTCAGAAGACCAAATGGCCCTCCTGATTAGGACAACTTGGGTGAGTATTTGTAAGATTTCCTCCTCCAAAATATCGTCTATCTGAAAGCTAGGCAGTTATTTTTCAGTGGCTTGGACTGGGATTATAGGATGGTGTATCAGCCCAAACCTCCTGAATGATCTTAATTAAACTCTGAGGGTGAAAAATTAATCACCATAGTTATTTTATTATGCATGACCAGCAAAAAATTACTTCAAATTTACATAATGTCTAACTGAAAATTATTTAGCAGTCACATTAAGACTCAGATGATTATTAATTATTTATCTTGTCTTTTTATCATCAGGGAGGAACAGGTGACATTTCACCATCAAGTTTCTGTGCGAGAGATCTCGGGGACGGGGCTGCGTTGGTGCCTTTCTGCCTTTCCCAGAAGTGGCCGTGCTCCGAACCTGCTGCGGCACACTGCGACATGGCCCGAGCTTGCAGCGACTATTTCTGCTCCTCTCCCCAGAAAAAGATGTTTATCAGCATTCTGCCTCCAAAAATACTTTTACCAGTAATATATAACATATGCTATATGCGACTAATTAATCTCCAAGCCAGACTTGTGTGGAAACTACTGCTGTAAGTGCTGGGCAGGCTTACACGCAGGTTTCTCAAACAGGCAAGAGAACATGATGGGACAAGAGCTCCCGTGCAGATACCTGCCCTGCAGGTGCTCCCAGAAGAGCCCTGCTTAGTGCCACCACTGTGTGCACAGGACCCAGCTTTGCCGTCACCACCTGCTCACTTGGGGGTGTCTCTGACACCTGCCTTGTCCCTGTGCAGGGGGGCCACACGCCCTGTGCAGGGCTGCTGGGATGAAGCCGTTTCCACCCCTTGGGTCCCTTCAAGGCACTTGAGGGACAAACTGGGTGGTGCCAGCCAAGCCCCTGCCCTGCTGCTAGGGTGAAATAACCCCTCTCTACTCAATGTGCATCGTCTCGACTTCTCCCTGAGGGAAACATATCCAGAATGTCCCCATGGACCTCTGTGACCTCCTCAACCAGTTGCTCTTCCTCTGAGGAGCTGAATAAACTCCTCCCTGAGCTCCTACCAGCACCTGAGAGGAGTCAGGGAGACGCTGCCATTGAGGGTCTTCCCGGAAACCTTCCCCAACCTTTTCACCGGGCCCCATCCCCAGCTTTTTCCCAAGACACACCCCGGCTGCCTCTGCCGTGCGCGCACACCGTGCCCGGGCTGGCAGGCTGCGCGCGAGGTGGGGCCCATAAATCACAGCACGGGACGTGCTGCAGCACTTGCTGAGAACACATTGACAGGTCTGTCCACAATATCAATACATCAACCCAGAAGAGATCCCCCAAGGTAAAGACAATAACCTGCTTTATCAAATTATCACCTTAATGAGCCAAGATTGCAAATAAGAGACAATCGTGTGGGCTAATGCCTTGGTGTGAAACCAGATAAAACAGAATATGGACTGGCATGATCTCTGCAAAACACAGTAGACTATTTATGCTGATTTTCCTTAAGAATACTTAAAACAGATGTTGAAATTCACCCCAAAATTTTGAAATTACCCTCCAAAATTAGCCTCATAAGAATAAGTCCCAGAGCATCTGGTGCCTGGTAAACAATTACCTATTGCATTGCATTTTAAAGCTAACATTAGTGACTACGGAAAATTATTGCACCATGAGAATCCTTGCTATTAGTTTCATCGACTGCAAGAAATTATTGGCCCATGATAATATCAGGAGGAGATCAGCCTGGATGCTCCTTTCTAGCCCTAACGAAATGGCTTCCAGCCGTACACCGCATGGCATAACATTGCTCTTCATTTCCATTGACACCTCACCGAGAAGCCAGCTGTGGGCTCAGAGCTGTTGTGCTGCTCTGTGCTGCTCCTAACCCTCAAAAACTTGAGGAGACAACGTGAAGGGTTTTGCCATCACTGGCATCTATCTGCTTTGGTGATTCTTGATAACATTTGTATCTGGTGCGAAACTGGTGCTTTTGTAATTGCTGTGCATCTTCCAGCCTACATTCAGTTTTCTCATTTGCTTCAAATACTACGCTGACAGGGCTAAAGGTAGTCCTCTGTGCTTCTGCCATGACTTTTAAAAACAACTTTCTCTGTAGTTCCTTATTACAAAAGGGCATATAATGAAAAGTTTTTGTTTATTGAAAACTGGTTTTTCATTCATGAAAATCTGTTGTTTATTGAAAACTACATTTTCATTAATTAAAACCATTCAGTCACCACCTTGATAATAGCTGATAAAAAGGGAAGTGTTTTTGAAAACTAGAAAAAAACGTAAAAATGTGTCATTTCAGGACTTTCTAAAGGAAAACAGGCTTTCCCTTGAGTTGTCTTCTTAGACATGCTAATGACTTTTTTTTTTTTTAATTTTGAGGGGGGAAAAAAAACAATAACAGAAGACGTTGGAGATCTTGTACAGGGACAATGACAGCACTTGGAGATTCCAGATTTTCTGGCCATCAACTACGTTGCTGACAGGATCACAACACACAGGAAGTTTCACTTATAAGTACTTCTTATTTCTGGTCTGTAAGTCACCAAGGCAACAGCATGCACAGGGATGTGTCCTGACACCGCGCCGGGGCCACCCCGGCCAGCCTCCCCTGCCGCAGTAGGATGGGTGACATTTCTGAGCTTTTCTAAGTAGAACCGTAAGTGGCAAGGTAACATCATAAAGTAAGCTACACACAATTAAATCCCCTCATCTGATAGCCCCAAAAAGCCAAGCCCCAATTCATAACTCACTATGTGCCTATGCCAAAATGTTACTGGACCAGGGCTCAAACAGGAAAAAAAAAAAAAAAGAGATCTGGAAGCTAAGACTTCATTGGATCTGAAACAGGGAAGAGATATTAGTCAGTCCAATATGTATTTATATATCAGTCTTCAGAGAACAGCAATGCTCAGTTGTCCTCATATGTTTGTATGCTTGGGGAGAGGTTTCCAGTTACACAAATTTATTGCAGGGTGACACTAACAGATCTGATTTCTTGAGAAAGATAATGAAGTCCAGCACTTTCTGGCAAGGAGCAGAAATGTCAGTATGACAAGCTGATCGCTTGCTACACCATAACTTAATACATCCTGTGCATGTTTGGGAGGATGTTTTTGATGAACTAGCAACCTAAATTAGCAAGGAATTCTTAGCATGTGCCTGGTCTTCTCATACGTCAGGTATCAGGATTCACCTTGAGCGGGGAGATCATTCCCTAAGCATGACTCCATTTGCTCTAGCATTGCGATTTATGACTCCAAGGTGCTTGGAGGGATGAGTGGAGAGGTGGGAATGTCCACAATTATTCAGGGAAAGCAGATGCTATCAGACAAGACTGCACCATCGGTTTCCAGATCACACAGCTCTCTTCTAAACAGGACAGCAAAACAGCAGCCAGTGCTGTCTGCCTCTTGATGACCGGCATAAAAAAAATGGACAGAAATATCCTGTTCTCCAAAATGCAGAGGACAGTTTTGGAGTGATATGTCATATCCTGATCCCAGACAACTAAGTCCTTCTTTTGTAAAACCCTGCAAGAGCAGAAAGTGAGGTTGGTGATTTTAAAGTGAGGTTGGTGATTTTTTGCCTTCAGCAAAACAAAAGATTCTGCAGGGCCAACTTAAATATTGCAATGGTGGATCACAGAGGGATGAAACAGAAGGATTGACATGAGCCCGCTAGCAGTTTATAACTCAAACTGCAAAGGAACAGGATAGATTTAAGCTTACTGCTTTGTTACCTTATTGTACTCAGATCCTGTTTACAAGACTGGTGAACACAACAGCTAGAGAAGTGAAACTGTTTACTTGTAGTAAACTGCTGATGCTCACAGCTTTTGCTCCATGTGCCTCTCATGTTGCTTTCCCATCCTTCCAAATATAGTCTCCTGTGATAGCCAAGATCTGGAAGGCTTTTAAGCAGGAGTCTCTTCCCAAAGGGCAGTGTGCAATGCAATTTGGCCTTTGCATATCGCTGGCACTCAGGATATAGAAAGAAATAATCTTTCTGGAGATTAGACAGGAATCTGTACAAACTCAGAAACAGGGAGATTAATTGCTGGAAATATTACCAAACCTGTGTACCATGTGAGGTACATGCTTGCGCAGGGTGTTTATGTATGCATATGTGTGTATCTTTATATAGTAGGCATGGTGGGTGTATGTACATACAATCTGCCCAGCATTTCACAACTTAACTGGGTGGAGGGCAAAGAAAGCTGCTGTGTGGAGGGAACAGAAGGATGCATCCATTTCTTCTATGAACTGGATGATTTCTTAATCTAGGGAATTCTCACTGACCTGCTGGCTCAGAAGGAGTGCTGGCCTACTGCTTTCAGCTCCTGACCCAATCCATGAATTCAAATCCTGGTCCTCTTTTGTGGCCATGAGAAAGTGCATAGACATCCTATCTGCTTCCTCTTCTCCAGGTTACATGGATGGCTTCAGATCTACAGCTATTATAGAGAAGGAAGTGAAATAATTTCCGAGAGCCATAAGGAAAACAGTGACCTGAAGACAGAAAAGAGAGTGACAGATGTGACAGGAAGACTGACCTGCAATTTATCAGTACAGAAAAGGTACCTCAGGTACTGCCAGAGCCCATGAAGCTGCCCTCAACTGAATATGCTTTGCAAAAAGAAGCTGAACAAGCAGAGATCAAGGTAACAATAAAATACATGCTCCTCACATGAAGTACTAAGTGAAATGCTGGTCCACTGAAGTCCGTGGGAGTTTTGCCATTGATTTTAATGGGACCATAGTTCCACCCTGGTCCTTTATTTCTTCTGTTGACAACACTGTAAACAGCCCCACTAAGTTATAAAGTGGAAACATGCCCAAGGCACGCTAGTGATGAGCTACATTGATGTAGGTGGTCACTAAACTGTAAATAAAGCTGTAACTCTGCATTTTGCCCACAAGAACGTGTTTTTTTTTTTTTCCTGAGTGGAAATTCAGGCTTGATAGAGAGCAGGGAGAACACACTGACTTTTAAAACCTTCCAGGGCAAACTGACATGGAAGACCAAGCTGATGCCAGGAACACAAGTAACTGACCTCTCCATCTCAGAAAAAGTCATTTGTGCTAGCAGAACTACAACATATAAAATGTATATTAGCAGATCTGAGAAGAAATAAGAGTAATTCCTGACATCAGCTGACAAAAGGACATGCCAGATAACAGATCTCTGGGCCTTCAGCTTTTCATTCCTTTCCATACGGATTTTTGCTGGGGATGAGCTGGCTTGATTTTGGAGCTAGCTCCTGAGCCCACATCTCCTCAATTGCCAGCCTCTCCAGGAGCCTTCCAAACTCCCAACAGTTTAACAGGGAAGGCAACAAATCTCTTATTTTGCAAGGGAGAGCTGGAGTTCATCAGACCGATAATTATAAAACTGGATCTACATTCCTTGCTCCTGCTTGCTGTCTGGGCTTTCTCATGACAAACTCTTCTCTTCTCTTACTTCCCAAAGCAGTACTGCCAGAGCAGCCCAGTAGCTGAGTGAACCCAAGCCTGCGTGCTGAGCTGTGCGAGCTGGTGACAGGCACAGCTACATTCAGAGGTCAGGGAACACAAAGGGAGAGGAGAGAGTACAGCAAAGAAGTTTGGTTTCAAGTTTTAAACAACAGAAGTGTTGGTAAGCACATTATTTTGATATTTCTAAAAGCTAGCAGAAAACCCTGCTGAATAACAAGGTTTGACATGGTGATCCCTGAGATGAGTCTTTCTTCTCTGGTCCATACCACAAATTCATGAATTTCTAGCCTGTGTCACTCAGAAGAGCAGCATGGTTTCATGAGACAGCTTTACCAGATGTCATGCTGACCACGAATACTCCTCGAGCTATTTGAGTGAACCCTCAGTGTAATGCTAGCTGTACAGAAACCTACACCTGAAAGACATACAGGTGTTTAGATCTCCTAATCTGAGCTCCAAATCTCACTTAGAGCCATCCTTGGTTCCTCATGCAGTTTTTGATCTAATCCTTGTCCTGACTTGTATTGGTGATATTGCCACTGGCAACAGGTAAAGTCAGGAATGTAAGAACAAAGAAACATAGAACAGAGAGAGACCATCCAGGCCACAGAGCCCAGCTACATGAAAAACTCATGAGCCTGGAAACTCATCTAGTTCTTCTATCCATTTCTTCTACCTCATCAAATAAAAGTTTTTACATCACCCTGTAAACAGACTTGTACATAAACTTGCAATTCAGTGAATGACTGTTTGTTTTTTTAAGTCAAAAAAATCACTTATTTTCACGAGTCCAAAATTAATTCATTTTCATCTTCTAGATTAACAGAAAACTAAGATATTGTTAAAAATTATTTTACTAGATTGATGCTGATTTAAGTTAGTAAGTGCCAGAGTAGCTGACATCTCACTGCCCAGCTTGAACTGATCTCTTACACCCACAAGAGCTCCTCTGATTTCCCTGGCCTTGCACAACAGCCCGGGTCCTGTCTATCAGTCACCCACTGGACATCACAGGTGGAGAGAGAGCACTGAACTCCTGCACACATCTGCTCATCAAACAACAGAAATACTAACACTGAACTGTACAAAGGAAGATGAAATAAGAAAGAATGTATTCTCAATACCATGAGACTCAAGATATTACAGCAATAGATGCCAGAAAAGCAGACAGAAAGAGTGGCATCTATTACTACTTACTGGCAACACTGTTTTTTCTGTAGCATCACACATAAAGTGCCTGTTCCTGCTCCCATCAGAGTTAAGAGCAGAATTCCTGCTGACTGGCCCAAGAATCAGGCCCACTATATATTTTAAAAAGTTAGATCTGCAGCTTTCAAAGTCTCTGGAGGATTTTCATGATGCTGCCTAATTAATTCAGAAGCAAATAGATTATTTCTCAGGAGGTGAAAAGCAGGAATTATTTAAAAGCTGCCTTTAGGCAAACTACCAGGGAATAAGAAAAATGTAACTACTGATTATGTCAGATTTCATTTTCCAGATCAAAAATCATTGTGTCAGCTCCTTTTCTTTGTTGTGATTCTTTAAAGGTGCAATGGGAATCCTGCATGTGCAGGAAAAGAAGGTGCTGCTTGGCAGAGCGATGCAGTTCTAGATACCTGGGATCTACATGTTATTGTACTTCCCCCGCTAATAAATATCTTCTAAATGGGACTATGTGGGGGAGGGCAAGGAGTCACAGAGCACAAAGACAGAGGTGCTTTCCCCTCATCTCCAGGTTTCCTCTGCATGGGGCAGGAAAGCTTTTTTCACACTGAATTGTGCAATGCAGGGGATATTATGGGTCAATTGTTTGACATTCAAGTGGCACATGACTGTAACCCCTTAGCCTAACCTCTGCATAAAAGAATAATAAAAGAATCCTTATCCAGAGGTCTTGTTTTCTAAATATCTAAAGTTAGGCTTCAGGGGACAGCAGAGTTGCTGACAAAGTCCCACAGAAGGTCAGTGACAGGGCTTGAATTAGTCAAGGTCTTCTGCTTTTCCCTGCTGACAAATGCCGCCTCCGGATTCGCAGTTGCTGTAGTTTGGCACAGATCTGCTGAAGCAAATGAAACTACACCTGTCTACACCAGTTCTGGTTTTGGCCTGGAAGGGTGGTAAATGTTTTTCGAAATTATGGCTGGAACATCAGAAGACCCAAAAGGCATTAAACACCCAAGTCCTAGTGGAAGTCAATAAACCCAACTTCCATTATATGCCTTCAAACAAGCCAGCTGAGATGAGAGTGATAGGAGAGCTCTCTCACATTAATACATCACGTACTGGTAATTTAGAAAAGCTTACTTAGTATTAGCTCTGTGTGCAAGAGGTTTGTGCTTCTTAATCCCACCTAAGCCTTTTAAGACACTGTGTTTTTTAATTCAAGGTTTTACAAGGTGGGGTGTTAAACCCTGTCCTACACAAAGAATAAAATGGTGCAGGCTGGAGAGCAAAGGACCCTGTGAAAAGCACAGCAAACCGAGCATGTTGGAAAACTCTTTGGGGACAGCTTTGTGGCAGCCCCCAGGGCCCCTGTGGGCAGCGGGGAGGACCGGAGGGCACAGCACAGCCCGGCCGGACTGTGCCGGAGTGAGCGGAGATGCTGCAGTTGACGGGAAGGGAGGCTGCTGTTGGGGCTGCAGCTCCAAGCAGGTAAAAGCCCAGGATATCCCCTGGAAAGTGCTGCATGCTAACTCCAACAGCTGCAAGACAAATACACCATTTCAGGCATGGAGATAGCCAGATGACCAATTGGGGGAAAAAAAAAAAAAAGCATTTCACCAAAAGTCTTTTACACTTAGCAGTACTTTTTCTCATTTGCTGCAATACGGCTGCAGAGGCTCTTCAAAGCCGATTCACTCTGCTTTGCCTGAAGGATGTGGGAATCATTCCTATGCAACAGGACTAGCAAAGGCCTCTGCATTATTCAGTCCCGCTACACTGTCAGCCTTGTTGCTTCTCTCTGCACACAGTACGAATTTCACCCACAGCAATAAAAGCCCAGCTTCTAGAAACCACTAGGCTGGAATAATAGCGCGTCTTTGCGGCAGCTCCTGGCTCCCAGCACCGCAGAGGCGAGGGCTGCCACTCCTCTGCCAAGGTCTAGCTTTATGGGGGAACTCTGCTGCTTTGCTGCTTCTTCTTTTGGGGTGAGGGGTGCTAAATGGGAATTTTGAAAACCTTTAAATATTCAAACTTGGGCTTAGCTGGTCAGATTCAGAAAGCACTTAGAAAATACGAGCATTTGAGAGGGCTGGCTCAACCTCCTGTTTTTCTGGGATGCCCTCCAGGTACCTGAGGACTGTAAAGCAGAGAAGAGGGGAGAGTCAATAATTCACGCTTTTACAGGACAAAATTCAGATAAGCCTGAGCAAACCAAGCCAGCCATGCACTCTGTTGGGGCTTAGCTGCTCCAGTCCTTAAATATTTTTGGCTGACAGCTCCTTTGAATTCTAAAGGAAAATTAAGAAGCTTGCTGTTTTAAGAGGTTTTGCAAATCTCCTTCCTTTAATTCTCCTCATGTACTCTGTATGGGTGTGTTCTCATTACAACTAGGAAAGACCTGAAGATCTTGTTTCCAGGCTCTTCAGTGTGGGGCAGATTTGAATTCAAGTCATAGGAATGTGAAAACAAAAAAGCTAACACTGAAGGATTTCCTTACTCACCATCTTTCCCTAGTCTTGACTTAGGTCTTGGTGACTTTATTTCTGTATCTTTTCACAACTACAGTGCCAAAATTGTATTTGATGTGAACGTATTAAAGACAAGATATTTACAACGTTTCTTCATAGAGCCATCTATATTCGAATGTATTTGCTGCCTGGGCCTTAGGTGCCCCTGAAGAATACAAAGAGCTTGCTTAACACCTGCAGAGTCAATAGGAATCATTTTTGATTATGGTGGGCTTTAGTTCTCAAGTCTATACAACAAAGCAGGTACTGTGGCAGTCAAGGTGAGAGCTGTGACTTCAGTCAGAGATGGCAGGGAACAAAGAACTAAGCCCCACTGGTTTTTAGCTTTTGCGCAATTTGCAGTCCCTAAAAAGTCTCTAAGAGATGCAAACCTGCTTTGGAAATATCACACAGGTAAAGTGCTCTGCAGAATACTGAGCTGTGCACAGTCACTTCTCATAGGGATGGGGAGATGGAAGGACAGAGAACATTACTGGGCCACCCAACTTCCAGCTTGCCTCTTATCGGAGAAAAAAAAAAAAGAGAGAGAGAGAGACAGAGAGAGACAGAGAGAGAAAAAAGAAGGAAAAAAGAAAAAAGAAAAAAAAAAGCATGCTGAGAGGAGACCCTCATTTAGTCACTATTGCAGAAGCCTTGGAGTAGTCTTAAGGAGATTCTGATGTGGCTATCTACTTACGATTATTTTACAGCCTTCATAATGTTCACAGGAAACTGATGCAAGCAAGGACTCATTTCTGTTACATTCAAGAAAGTGTTTATGTTGGCAGAAAACGTCTCTCTTCAAAGCCTATTAATGCAGCATTACAAAAGACAGAACAGTAAGTTACTCAAACTGGAGCTCAAACCTGTTTACCTTGATGAAAGAAATGGTTAAGGGCAACAAAGGGTGCAGCAACATCTGACAGACCAATACGCTGAGCCCAGTCCTGCGAATGCTTCCTCTTATGACGAGGCCAAAAATCTAACTCAAATGATACTAATACACACGGCAGCTCTGTTATTTCTAGCTGTAGCTAGGAATAAAACTGATCAGGCCATTTGTCAAGGTGCAGCCATGCAAAACACAATGGCATAAGCTTAAATGAAACGTAAATAAATAACATTTCCATTAATTTTGGGGGTTTGCTTTAGCCACATATTGGCAGTCACACTCACTAAGTAGAAAATGGCTGGTTTTTAACAGGCTCTGCTGAGAGTGGCGGACAGCAGGGACGCTTCAGAACCGGTTATTAGCATTTTATCAATCTCAGTCTCCCCTGGGAAGCTTCTGGACCAGCTGCACCAGGACAGAGCCACTCGGGCTGCCTCCAGGCAGGACAGCTTGCTTCAGCAGAGCCTCTTCGCGTTTGTGTGAATGTGACCGTGCTGCTCTCAGCAGGCAGCCGGAGCGTCTCCGTCCCACATTCCTGACACCAGGACACCACTCCCATGCTGGGATGTGCACGGTGCAGACATCCAAGCATGTTGCGTGGAGCCAGCCTGAATAGGAATTGCCGGCGCTGAGCCAGAGCTAATAAGGCTGGCGAGACCTGAGCTGACTCCTGCAGTCGTGAGTGCAGGCAGCCAGGTCAGGCCCAGTGCTGCACCAAGGCATTGCCCTCTCCCAGGGCCAGGAGCGCTGGGAAACATGGCACGCAGAGTAGCTCAGCTCCTGCAGAGCTTATTTAGCACCACCTAGACTTATATCACACAGAGCTGCCTGCGTGTTTCATACTGCTCTTCCCAGTACTCCCATTAGCTAGTTTCTTTCCGTGCCTGCACCATCCTGGCCTCTAACATGCAATGGTGAGCTGGGTGTGCTTGAAATCAATTTATAACACAATTAAAATACTCCGATGAGTTACAGCCAATCCCCAGTGCAACAGTTTACAGCCAGATGGTCAGGCTATCATGGCCATCTAGTCTGATCTCCTGATTAACATGGGTCACAGAATTTCCTACAGCCAGTTGGTAGGATTAGCTCTGAGAGCTATTAGTCAACAAAGTACGAGGCCAGCACCGCTCTCCATCACCCACATGGTGGCTTGAGCAGTGCAGTTGAACAGGATGGGTCTTTTTCCCTTGTAGACAGCATCACTGACACAAGATTCAGAGAGGCGCAGAGGATTTCAATCCGCTGGGACTTTGGTGGGAGCTGTAGAAGGGCACCAGCTCTGTGAACCAGCACCGAGCTCCTGCTGCCAGCTCCCATTGGCAGGGGGCTCAGTCACGAGGTCCTGCCTCCATCCGTAACGAAATCAAGTGGAGTTTTGCTTAAGTAAGGGCTGAGTCAGTCATGAGTCAGGATTCATGGACTTGGCCCAAAGCACACATACATTTAAAAATAATTGCCTTGAGTGCTTGGATAAGTTTTCAGCAACACTGGGGAGATGTGAATAATTTTGGTCCAGCAGGAAGATCAAAGAACACTGAAAACATCCATGCTACCCAGCCTCGTGGGCACTGTCCAGCCCAACCACAGGAGCTGTTTGCTTCCCAGGGTGAGAACCTCAACCCATGGGTGTCAAAGAGTGAAATCATAGCTACTCTTTGATGTATTTATATGGGTGGAGATTCCAGGTCATGCAATGAAATGGGATTACTCACACCCTTTTGTTCCCAAGGATTAAAGCCTTTATCTTCATATTCTCAGAAGGAATATCATAATGTTTTGGGAGAGAAACCCTAAGATCTACACCAGTTATATGCTACTGTTCTTTTAAATATATATGATATGTGGTTAGCCTTCAGGATAGAATACAGCAACGTAAGAGTAAACAAATGAACTAACAGTAGAGGATGGAGTATGACTGTGAACAGCTGAGTATGGTCTATCAGTATGGGCCCAATCTTTTTTTCCTCACTCCCACGGAGCACTCATCACTTGTAATCATATGGGAAAACTGCACCAGCAAAATAATGTATTGTTAATATTCCTATGTTGATTCTTTCCTGCCTGTGATATCTTGCCCTAGCTTGAACAGCCCCAGGCACATCTATTACTCTCGTCCAATGGAGACAGTTCCTTAGGGTTTGAAGGCAATGAGGAGATCCATTAAAGTGTTTGCCTGCTTGGTACCAAGTTTGTATCTCAAATGATGACATGACCCCAACATACAAAGTAGCTTTAGGAACAGGAAGAATAACCTGAGTTAACAGGTATCAGCTACTCTGTAATAACTGTTTTCATGCTTGTTCTCACCCCTTGGCAAACACAAAGTAAGCCAAGGTAGTTTTCCCCTTCCACAAAAAAAAGGGGATAGCTGCATAGCATTTACTGGGGGTAAGAGCACGAACAAGGCAATTACGGTGAAGAACCTGACAGGCAGGAGCTTGTTATGCTCTAGTAACCTGCCTGTACGTCACAGCCCTCAGTGCATGCAAGGCTCAGAACCGGTGTAGATTGTTAAGTGGGGACAGAAACATATAACATCAGGCAGGCAGCTACAGAACCTCAGCACTTCTGTCATGGGTTACACAGGCAAACCCTTGTGCTACGTATTGAACTCATGCTAAGCCATTTGACATTACAGCAACTGACTGTCGCTTACACATACAGGTACATTAGCAGCTCGGACACCCTCCTGTGCTAGGACGGGGAAGAGCTTAGTGCCACAGCGCAGAAGATTTGAGACAGTGGAAACAGTGCTTCACTTTGGGACCGGATAAATAGATATTTCTGTGGCAGCCCATGAGAAACCTGACATGTTTTCCTTCCAACCCAACAGTTTTTATCTTGGGTCTTCAATTATTTGTTTTGGTGACATCCCCTTGTGATCTGGCTTAGCTAGCTAGAACAGGTATGAAATAGAGCAGCTATTAGGACTAATTAGCATTACTGGCTTTCAGCAGGTGCTGTGAACCACAGTACAGAGTGCTGGGTACTGTACAGGTCACAGCAAGGAACCACCATGACCCAAAGAACACACAACTAAACTGAGCAGTAAGTGTCAATTTACAGGTTTAAAACATGTCTTACAGTATCTATGTGCTTCTCAGTCATTTAGCACATCAGACCTTAACGACAACTTCTATAGAACTTTACCAGATACCAATGACAGACCACACAAATCTATTTTTGTTCCTTACGTCAAGCCAGCAGGTGAGCATCCTGTTTCCACCGTAAAAGAACATGTCTAGTGCTCACAGTAGCAAGGCAAAGTGTAAGAAAGTATGTCGAACACATCCTGTAACAGAGAGGGCAAATCCCAGTTAAAGACTACTAATTTTCTAAACCTATCTCATGACTTTATGACCCTATTTATTTATTTATTTACCTTTGAGCATGGTGGTAACTTAGTAAAGTGCAGAACAGGTTAGAGAAAACAGCCGAAGGACAGACGAGGAACTGCGAGCAATGAGAACGGCACATCACACAGCAGCCACACCATTGGCACTTTAATCACCACTTAGGATTTTGCAGACATATCTAAGAGAACCTCAATAAGGGATTTCATGCTCTCTTCCTTCATTGGACAACCACTAATTGCACTCATCTGCCATCAGAGCAGACCTCTGACCATAGACTCAGAAAAATACTTTCACGGAGATCCCAATGAGAGCCTCTCCCTCATCCTGCCATTACTTGGTAATCAGTGTGACCCAGTTGGGACTGAGAGGGCCAAGGACTTGCAGAAGACTTAAGCACATGCTTAAGACTGAGCACAAGAACAGCAGTAGTGAAGTGAAGCACATTTAGGGGTGATTTCATAGAGCTGGGCTGAACTCTGCAACTGCTCGGCATTTCTGCTGATTGCATCTGCATCAATAAAAGGATTGTTTCGCTAACAACTATCAGCTGGGTGTTACATAGAAGGGAAAGGTGAAGAGATGAGAAATCAAGAAGGAAAGTTGGTTGCTGAGGGAAAATCAGGCACTGAAGAAAGACTTTTTGGCTCTTCAAGCAATTACAAAACTTCCCCAGCTCCCAGAAGGGAGAGCTCAAGTGAGCTGCTTGTCATAGTTGTGACTCTAGTGTTCATAAAGGTCACCCTAGCCACAGGAAAGCACAGGCACAGCCAAATGCCAGGCACTGGTTTGGCTTTAAGAGTCACTGCCTTAAAAACGGCAAGTGAAACACGGCACAAAGCAGGAGCACACCGGGACTTGTGCACAGAGCACGTGGGAGGCTGCCTGCATGCCAGCAGCGCCTGTGGCTCGCGGAGGTGAGGCCCTGCGTGGGTCTGGGCTCCTGACCTCCTCCAGGCCATCACCCAGCCCAGCCCCTTGGAAAAGTCAGCGAAGTCTCAGTGACTTCAGAGCGGTTCATCTGCGGTGGAGGATGGGACAGGGCAAGTTCCTGATCTGAGATGTGGCACGGGGACCTCATGAGCAGGGCCAGGACTCGTTGGTTACTCCTGGTCTGCTAGACACCGCAGATAAAAGCTCAATTCCTCAGTTTCCCCCTCCATAAAATGGGGTTCATTGTATTGAACTTTTTTGAAGCACTGTTGGACAGAGATATCCTCATGTTTCAGAAGGGAGGTAGCAGTAGACTGCCTGATGTCTATTTACACACTTTAGGGTACAAATGGCATTTTCTATGTGTATGTGTGCTGTGTGGTATCGCAGGGCTGCTGCCTCCACTGCAACACAAATCAGCAGTTAAATGAATACACGCTGCTTGCGTTAGGATCTGAACTATTGCATTTGGTCAGTTATTGGACGGGTGACCAGACTGCAACAGAAATTTTTTCTTCTCTGAGGGCAGGCAGCCAAAAGACCAGCGTTTACCAAACAATGTGCAGACGGAGCATCCCAAGCATTCCTCATGGGAAGCGTAAGCCTCTGCTCCGGCCCGCGAGTGACGGGGAGCGCGGTGGGCAGGCCAGGGCGGGCCTACACCATCACCCAGAGCCACGGAGCTGCGGGGATCACGCTTGAATCACTGAGCCCAGAACTGGGCCCTGTGCCCCGTAAGGGTGTCCAGGGCGCCTGCAGGCAGACAGAAGCTCTGAGCACGGCCCTTCTCTCTAGAACATTTAAAAAATGTTTTTCTAAGTGTTATTATTTTATTTTTTTAATCTTCACTAACTGCTGTGAGCCTTCAGTCTTTTCATCCCCTCCTCTAATTTTATAAATCCCTGCGGTCAGGTCCTGCGAGCCCACACAGCCTTGCCCTGGAAGCCAGCGTGCCGAAAGTGGGACCGGGGTGCGTGGGCACAGGGATCTGCTCCGAGGGGATGCCTGCAGCGGGACGCGGGCGACGGCCCAGCCTTCGCCAGCACCACAGCTCCTACCGAGAGCCCCAGCACCGTGCGAGGGCCGAGGTTAAAACACCGGGGCCGCCGCGAGGCTGGAGGCGAGGGGCTGTGCTCAAAGGCCGCGGGCCGAGCCCTCCCGGCGCCGAGCAGCGCTGCCCGGCAGGCCCGGGCCCCGCGGCCTACGGGGAGGCTGAGGGGAGCCCCGGGCCCGCAGCGCGGNCGTGCCCAGCCGGAGACGGGGCTTGTGCCCCGGGAGGCGTGCACCGGGCGGGGGGCCGGGCGGGACGCCCCGAGCTGGGACAGCTGAGCGGCATGGGCACATTTCCCGGCGAGGTGTGTGTGTGTGTGTACAGATCCGTGTCCGTGCACACACGTACACACGCTCGCGCTCACGCATCGACATAAAACC
Source organism: Anseranas semipalmata (assembly GCA_013399115.1). NCBI lineage: Eukaryota > Metazoa > Chordata > Aves > Anseriformes > Anseranatidae > Anseranas > Anseranas semipalmata. Next base: position 526,862 of record VXAA01000593.1, read on the forward strand.
TTCCCCTTTTCCCGTAAGGCATTTTATTGTTTTGTTAATTCCCAGGATATAATCTGTTTTGCATTAAGTGGGATGTTAAGCATCTAATTGTCAAGTGCTGATAAGCCATGGGAAATTCTATTACAAGATAGGCATCAGCTGAATGGAGATAAAACACATCAGATGGCAAGGTGAGATTTCCAGGGGAGAGCAGCCTACCTACTTGCAAGTACCAGAAGCGAAGGCACGCCAGGCTGATCTGCACGAATGCTGCAGGTGGAAATGGACAAACTGAGCAGTTACAGATCAAAATCAGCTGCTACCAACTGCTCCACGTTCCCAGCTGCGCATGGCATTGACAGTTTGCACCTGGACTGATGTCATCAGTTGGGAAAGGCCTCGAGCTTCATGCATTTGATGTAAAACCTGTCATTTACACCTACAAGTACCACAGCACCTATAAATACTGTCAAGCACCCATAAGTACCACAGCACAGACTGTAAAAATGTTTTTCTGCCCTCTTTTATCTCTTCGAATCAGACAGAATTTGCAGCTTGGCCCCAGCCTGATGGCTGCAGTCCCCTGCCACCCAGCCCTGCCATGTGTAGTTCGTGCCCTTGTAGGTGAACATCAGACACATTTTTGCAATTCAAACTGAGCTTATTGTCAGCCCAAGTAATTGCTTGATCTTGTGAATGGCAGTGTTACCTTCTGCTTCCTCCTGTCTGCACATGTCACACCATCTCTTAACGTAGGCAGCAAAGTCTCTGAGCAGAGACTCTCTTCTCCTGTCTGCTGCAGGGACCCCAAGGCTGTGTGACTCCCAGTGCATGCTACCATACCTCTAGTATCAATATCCAATATTAGGGTGTCACAGGCTACCCTAGGTCCTGGTCCATTGGTTTTACAATTATAACTCTTCAGTTGTCAGTAAGCTGTTGTCTGGAGTAGCGCAAACACAAGGGAAGGAAAATGTGTCCACTTTGCACTGGCTCTCAGATAACAGCTCCTCCACCAGACTCAGCATTGCATCAGCTGGGTCCTACTTATCTCTGTGACCTCCTGATACTCGCTGCTCTCTGTCATGATTTTGGAACAGCAGAAGCAGATGCAGAGATTGGGTTTTGTGATGCTAACACACTTTGAGCCTTTTAACCTCAAACACTATTTGTTTTGCTTGGCACTTCCTCTACTACGACCGAACAAGAACGGGGCTGGCTCTCCGGAGCAGCCCTGCGGTTAGCTGCTTCCGACCAGACCTGGAAGTGACGGTAAGCCTGCCTCCAGCCGCCTCACAGCTCTCTGACGGTCCTGTCTGGTGAAGCTCCACAGGTAAAGGAACAGCCTCCTCGCTACGCCCTCAGCCAGGAGCCCCCTGAAAGCTGTGACAGGGCTAAGGGAGGAAACACGGCAAAACCCTGGCTTGTGGAAGTGTCAGGAGCTTTAATTCCTGAAACCAAACTTTAGACATCACTCTGCACTGTTGCTCATCCTGTGCTGTCACCTAACCCTGGCCAAAACGATTCTGATTTCTGAACGTTTCACACCCCTTCACACAGCCGGGAATGGCCGCAGCAGGCACCACACAGGGGCATTTCAGCCCCCTGGTTATTTCCATGTCATCTGCATCAGCGTTTATTTCTCTCCAGCAGCAGCACCTGCTGTTGATGGACTCAGAAACAGCCCTCGCAGGGCACCCAGCTACTCCAAAACAAGCGCCCAGCACATCCCGCCTGTACTTCAAATCACACCAGCACAGAGGAGGGGTTCGTGCCCCGGCTTAGTGTGCTCCTGCGCTGCTGAAACCAAGGTTTTCTCGGCAGCTCCTGCCCTCGAGAAGTTTTGCATCAAATGAGCATCCATTTGGTGAACAGCTCAGCTGAAATCATTTTTTCCTTCTCTTTGGACTGCCCTGACAATTTTCTCATATTCTCTAGGGACTGGTTGGAATTTCTTTCCTCTTTATGGTTCTTTTATTTTTATTTTGTCTAAAAGATGACTATTTTCAGGTCTCTGAAACTTCCTGGTTATTCAGTGTTAAAAAGCAAGTGGCAATAAGCTCTCTTTTAGTTCTGAAAAAGCTGGGTTTTTTTTCCTTTACTTTCTTTTCTTTTCCCATTTTTGCTACAGAAAGTGGGAGAGGAAGCCAAGGAGGAAGCATTGTAAAATTTCTCCATGTTTTAGGGACAAAAGCAGTTGTCACTTCAGAAGGTATTTTTAAGAAACATTCACTTAATCACTTGTCAGTTGACTCTATTATGCACAGTGCTGCTGCAGGCAAGGTAACGACAAAAGCGGTATTATTCTGCACGTAAAATGAAGCTCATGTTCCCAGCTGAACCAGAGCTGCCTTCAGATGGGGCGTGTGACAGTCCTGCCTGCAACTGGCCGCTGGTGACTCAGCAGCCGCTGGTGACTCAGCACCCCCGGCAATCGGTGGAAGCGCCTCCAGCATTTCTTATAAGAGCTGAATCAGGCCCTAATTGCATTTTAGCCTGGTAAGTGAAACACGCTTCTGACAACTGCGCTTTGTGGCTTCAAGTCATTTTTTGTATCTGCTCTAAACTAGCTTCACCTGTCTTTTTGTCAAAGACAACATTTCCCCACTGGCTTCTTGACCCAAAATGGATTGAATTTCGACACTGGAATTATTTGAGCTCAGATCTTGTGCGTGTTGCTTGCAATTACTGTAGGGATCTGTGAGACTTTTGACATGAAATCGTTTGGCTCCAAATCAGCATTTACAAACACAGAACTTTTTTTTTTTTTTTCTCTCTTCTCTCTCTCTCTTTTGCCTCAAGGTGGAATGTACATTCTTTGGGTCAAAAAAGCTATCTACTGCTATTAGGACTTCTAGTACATTGTTATTAAATCATTTAACATAAGATCAGGCACTGCCACAGCAAGTTTAGCATGACATGTTTACTGATTTGAAGCTGCCTCTGCACAGGCTGATGGATCGCCCCTGTGCTGTTCCCTACCTAACAATCCCCATTCTCCCCATTTATGTACAAGCCCTCTTGCTACCCTAGGTGATTTTTTTTTTACTGGCAAATAAAATATCTTAGAAATAGCTAAGTGCCTGCCAAGCTGTAGCTATTGAAAAGCACTGTTGCTACATTAACTAATGTGTTAGAAAGACTTAATCAATTCAGATGACAAGGCAATTTCTTGCTGGCCTTCCTTTCGCAGTAACCCCTCTGCTAGCTCCTTCCCCAGTGCAGTGGAGGTGTACTCTGCCTCTCAGACCTTTGCCAGCTTTCTCTAGGATGAAATTCCTAGTGGTAAAAGATGCTTGTTAAAAAATGTGAGGGGGAGGGAGGAAAAATTTTCTGTTGCTTTGTAAGTAATTTTTCTCTGCTGTGTCACCCCTGATGTTTCCGGCTGCCTGACTGCAGCCCAGCTCTCTCTCTTGCCCACCTGTGGGAACCCCACGAGGAATGGCTCAACACCGAGCTGCCCCTGAGCCAGCTGTGGCCTCCCACAGCTCGAGGGCAAAGTCCTACTGCAGCATGGGCACCTGAAAGCCATGTATGATATCTGAAGCCATGCTGAGGAAACCTCCTCCTGAGTTACTGACCACCTTTTGCTCTGAATGGAGATCACTGCACACTTGGCATCAGTTCTTGCACTGCCAGGGAGAGCTAGCAGCAGCCGGGCAGCAGGGATGCTGCCTCTTCTGGCATTTAAGCCAGCAAGGCCCAGCTTGTGTGCGCTGGGCAGCCCCTCGTGCAGACACCAGCCCAGCCGCGCCATGCCAACGCTAGCCACTCGGCATGCGTGTGGGAAAAACACAGCACTCCCACACTGGGAGTCACAGGCTCCAGTCCCAGCTGAGTCAACTCAGCCCCTTATTTTTGCAGTGAAGATATGAGGAATCTGATTGAGCTTATCACGTGTGTACGGGGCAGGGAGCGGCTCCTTGGCTTCAAAGAGCAGATAAGGCCATCAAAGTGATTGCTGTCTTTAAACACTGCCAACTTACTCACCAGACCTGATCACGGGTGGATTCAGACTCCAAGCCTCTCACTCCAGCAACCAAGGGGATGAGTTTCCTGCCTGCCGCTCCTGCTAGCTCGCGGAGTCAGCGCCGCCCTGGGGAGAAGAGAGTCATTCTTACTTTCTGCTTACGCATCAGCAACACCTTAGTCAGAAGCTTTGCCCTGAGATGCAACACGGCACAGTACCGATCGCCTGGGGACCGGGAGCCCCCGGGAGGGCTGTGAGCATCAGGCTGCCGGCGCTGGGAGCGGGGACTGCCTCCCCTGTTCCCTGAGAACATCACGCCGACACATGTGGGAAGTAAAGGTGTTGTGTGAGGACACGGTGTGGGTCTCGGCTGCGAAGACAGCCACCTGGGAAGGAGAGGAGGCCTGTTTAATCCTGGGGGCCCGTTCCTGCCACGCAAGTGGAAAGGAAAAGCAGGCAGGCAAGATGACAAGTTCTGCTGGTGAGAACAGGAGATGGGAGGCACCACCCTCGCAGGGAGACGGGATGCCAGAGGGGAGGCAGAAGGGGATGAAAACAAAGTGAACTTTCACGGTTGGCTCAGGGCAGGAGCAGGGACAAGACAATTTTTTGCCAAGGGCTCCGTTTCACCCAGCACCACCTCGCGAGGACTCAGATGGAAAGAATTTCACTTGCAGGCAGGAGGGCAAGTCAGATACAGTATCTCAGCACACTACCCCACCCTGTGTTAGGCTTGTCCTAGGTTTTGATACACAGTGTGCAAATCTGGAATGCATTCATAAATAAATGTCAAATTCACAGATGTATTGTCAGCCTTAAAGAAAACTAGCAGACTTAATTAAAAATCCCACCGTTTCTTTGACTCACGACCTGAGTCACATCTGGAGCCTTGCTGCTTTTTAAATATGTAACACAAATGCACAGAAATACAATCAATACTCATCAACTTCAAGAAGGCAGCAAGATGATTTCTCCAGTGTTTGAGAAAGTCATCTGTAAGCTGTAGCAACGAGAGGTTCAACATCTCTGAGGCATCCCTCTGCAATACACTTGTAAATGATATGCAGATTGCAATTTATTTAAATCACAAGATGCCATGGATCTACTCCCATGTTTCTTATCCAAGAACTATACATTTTGCTGCATTTCAAATATTTTCCTGCATCAGGTGACAGCACAGACCCATAGGGATCCAGATGTCCAATAATAAAAACCTCCTCATAGTGGGCTGACACAGTAAACCCCTAAAACTAAATTCCATTTGTTCCAAGATTCACATTCCTGACGCCCATGTCTGTGCTTCATTTCTTCATTGCGGGATCCTGTATTTCTGACCCTGGGCAGGCAGCACTCCTGCCTGGCGCTCGGTGGTGGAAAGGAATTCAGCTCAGACCATCTACATGGTGGGACCCTCCCAGGGCTGGCCATTTCCCATTTCTTTCTGGCCTCGGAGCAGTGGCTGAGGCTGCAGGCAGGGCGCTGGTCCACGCGCCGGGTCGGGCCGTGCTCACGGCCACTCTCTGCAGCCCCGCCAGCATCGCCGCGGCCAAGCAGCACCTGCCCCACTTGTGCTTCCAGGGAGGATGAAAGGCGCTCCAGGATCACAGCCCTGCCCACCACTGACAGGAGACAACAACCAGCAGAAGGCACCTCGCCCTCACACCCACAGGACGTACTTGCCAGCGCTATCCTGTGAGAAGGCTTCATCCAAACCACAACAAAGCCCACAACTTCCATGGGCTCAGGATGAGGTCTGTTTTAAAGGCTTCCCTGTTCCAGGACGCCCTCATTCTGGACCCATTTTGGCTTGTCACAAAGCCAGTGGCGAAGGTCCAACGATTTCAGCAGTAGATGTGTTTAAGCGAAGCTGACTACAAACAGGGCTACCTCCCTACTGAGGAAGGCCACGGACATCCCTTCCCTTTGAACGCACAGAACAGCCCCGTGGCTGGTGCACTCTCCTGCGGGGCCACCAGCAGTGACTGTGCTGGCTCCGGCCGGTGGCTTCGTGCCTGCCCCTGAGCGAGATGCAGCGCGTGCTGCGGGCCCCAGCAGGGGAGGCTGTGCCCAGGGAGCACGCTTGGTCCCTTAACTTCCCTTTTTCACTCGATCGAGCAGACATACAGACGAGCTGAGCTGCCGGGCTCTCTTTCAGCCCTCTATACTACGATAAGAGAGTTCCACCATGTTACCGTATCTTATTTGCTACTAATAAGATAACAGGCATTTATACCTGATTCCAATAGGCATTTGTAGCCGATGACATGCACACAGCAAACAAAGACAACGGGCCAGCTCCCGTTCTGTTGACACCCACCATTTTTCAACACTGGCAGCGTACATGTAAGAGCAAGCAGAATACTGTTTAGTAATTTTGCAAACTAGGCTGTCAACCTTCAGTGCCAGGAAATCTATCTACCTGTTGCAAAATGCAACCAAAACACCACACCATTATAATATCTGCACTGCCTGCTCATGACTATGGTTAATACAGGGTAGCCACCTCCATTTCTAGTAAAGCAATGTGGTCTGTATTTAGGATTGTCTTAGGAGTTTAGCACTTTTCTTATAACTCCTTTTTTCCAAGAGATTAGAGCTTGGTCATAAAAAAATTTATTCTGGAGAGATGTTTAGCAGAGACACTGCCTTGGCTCAAATGCAAGCACCATTTGGTAGCAACCTAAAAAAACTCTCCATTTAAGCTGCAAAGTGGCAGGACTGTGATTCCAGTGTAAGCATTCCTCCAGAAATGTTATTCATGGTCCCATCAGCTCCACCACACCCGAGCCCATACAGTAACCATGGTCTCGTTTAAGACTCACAAAGGGCAACAGGAATTTTCCCTTCACCTTCCAGGGCCCTACCAAAACATAGCTCACTACCCAATTTGCATTCCTTTGCCTTTTAGCTAAGCATGATTTTACCTAAATCAAGCCTAAACTCAGCAGGCCAACTCTGCTCAGTATAGCACTTAATCACGAGCTTCAGTGCCAGGATTTAGGAATGGACTTAAAAGCTTTGCTGATGTCAGAACTGAGCGTCCTTTTTGCTCATTTTTTGTGCCCACGACACTGCTAGAGCTGCTTCAGAGACTGCCTGCTCGCTATACCGCTTGCAAAGTGCCGAGTCTCCAGCCCTCGTTGGCAACTACAGCAATCCCTCTCCACTCTGGGAATGCATCATTAATTGTGGAATTTGGATACTCGTGGATGTCCTTACAGTTTCCAGACTCTCGCTGTTGAGAAAGTAGATCCTATAAAAGGACTCTGTGGGACTATTTCCTGCTTAGAAAATAAAGAAAATAAAACCCAGGAATTTAGTCCACTTTGGACCTACTGAAGACTGAAGGTCAGGCTTTAACCTCAGCTACTCCACTGCCAGTCCAGAACACATGCCGAAAAGTTAATGGAATTACTTCAGACTTTCCCCAGCAGAGCTGAGATCAGACACGGGCCCACACTGTCTGGAGATGGAGATATTCTGAGCCAGACTCTTCACCCTCAGCCTTGGGAACATTTTCATAATGGAACATGATGTTTGCAAAAACTAGTCCAGAGGTGGCTTCTCCGTCTGTAAATATGTCAAGAGCAAATTGGCAAGCTGACTTCTCCATCCCTGGAATGCGCAGGAAATAGCTGTGACTATACTTACCCATAAAAGAAATAGCTTAATTCCCACCACCAAAATGGTTTCTAACATGTCGTGCTCACAGTAGCTTTGACAAAAGGCCATAACACACTGTATGCCCCTTAAACGGCTTTTAAATCTCAGCCCAAGCGTTTCATTATGAGCTCATTAAAAGATGACTGTTCCCTCAGACTGGCTGTGGTCACACAGCAGAACACGAGGTAATTGGAACCACTTCCCCGATCTTGTATAAATGTGTAACATAGCAGTCAACGTAAACCTTAGCTTCACTTGCCAATGTTGCCATACAAATCAGTACACTAGACTTGGCAGCAGTTCAGCCAAATTTGGCACAGGCTCTGAGCTAGTTCGTTTCACAGTTGTTAAGAAAAACAAATCTGTATCATGAACGTGCTTCACAGCACTCACATTTCTGTTTTGTTTTTGCAAAAAATAAGGGCAGGATTCTGCTCTGATTTACGTTGGTGTAAATCCAGAGTAACTCCCCCGGTTTTGATTCCTGCAGGGTCACATCGGTCTGTATGCGACCACAAGGCGGCCCTTGCTCTGACATAAAGGGTGATTCAATCAGGCAACATACCTTTTTTCACTATGCTGTTAGCATCACAAACTTGGTCACACAAACCAATTCGCACCACAACCAATGCGGGAACCCATATCAGAGCTGGCACAGACACCAGAACACATACCGGCTTAGCTGGGTCATTGGTGTTGCTAAAATTCTGCGTCAGAACCTTTATTTTAACAATCTTGTTTCAAAAGTTTGTTAACTGCAGGCAACAATCCCCTCTGGCTTAAGAAAAGACAAGCAAACATGAACATACTTTGGTTTTAACTTTGAAATCATTTTCTAATTTATATCCACCATGGACAAGTGTTTTTTGACTGGTGTTTTGGTTTTTGTTTTCTTTCCAAGAAGTATTACTATCTGTGAAAAGCTATCACTGTCTTAAACTTGGATTCTTTTTTTTTGTAAGAGGAGAGATACTGCAAATTCAGTACTTACATTTTGCAGTTTCAGATAAAAGAAAATGAAGTTAAACATATCACAGTACAAGGTAATTTTGTTTGTAAAGGATTTTAAGAGAAACCAAAAGTGGACCAAAGCTATGTTCAGGACTACAGCTTTTTTACAGTAAGCAACTTACCATCTTTTCATTAAAGTGGGCTAATTTCAATAGCCAACAAAGCAGCTTTTATTTCATTTAGGGACTGATTAACTTCAGTAGTGCTATTTGAATCACATACATTTAACATAATGCTGATTAAAGGCCTCACACTACACCTTGCGCACAAGCCAGCCCACAGCAGCACTACGCACCAACGGGGAACTCTGAGCAGAGAACGGTGACAGCCTCCCAGTAACATCCAGCAATACACATTTCCTTGGAACACCTAATTTTGTGTTTTCTACTAACTACGCTAACGTTTAGAAAAGACTTTAACCACTCACTAACAATGCGCTGTGTAACCGGTGCCACTTCAGACCCCCAGCCGGTAACATCCCTCTCAGCGGGGATGCAGGTTGCGGGTTTGCTCACACCGCACGATGCAGAGCCCGCAGCTCACCCTAAAGCGCCTGCACTGCACCTCGTGGTGCTATACGGGCACAGCCCGCTTTAAAAAGCAAAGTAAAACACAGCAAAAAAGCAGAAACTTCACAGAACAAGGCGGCAATCTGGGAACGTGGCGAGGACGCTAGCCCAACCCAAGCGAGGGCTTTAACAAGGCACCTTCCAAAGAGCCGAGAAGCACTGAACATCGAAGTCCAGCCATCAGAAATTCGGGTCGCTGTGGCTTTCAGGAACTCATAAGAGCACGTGCTAGGGGTGGGATGAGAGCTCAGCTGAGACACAAGGGGCTTAAGGGAAAGATATTTGAAGCATGTGTTCTGTAACAGAAAGAGTAACACGACTGGAACTCGTATGCCTTCAGTACGACAAAAAGAAAGCCCCATTAGATGAAATAACAGAAGATGTGTTTGTGCAGAATATCAGTAACATTTGTCACAAAATATCCCCAATACTCAATAATTTGGATACATGTCATAGCCTTGAAATGCAGCTAGGCCAGAAGCATAAAATAGCAGTTGCCTAAAATAGATCTTTCTGCACAGCACTTACAGGAAGAAAAGGAATGTGACTTGCTCGTGCCCTGCTGCCGGGCTTGTGTGGGACCCTGGGTGGGGAAGGGCTGGAGACCTTCCCTCTGCTACCACAACCCCACCACATTTTGTAGCCTCTATTTTAGCTCAGGCAAGCTCCATCTTAACAATTACTGAGGCATTTTGGCCACCTCCCCTCCTACTGAAGGTGGCTTCCGAATCTCCCTGTTCTGTACTTAGAGACCGTCCTTCGTTTCCAGCTTAAATTTATCCATGGCCAGCTTATAAACACTTGTCCTCTGGCCAGAATTGGGGTTCAAACTGATTCAAACCCATTGAAATTAATGAGTTTTTTTCCCCATTGACTTGGACAAGCCTTGAATTAGGGCCCTGTGTGTGGACAAAAAGGCTCAGGGCAGTTTTTGTAAAAGGAGAGTTTTATCCTGTTGATCTTGGCCTCTCTCTTCAGCCTGCTGTGAACTGTCTGCCTTAGTTTAATGCTGTATTCTCATCCTGTTCTAGTGCAAAACTCCTATTGAAATCCAGGACGGCCCTGCCAAGTTGTTATTAATTACCGTGGTTCTCGAGGCTCAGTCCTGCAAACTGATCCGCATGAGCTCAGAGGTCTCTCTTCAAGGATCTCCTTTCAGGATTCGGGCTCCAGGTCTACAAAAGCAAGCACCAAAGGGATAATCTGATCAGCAGCGCATGCGCTCAGCTCTGCCTGCCGCACCGGTGCCATTGCAACCCCAAGGAGCACGCAAGCCCCACGCTGCTGTTTTTTAATAGAAGGGCAGGCGGCCAGCAGGGACACAGTCGGGTATGGGGAGCCTTGCCTTGAAACTTTTTGGTCCAAAATAAGCAGCCTTTTGCTTGTCAGAGTTTAAGTACAATTCAGCCGTGCTGGAGGAGGGCACAGCTCAGATCCGTGAGGATGAAGGGAAGGAAGCCGTGCTTCCCTGCGAGGGCTGGAGTCCAAGGAAGGGAACAGTTGCTGTTCAGCTTGACTTTTGTGGCTGCAGCACGGAATGCTTCTTATCCCAGCAAATAGCAAGATGTCGCACAGGATGCACGTGAGGTCGAAGTGTATCGAGAGGTGGGCATTTTATTGTATCTCCAGCACCGGGAAATCCTTCTTTGATTAAAATAGGGATCTGGACTAGTTTGCCCTGCTTTCATTACTGAACCTAGTACTTGGTGGTGCCAGGACCATATTAAAAGCAAGTTTTGGATACACTTGTGTTGTTCATTTTAGCTGAATGGTGAAAAAAGCTGGAAAAAGCTGCTTTGTGGGGGAAACAGAAAAATCTCAACTAGTTATTAAAAAAAGTTATGAGCTCTTCAATTAGACCACAGGCATTTTATAAGGCAAGCAGGTCAGGACGTACTTTACTCCCTGAACCTGAAATGTTAAAACAATCATGTTAGGTATTTGCATAGAATTATGTAGGATGAGTTTAGATCTCACTAATCTTGCTAGTCAGATGCCTGTAAAAATATATAAGAACCTAAAAAAGAATGACATCAGCCATAACTACTTATTCTGCTCCACACTTGGCAGGTAAAAATCAGCAAGAAACCAACTGCATTATGCTGACTGGGCTCTGCGCCTATTTCCCATCATGTAGGGAGCTGTGCCAAATCCTTGACACAATAGCAATTTTTGCCCAATGCCAACTATTCCCAGCCTGGCAGTGTGAATGCACAGCCGTCTCCTGAGGTCATGGAACTGTAATGGCATCCACACTGCAACGAGCATTGCTGCTTTAGGAGGTGAAACGGCTGTTGCATGCGAGACCGTTTCCAGCAAGCCACTGGCTTCGAACACAAGCTGTCAGAGGACAAGTTACAGTGACACCAGAGCAGGGCACCCTTAACGGAGCCACAGCTCATGCCAAGCAGCGGGTAACACATGGACCAGTGGCCTCTAGAGGGCCTGGAAAACAACTGGGTCAGGAGAACTGCTGATGCCCCAAGGTCAGGTATCCGTGTGAGCTCTGACATAGCAACTGTTGGTCACGTTAAGTGACAAGTGCCTCGTATTTAGATGTGCTCCACTCAGTCCGTGCAGCGATAACAAAAGCACTTTACGGCTCTGTGTCCTTCCATGGGGACAGGGACATCTGACAACGGCACAGCAGACAGTTTAGCTGTTAGATTGTAATTCACTGCACTCACAGACAGCTCTTCCTCTCCTTTATGGCTGATCATCATGTCCTCTGTATCGAACACTGGGTGGAATCACGCTGGCTTAATAATATACTTCTACTGAGACGGACAAGCTACAAAGATGCAATTACGTGTTTATCAGCCACGAACCAGCATGCCCTGCACATGTTTTGTCTGTATGGCAGAGCCTTGTCTCCACGCTAGAGAGTCCCAGCAGGAGAGATGAACCTGCCCAGCTGGTGAGGTGCCAAGCCCTTTACGAGTAGCTCAAGAAAGTCAAAGCGTCCTTAAAGCTCGCTGCGGCACGACTTACGAATGCGATGCAGCACTTAGGAAGGCAAAACACAACACTGCCGAGCACCCGCGTCTGCAGAGCCATCGGGCACGCGCTGCTAGGAGGAACTGCACAGGTACCCTCGGCACAAAGGGTGGCTGTGCCGAGCTGGGCCTGGGCTAAGCCATGCTCAGGGCTGCCGTGCCTCCGCCTGCACCGGCTGACACCAGCGACACTTCCACCTGAAACGGGGCGGGAGGCTCTGCCCCTGCGAGGCAGACGAGCACAGCAGGACAGGACAGCTGCCGTGTATGGGAGTGTTGCTCTTTCTTTTCTGACATCGTTAGTGCTTCCTTCTTGTGCACATTTGAAGCATCTCTGGATGCAGCACAGTCTCTGCGATGCTGCTTCGGACAGCCCGCTCCTCTCAACCACCGGTGCCAAGCTCTCAGGCTGCCTCCAGCAAACCTGCTCCTATCAGCCCGACTGCAAAAGCAATATTCCTTCCCCCGTCGGGCACCTCAGCTGCCTCTCACTGTCCTTGTGCCCTCCACCACAACACAACAAGGTAACGTGGGAGCAGCCTAGGGCATCGCAGTTAGATGTGATAACGAACAACAGGCTGTACAGCCAGCAGCACGAAGCACTCTGATCTGAATCCCTCTGAATGGCAGCGTCTGGACAGACAGGGCAGAGAGGAAATCGGGTTCTGCTCCATGTGTCCTGGGCCTGGCAGCAGCAGTTTGGACGGTTTCTGAAATCCCATGACCCTAACAGCAATCCAGCAAGAAAAGAAATATCCCCACCACTCTCTCACTTAAGCGTTCCAACCTATATTCTGTGATCAGAAGAGATGAAGGAAAAGTCTCAGGGCTTTACGGAAAGTGGACTGAAAGTTATCCAGCTGCTTAAAATTTCCTTTAAGAAAAATGTACAGCATTTTGAACAGCTCCGGTGACAAGCGTCTGCAGAAGTCAGCACCAGCAGAAAGCTCCTGCTGCCTGGGGGTGCTGCCCAGCGCAGGGACACGGTGGGGGACAGCCCCATGTCACCCGCGGGCAGCACGGCTGCTCCTCAGCTCTGCGGGCAGCTCCCCTGCCTGGCACGAGTGCTGAAGGAGCGGCGTGAGCCCGGTGACTGCCACCTGACTCGGGCAGAACCTGCACACGGGCAAATCGCGGGGTGCAGCTGGCACCCGCAGCCACGTGCATTGCTGTAAGAGCTGCTTCACGTGTCTGTAACCCACTTTGCACAGGACGCACGGCGGTTCTTTCTAAACATTAAGCAAGAGTATTGCACTTCATGCCAAAACCATCTCACGGAAGCACTCCAGCGTGCAAACTTGTCAACCAGGCACAGATAGCAGCACCGGCAGGCGTGCAGGAGGCCAGCTCGCGCAGACACCAGTCCTGGTGCGTGCAGCCGGTGGCGCAGGCAGGAGAGGCGGCGGGGCCACCGGCAGCCCCCAGGGCGCAGTCCCCAGGATGCAGCCCCCGCGCCGTGTTCCTCCGCCACCCCTCTCCTGCCCGCTGGGTGAGGTGCGAGGGCATTCCCAGTGCCAAGCCTCGGGCAGGCAGCTGGGAAGACCGTGTTCTGCTTTCCTAAGTGCTCTGTGATCTTGCGCTTGCAAGGCTTCGAAAGACTTTTCCTTCCCACTGCACATCAGCAATTCATTGAGTGGTTTCTACAGGTCTGGAAGGGAACAGATGGACAAACTTGTAACGTATGGAGCGCTGGAGTGGAAGAGCTGCAAAAACTTCTCCGAGAGACCCTCACCAAGCCCCCAGCAAGGCGGTCAGTAGCCTGCGGCACCGTCCCAGAGAGGGCACGGCCAGAGGGAGCTAAGGTGGCCGCAGGTGAAAGCTGCAGTCACAAGAGCTGCGCGTCATCCAGGCTCCCCAGACACCCTGCGTGACCTCGGTAAGTCACTTCTCCTTCCCAGTTTCCTTCTCTGTAAAGTGGTGATAAAACTTCACAGGAGGCTCAATTCATGAATGCTAAAAACATGAAAATACAACTGCAACGATTCTCTGTAAATATGCAAATCCGCAAGTAAAACCGCATTTGTAGGGGAGGAGGAACCACGGGTGGGGCTGAGAACCTCCAGATTCTGAAGTTTTCCCCAAGCAATCTCCTCCTCCTGTGGTTTCATGGAAAAGGGCTGTTCTGATACACGCACTGCTCCTGTAACGTGAATTTGGTTCAACAGCCTAATTGTATTCTTTCTAAATTTGCTAATACTGGACAGAAAGCCATCTGCGTTCCTGCAGACCTGCAAGCTTACAAGCTCTCACACAAACAAGCAATTCCAAACCCTGTGCTGTATTTAGAAGGCAGTTTTGAAAATCTGGCTCAGTATCACCTTTGGTTGCTAAATAAACTTGTCTGGAGATTAGCCACAGCCCACACAGAAATAGTTACAAAACAGTTTATGACTTTGAGTAGAAATGGGTGTTGGTAAAGCAGCCTGCTCTTTTTTNCTGTAAGCAGATTCTTCATGGTAAATAAATATGCAGAGATTCAGAGAATGCTAAGTGATCATTTTTAGAACATTTATTTTTGGCAGGGTAAACACTTTCAGACCCCAAGCAACTTCTCTGTGTGTACAGAATCTCCAACTGTGAAAACAAAACAAATAGCAGCGTTTCATTTGTTGTAATTGGGATTTTTTTCATGACTGTTTAGAATAAAGCTGGATCACATTTGGAGTAGCTTGGAAATTCCTTGTTTAGGCATTAGTCCCCAGTGGCAAACATCCTACAGCATGTATATAATACAGCAACTATTTTTGTACTTCAAAGTCTTCCCTCTTAACCTGGGAAGGTGCAGGATACAACCCACCCTGGCTGCCTTGCCTCCCTTCGCCCCGCTGAGACCCCTCGTTGCACTGCCCCGGCTCCGTACGCTCACACAGAAATCAGACACAAACACCAGACAGCAAAGTGCACTACAGAAGAGTCACTCTCTTGAGAAATAGGAAATGATGAGGGGACCGTACAGCGCAGGAGCCTTGGTATCGCCCCACTCCTCGGGGCACAGGCTTTTTTTGTGTACAGGATCTCACTGTTGACTCTTCAGGACTGAATACCCTGCAGATGAGGAACTCTGGGACAAGGACAGATGCCCAGCTGGTGCAAGACCACGGCTCCACCGGCACCGGCCGGCAATCCCAGCTATTGCCGTGCCTGGCTCACATCAGGTGACTTCAGATGGAGGAACGCAAAGTTCAGGAGCAGAGATGAAAAATCTATCTTCTGATTTGGAGCAACCTAGTGGAAACCTGGCTGCTCACGCTTGTGACAACACCCATCCGACCTGTCCCGCACCGCGTGCCCGGGGAGCCAGCAGCCAATATTAGTCACCGATCTGGGAAATGTCGGCTTGCCAAGGTCACGTAAGTCTGTGGCAGGAGAAGTAACAGGATCATCTGGCTCTTCTCCTGTTTCTCAGCCACAAAACTTTCTTCCTCCCCTAACAATTACATATGTGGCTTTCCTTAACAGTTTCTTTTTACATTCCTGTTTAAACAGCACAGGGAAAAGGAAGAGGAGACTTGATGTGGAAAATTAGTTTTGGAAATGCTGAGCAGCGTGGATTTGCCAACTTCTGTTCCTCCAGTCAATTCATTTTAGACACTCTCAGCTCTCACCGAAATGCTATTTTTAGGCTGCACGTCAGATTTCACAACTGAGATTGACAGGATTTTTCTAAAGGCTTTTCCCTGAGAATTAAAAATGGAAAACAACGTGGAAATTCTGCTTTATGCTGCTGAGGCTCCACCACAGCTACTCCAAGCAAAGCTCCAAAGGGACCCAGCCTCGCAGAAACAGCTTGCTCAGCAACTATCAGGAGCCTGCCAGCACGAGGGAGATGCGCAGGTCTCTTACATCTAACGAGGCCACGTGGAGCCCGAATAGGTGCCAGGGAGACCTCTGCAGCAGCACAAGGCACAGACACAGAGCGGCTCTTCAGAAAACGCAGCTTTCTAATGAAATCCTTCGGCTCTTGCTGGAGGTGCCAGGCTGCTCGAGGGCTCCTTGGGCGTCACCGCCGCGACCTCAAGCTGCTCGGTGGTGTCCACTGAGCTGCAGTGCTTATTCCTTTAAAGGGGAAGGCCAGAAATGCAGATGGCACCTTTGCTTACAGTGAAATAGCAGCAAAGCCTCCGGCAGCGACAGCAGCCTCGGCTGTTATTGTTTGTTGAGCGCTGGTCGTGCTGTTGGACACGCACATTAAGGAATCACAGTTTCTGCATGGTTATTTCCTGAAGCGAACAGGTGCCTGAAGCCAGCTTACAACCCTGCCTTGCCATCCAAACAGAGGGGAATTGAAGCAGGTTTAACTCTGTTTTTTTAGGGGCAGATCTGTGCTTACAATCTTTGCTATGGCTGTTTTGGTCAGCCCTCGCGTGTACTGACCCCCCTTGCTGACAGAACGGGGGTGCAGCACGGACGTATCATCCGCACAGAAAACAATGGCTCAACCCCCCAAGAACTGCTGTAAAAGCTGTGCCACTGCAGTGTTGTGAAGCATTTTTATTCAATAACCACATGGATATTTGAGACTGCTGGACGATAATGCAGTGTGTGTTTCAAATATTCCAGGGCCGCTTTTGCGTAAGAAGCTCTGGACAAGTAACCCAGCCGGGTTTCAGTCTGCAGGTCGGTGTGCCCAGGTATGTGATTACACAGCTCTACCAGAGCAAACGTAGAGTCACTGCGCGAGCTGGGGGCGGTGAGTTCACACAGGTGTAACTGAGCGCAGAATCCATCTCCCAAGGGTTTTCTGGTGCTTCCTGAAGCTGACAAGATTAATTTAGCAATTTGGAAATCTGTTGCCAAGCCCAAGTCCCCAGAAGACTGCATAGCAATAGGAAGATTAAAAGCAGATGGTTCAGCAACCAAGGTTTTATAGTTACACTTTTAACAGACTTAAAATTCTTGGGCTTCATATCAGCATCTTCATTCTTTCCTTCAGTTCCGCGTGTTAGTATCTTCTGAGCACCTCCATAGGAAGTGAAGCCAAGCACACATCGTGCTAACAATATGACCTCAATAAAATATATATACTTTTATGATAGGCTTAATAATAGGTTAAGGAAATGTTGATTCTAGCTCAACCAAAGCTCTATGCAATTAGACCATCTCAACGTCGCATTGCTAATTTCCACAAAAGAATGCTGGAATTTAAAATATGAAGAGAGAGAACATTTCAGGGAGGGGCTTTAGCAGCTGAGCTTGTTAAACACAATTTAAAGGCTATTGCAGTTGACAAGAGCCTCCTGCACTAAGGTGAGCTGCGTGCAGAGGGCCTGGGGTGGCCCCAGGGACCTGATTCGCGCTCACAAGGGGCCTGCCGGGCCCCACTGTCAGCGCAGCGGCCGCCAGGGTCCCACAGCAGCCGGGCGGGAGCTGGGGTGATGGGGGGCTGGTGGCACCCCCGGGCCTCTGGAGATCTTTGTTGGAGAGGAGCGGGGGGAGCAGCCAGAAGCAGTGACACTGTGGCAGTAACCTACCAAATCTGTAATCTCTCTGTCTGGCCCAGGCTCCCTCTTCCACCGCCGTGCTGCAGCAGCCATATGGCTGTGACCCGTGCCAGGCCGGCCACAGCTCAATCGCCACAGTGCCAAGGTCACTGTCAGGCTCCCCATCGGCTGCACCGGAGTTAGACCCCAGCTAGTCCAGCTGCAAGCCTCAGGGCATTATAGGGTGATTTATTCTCTCGATTTGAAGTCTCAGATGCTAATCCCGAGTGCTCACAGGGGACAGACAAGGAGCCACATCCAAGCAAGAACGTACCTGGCTGAATCCTTAGCGATTTGCTCCAAACTCCCAATTACCTTCAGGAATGAAAGGGGGATAAGTGCTTCCCTGCTAGACATCTTCCCTCTCTACAGAAGTGGCAGTTAAAACAAGCCCCGGACTTTACACATAAGGCCCAACCAACACCAAATACAAATCAAACACACAGAAAATCTCTACCGGGGGTTTCTTCCTCTCCAGTGTCTTAGAAAACATCTTTATAACACGAGCCCATGACCACAACTGACTTTATGGCCGCCTGTGTACAAGCTGAATGCCAGTGCAGAGCCAGCAGGGACACGACCGCCCTTTCTTCAAGTCGCCTGCACTGAGCAGCCGCAGGATTTGCTTTCTAGAGTCATTTCAGCTAGCTTGCTCAAAGGCACTCTGAGGGGACCAAGCAGCAACTATTTCTCCCCATGAATGGCAGAAAAGAGGTTTGCATTAAGAGGCTTCCTTGCCCAGAGTACCTTGTGCCACCACCAGCTTCACAGTGCCTGGGTGCTGAGACCAATTGCCATCTTACAGGTCAGGCCCATGGCAGCATGCTCCCGCTTCAGCATAAAGCAAGAGAAGTAAACTGCAAAGTTTGATACCAAAGCCTTCAGCCAGAGAACACAGCAGGCCTGATTCTTCCCATCGCTGAAAACAGACTTGCAGGAGCGTTTCACATTTCTGGGTGCCCACAGTGAGCTCCTGCTTCCCCCTCACCAAATGCCAATTCGAAGGCAAAGTTAGTTGCAAGGACAAAAAACTGCACCTGCAAAAACTGAGGAGGCATGCTTTGAAAAACCAAACCCCAAAATACATTTGGACACACGAATATAGCGGCCAAACCTCAACTTAAATCTTCCATATGAAGTGTAAGGAATCAAATAACCATCCAGAAAAGATGTCTGCAAAATAACTTGGCTCGCAATATTTTCATTTGGGTTAAATTAAAATAATTGTAAATCTTCAGCGCACACCACGAGAGCTTCATTCTGTGCAACACTGTACATATCCCATTAAGCTTTATACACAGTTCATTCCTACGAAAATGCTTTGAAAACCAGACCGAGTTGCCTTTCCTTGGGAAAGTGAGTCTACACTAATCGCAACACTACAAGAAAGCCGAGTAAGCCCTGGGAGGAAACCTCCTGCACTGCAGCTAACCAGAGCTACAAGAGGCAGGGGAGAAGGAGGGGCAGAAGAAACATTCCTTGGAACGCGGTGCAGAAGCATCGTTACACACTGATCTCTTTGAGCGGTGTTAAGCCTCAGCTGTGCCTGAATTAGAAGCTAGTGCCAAGCCGACTATCTCACACACAAACATGGTTTATCTAATGATCCATCGTAATGACTTCCAAGTTATGACTTCCTGGGCATCCTGGAGGTTTAAAGGAAGAAGGTATCCAGCCTCAAAGTTTCCTTGCACACAAACGATCGAGCCCTGCTTGCTGCAACTGAGCTCTGTGGGGAGCAAGAAACCTTAGACCTCATCTGCCAGGCTTTTTGCTAAATCTAGAGGATCAAGAAAAGCAAAGGAGGTGAAAATCACCTCCATTCACAACCCTGTTAAATCACTGCTCATCACCACAGATCAGATTTTGATAATGTGATGAGAAAGCTCAATCCACACGTTGCAATGAGAATTTACAGCACAGCATATACGCAGTTGCTTGTGATAACCACGCTAACCCCTGCTGCTCCTCCCTTCATTTTTTCCTCCCTTCATTTCACCTCAGCTCCACCGTCCCATCTTGACAGCCCCGTCCCTGAGGGTATTCACAGGATGAGTGTGAGCAGAACACGGGAGGAAGCAGCGTGCTGGTAGACCCTGCCGTCACTATCCAGGCTCAGGGATGCTCCCAGTGCGGTGCACCACAGGCGCTCTCAGGCGTGTGATGAGGCTGCTCAGCTGCTTCCCAAGCCCAGCACAGTTGCATCTGGCCCTGTGGGATGATTCCACAATGCAGACACTGCTGTAGGTACCTTCCACATCCCGGACCACCAACATCCTGAAGGCCTGAACTCTGGTCTTCACCCAGTACAGGAGGCTGTCATGGAGGCCCATACAGACCCTGCCCTGCATAATACAAGAACTCCTGCAGGCTCACCGCAGTGTGCGTTCGCTGCATGGGGACTGCATCCAGCCCTGACAGTGTAACTCACTGATACTCCCTGCTTCGCTCTTGAACGTCAGTCTGAGTTCCTCTGGAACCCCTCAATTCCTGCTTTCCGCAGCACTGCATTGTGTAGGAGCTCACCCTATCCACGTGGGCAAGGCACAGGAGCCACTGATGCCTGGTTTCTTATCAGAGCTCTCATTGACTTTGAGAGGCTTGGAATTAATCACTCCATTGCTCCAGTCCAGCGGTAAACAGAGTATTAAAATTCCCACCTCACAGTTGTATTGGCACCAAGTGCCAACCTTAAAGAGTGTTTAAGAACCTTTGCTAAAGGAGGCACAGAAGGGGAAAGGTTAATGAATAATTGGCACAATTCTGCTCATTAGTTCTTGTAGAAGAAGAGTTCAGAATAAGTTAAACCCCAACACATGAATTTATTTCTTGAGCTCTTTCTGAAATTGCTTCTTCATATTGGTGCCAATAAATCTGACATTCCAGCCATGCTTTTAATAGATACAGCCATAATTTCTTATTTCTAGTTGGCCAGATTCATGATGAAAAAAAAGGGAAGAATAAAGCAAAAGCTGCATCTAGCGTTTATCTCTCTCTATCCTGCAGCCTTCTTTCTCATTACTCCTGCAGCTCCCCTTCTCAAAGGCAGCCACGCTCTCCAGATGCAGCCTTACTGGAACACGTATCCCTCAGCAGCCAACTGCAGGGGACCACAGCTGCAAATAAAAACCATCGTACACTTCCCAAACAAGCATGGCAATGAGAGTGTGGATAATACCTTGTATCACTGAAACAAGAGCCATCCAAAGATTTCAAAGTGCTCTACAGACCCTCATAACTTAAGACAATCTGCATCCTGCTAACGACAATACTGGATCCGCCCTGTGCAGGTGAGGAACAGAGGCATTAAGGATTAAGGGGTAAGGCAGCACTGGACAACGTCCTGCTCACAGACCCATACATCACAGCAACTGAACTGTCTGATGGTTTCTTCAGGCACTGTTACCATTGTCATATGCTTCTGAAGTTTGCTTTATATAATGCGTTTCTCTATTTTATTTCCTAAACTACACTCTTAGATATTGTTTTCCCATCCCTATTAACCTCATCGTCTTCCCTGATCCAAACACTGCTGTTTCACACCTGTACCAATTGCACAGGCTGTATTACGCTGTCCAGCAGTCAGTGGTGACACTGGAATCCAAGGGCATCTGCCATTCCCACGTCGTTCAGACACGGTCTGTGTTGGTGAAACAGCTACGATGTCGTAGCTCTTTTCCATACAACAGATTGGGATTTTACCAATAACTCATCAAACATACCTTACTTCTACTGACTTTCCTGCCCACGTTGTATACTTTCTGACACTGTATAAGCCGTGATTTTATGAGGTGAGCTATCCTCTTCAGGAGGAACCGGGGTACCAGCCTTGTTAAGCAGGGTCTGCTCCAGTCAGCACAGGTTCTGTTACTGAATAACCCTCAAAGTTTCAGAGCCCAGTTGAAAAAGTTTTAATTGATGCATACAAAAAGTTGGATGAGACACTGTATCTCCTGGTGGACCTCTCCCTGCAGACTGTGAAACTGGCTAGTTTAAAAGCAAAGATCTTGCTCTTCCACTTCACTGCCATGAAACATACCTTCTCACTCTATAATTAATCCCAGTGAAATGAAATACAGCAGCCTAACGGATTCACCTGCTGCGGTGCAAAGTGCAAAAAGGCTGATTGAATATACAACTTGAGAGATGCAGTTTGGATTTTCTAACGTACCTCTTTAATGAGCATCTTGTACATGAAGAGAACAGAGTGCAGGACAGGCCAGAAAGACAATGGCCACAAAAGGATTCTACAGCTCTAGACGGAGGTGAAACAGAGCTGCAGTATGCTAAATTATAAATGAGAAAAGCAGAATGTAAAGACAGTCTGTCTCATGAAAAGCCAAAACCAAATAAAAGGCTTACTCCAGCCAAAGTACAAGCTGAAAATAGAGAATACAGTTTGTTTCTGAGCTGACCTGAAACAAAGGGGTAAACTCACACCTAAGGAAGAACAACCAAAAAGAAACCAAGCCTAGAAAATGCATCAGGAACTTGCATCTTCAGGTGCCCCTCGTGAGCCACTCCAAGGAGCTTTACCTGCCACACGAACTACCAGCTGGCCTCCTCTGCTCTCCTCCAAAATACATCCCTTCAGATTACAATCGCTTCAAGAGAAATCAGTACCCAAGACCAAACAGAAATTAGTAAGAACTTTGTGCAGCTTGAGAAAGCAGGGAGATCCCAAAAGACAGAACTTCCCCTTCCAGAAATCAATAAAAAACTTCCTCAGGGCTATATGAGCATTGTGCTGAGGATGTATTTGCCAGGTAAGGCATAGGCTGACAGCTCCAATTCAACTGCAATAGTTAAGGCTCAGTTCATGATGAATATACACAAAAAATGATGCTGCAGATGCTGCTAAATCACTGCGCAGTAGGACTGAGCAGACAAAAGACGAACAATATTATGGAAATGAAATAATGATATTTTATAATTCAAAAGAATAGGATACAAAGCTGACATTTCACTGCTGGACTTCAGTTAAGGAATTAGTCATCATTATATAATATCAATTCGAATATCCCAGCAAAAGAGATGTCACAAGAAAAAATCATTCAAATCTTGGCTGCATTTTAACTGTATCAATTAAAGTTGTACAAGACAGTATGACATCAGATAGCAAAGCTTATTCCAGGCAAGTATTTATATGGTACTGTTAAATGACAAGGATTTGGTTTAATTGGTGAGTAAATGGAGCTGGAGGTTGCTAAAGGAGTCTCTAGCAACCAAGAAGATCACTGGGGCAGAACAAATTCTTTTACTCTGCTTTGCATGTCTGCATTTTAAACTTTCCTGACGCTATAGTAAATGTAATAATAACATTGTATAATGAAGATTGGTTGCAATAATGAGTTTGGGGTGAGAGGGTGAAGCAGTGACTTGTGCAGCATTATTTCACCAGGGAAGCAGAGAGAAGCTGACAGTTTCTGCCTGGAAAGGGGTGAGGAAAAGTGGATCACGGTGATAAACTAAATGGAAATCCTTCAGAAACAAAGAAGGCGATTTAGATATCTAGGACAGCTTTGCCCAGACTCAAGTGAATTGCTGCAGTAGCAAGAAAGCTTATTGGTACTGTAGGCAAGTGTCAGAGCTCTAGGAAATGGTTAAAGAAGGTTTGGAAGGCAGAGACAGACAGATCCAGATTTTTCATAAACTCGAATGCAGCACTCACTTGAATGGACAGGCGCTGTAGCACCATCCTTTCCAACAGAGCCTCCCAGAGACAAGAGCAAGAGACTGCACTGGCCACGTGAACACATCCTTACCAGTACTGAACAGTTCGCTCAGCACCTCTGCTAGCACAGCTCCTCCACGTCTCCAGAAGAAGCTGCAAATACCATCTGAACGGATCCATGGGCCAGGATAATTTACACCAGCTGGAAATCTGACCCACCTATTTAACACAGGGGAGTAGTCATGATTTCTTTCCTGCTGTACTGACTAAGATCTCCCCAACACTACCCTGGGAACTCTTTAGGCGTTGGGATGTCTACCACAAAAAGCTGAGTGGAAATCCCCAGCCAGGAAAAAAACATATGTTTAATAAATGGTTCTTCAGGAAAAAAAAAAAGAAAGATGGGGAAGGGGAAGAAAAGAAAAGGTTTGTAGTTGTGAGATCATAAGAGTCCAACCAAATAAGTGATGACTAAGTGTAATCTTGTATTTCAACAAGATGAAGAAAAACATGTTTTTGAAATTGTTGAGTCTGGTGTTCCCAGCCAACGTATATTCTTTTATTGGCCTGCAAGCGACCCTTTCAGTTTGGGCTTTCTTCCAGCCTGTGGGTCCATGGCAATGATTAGAGAGTAGAAAATCCCTGCTACTGGCCAGCTGTGCTCCAAATTACCTTACTCAGCCATGCCTATAAATGTAATTGCTTGTTTCCATAGAATTGCATCAGAACGACCTGCTCACCCCTCACGTAATTCATATCTCTGTGATCTCTCTCTCTGTAGATAAAAATCTCTTTCTTCTTCTGCACACGTATGAAAGAACTGTGAGGACACAGTCAATTCTTCATTAGCCAGGGAAACGGAGGGAGCAGATAGCCCAGATACAGAAAACTGTGGAGAGTGCAAAGCATAGGTGAATTACACCCTAAAATGTACCATAAGAATAGGGGAGCTGGGAAGGGCTTGGTGCTGCTGCTGGCTGCAGACACCCGGCATCAGCACAAGCTGGCAGGCCTGCGTTCGGCAGCACAGCACAGGGGGACGCGGCACCCCGACGTCTCCAGCAGGTAATCGCCCCGGGGACGGCCTGCCTAGGGATAACCACACACCACGCCGGCCTTGTACGAGCGGTGTGGAGACAGACTGTGAGAAACACAAGTCCCGGCCCAGGCGAGAGCAGAAATGTCTTCTACCAACCCAGAGGAGGTGCCTTCCAAACCCAGTAACTGAGCACTCTCCTGCCTGAACGCAGCTTCTCCTTCCCAAATTCAGTCAGCACTCACTCCTCCTCATGCCCCTCTTCCCCTTCTCGGCTCTTCCACCACAGCCTGAAGGAATTCGTACTCGTAATTTCTATGCTAAATGAGTGCTATTCCCTGAGCAGGCTTTGCCGTGCTCCAAGCAGAGGGGAGAATCAAGTACAAGCGAAGTTACTGGAGGCTTTGGTGGCCCAGACGAGAGGAGTGCCCCAATGCAAACCTCAGCTTGGGCCACAGCATGGGAGGGGAAGGAGAAGACTGTAAGGTCTCAGAAGGCCAGAGGGACAGCATTTGGCAAGAGCCTGGGTAACAAAATTGTGGGTTGAAGGCAAAGGAAACCCACGGTTCAGTTTCAGGTCAGCCATGAGGACAGAGGCAGATAGACAGGAGGAGAGGAGGGAATTTGCCTCCTTTGCTTTTAAAAGAAAAGCCAGAGAGAAGTAAATGAACAGCCAGCGATACACGCAAAATGCCTGGGAGGCTCTTTTCTGAGGAGCAAGCTAATGTTAGACCTCTGTATTAGGACAGAAATGTGACTTCCACAGGGATGGAAGTGAACTCCCTTCATTCAAAGGCTGCTGTAGGATGGACGCTTTCCTTGCGCTCCCTTCCTGCCCCACCGGACCCACCACCGTTTCCTGTCGGGCCCTTCACATGGCAGGGCAGTCCCGCTCCTGACAATGACTGGGGCTCGAGACTATTGTAACCAAAAAGTAAAATATGTTCCCATTAAAAATTGTGGATGATAGCAATTAATTCCACATTTTTGTGAATAAATATCATGTGTTTTGTGCCAGAGCAATTTGGCTTGTTCACAGAACCTAACAGTGACACATAAATCTATTCTCCCTGTTGCTTAACAGACCATCTCACTCTGCAGACCAGATTTTGCACCGGAATAGGGTTTTTTGTTTCCATCTTTCAGTTAGCACCTTAAATGCTACTTGCTACCCCTCTTGCTGCCAGCCTCTGGGTTACAAAATTCATTCAAAGCAACTGAAGTCAAGGTAGTCTTGTGACCGCTTGGGGTTTTCACCAGCCGCTGACACCGATCACTTCAGTTCCAAGACTGGCTCCAGGAGTGATGTTACCCGACTGGAGGCAGTGACCCAGACCTGTCCCCCTCCTGTAGCCAGTCCCAGCAGAAGAGATGTGCTGGGAGCATCCCTGCCACCGCGGCTCCGCGGAACCCACGGAGGGGTCCCCACCCCGCTCTCCCTGCTGCACAGCCAGGAACGAGCTCTGCCCCTGCATCCGTGACCCTGGGCTAGCGAGTCACAGGGAAGGACCGACATCTGAGTAAAGAAAGGTCAAGCCACCCAGAAGAAAAGCTAAGGTACGCCTTCCTTTCCCCAGATGTACTTATTTTGTTTTACTCCACTGATTTCAGCATATTGAAATCAATGGAACTGTAGGATTGGAAAAGCAAAGTAAAGCTGTATGGATTCTGGCTGTTCTGAAGCTTTACAGATGTTTGCTGGCCTTATGTGGGAGGAGCATCACTATTTTATTGACCAATCTCTTTTTTTTGTTTGTTTTAATACGGAAAATCTCAGCGGCACTTCACTCCATTTGTCTTTTTTTCTTCTTTAGTCATATGATAATGTACACTTATAACCGGTGAATCATCCCCTTGAAAAGTCATAAAGAGAAAAATAGCTCATATGTATGCCTCAGCGGTCAATGAATCACTGACGACAGGTATAATGGGAATAATTATATACTGCTGAGAAACTTTACCCAAAGCCCAGCTCAGAAGGCTAGTTTCAAAACTTCTGAGTTGTGCAGTTGTATCCAAGGTTGCGAGTGCCAGGTTAGGAAACCGCCAGGAGAATTTCAGATTTGTGTCACTGCAAGGAAATATCCTCTCCAAGTGTCTGTTATGTGTTGACAAATTGTTTATACTTAATGAAGCAATAATAATGAACAGTCTAAATAGACATTGATTTCTATGTTTTTAATTCACTTTTAGTTGGAAAATATCCTGGCAACAGAAATATGGATGTCAAACGTTGGATGCCAGCCACTGTTCTATAACTATGCTATTTTAAGCAGCAACATGCATTATTTGGTACAGTAACTTATATTTTTAGGGTCTAATCCTGGAAGTTCCTACTCCAAAGAGCTCCAGTCTTCCAACCTAAGTTTCTGGGATTACACACACGAATGTGAATTTGTAGCAATGTCCTGACAAGAAAAGGTTTCAGTCTCAATGCAGCTTGCCTGCTGCCTCCTAGAAATAGTCAAAATACAAATGTGAGGCAAGTGCTCCAGAATGCAGGTGTGAAACCCTTCCTAACCCAGCTCAAAGAAAGGTAGCAACAAGAAGACACATCTGTTGCATCAGGTCCAGCTATAAAAGAAGGCTTGGATAACACACTACAGTGGCATGATGTGTTTTGAAGAGCGTGCATTACACAGCGCAGGCAGGACTGCCTAGCGGGCTGTTTGGGCTCCTGACTCCACTCTTCAGCTGGATTTGCATCTGCGCTGAGCTCAGCCTGGCAGCCGCCAAGCTTTCGCCCGTCCTCAGTGGAGGTGGAGCCAGGTCCCACAGCCATCCCTTGCAGGCAAGGCCAGCAGCTACTTTGCTCTCACATCTGTTGAAGCCTGTTAGAGAGAAAAGATGCACAACTGTGCCCTCTCACAGAGAACATACCTGTGTCCGCTCCGCTCAGTGCATGACATGAATTCTTTTAAAGTGCAGAATTCCTCACACAAGGAAAACGAACAAAACGGAATACGGATGAATCGCATCAGCTGAATGCAGCATGAGCCCACCAGCTGCCAACGGCAAACAGAAGTCTGTAAGTACCAACTATGCTCTCCCTCCCAAATATCCCAACGGTGCAAGGGAATGGTGATCAGCACCATCCTGCTCCAGTCACGGCAGCACGGAGCTGTACACCAGCATGTGAGGCAGTGAAGCAATAATCACCCGTACCTGGGAGGAGAAGGTGGTTACATGAACTTCGGTGGAGAGAAACGGGCACCTTCTGAGAGCAATTCATCTGATCCATCTTAGATGTCTGTCTTAGGATAAGCTGAATCACCCCCTGGAGACTTCCATTTCTCCCTGTCAACTGCAAGAGGAGCATGGTTCCAGTTGTGACCAGCTCAAATGTAAATGTCTGATTTCTGGATGCTCTGCGTTGGAGCAGAAATATCTCACCCTTAGTTGGGAAAGTAGTTGAAAAGAGATGAGTAGCTGCTGTTGCATTTCTGGGAAATGCGAGATATTATATGACCTGTTAATTTATTCCAGAGTTTTCCTTTATGCTTTAACAATACTGTTCAGTATTCAATTCAAGTCATAACGCTTAATGGCTTGTGGTCAGCTAAGCCTACCCTGCATTTCTGTGCCAGCTTAAAAAATAAACAAAGCTGTGTCTACTGAATGGCACAATTAGAGGGATTTATCCTGCTCCTACCCCCAAACCCATACCAGAACATAAAAATACTGTTTCAGTTCAATTCAGAGAAGATGGGAAGTGCTTTACATCCTGCTGTAGAAGACCATGACAGCTGAACAGTTTACTCAGACAAGAACATCAATCTTTAGGGGACACAAACACTGGGGATAGCTTCAAATTAAAGCAACTTTCATTTCAAAAATGTCTGGTGGCCTCAAACTGGATTGGAGATGCAACATGTTAGGGGCTGCACATTTACTTAGGACTTGTTTCCACCACTGAGTTAACTCAGAAAAAAATGTGAGTGTTGTTCTCACTCCAAGTACCTTTCATACAGAAAAGCTTAGAGTTTGGAGGGTGCTTTTAACAGGGGCTAGCTACCCTACATAGGCACAAACAATGAGACGTTATCACGTATGAACCATCGCTCTGTCACTTCAGCTCTGCAGCTGACTTGAAAGGAGTTAACTCTAGTGCAGAGTTAGCTCTGTGCTGCAGATAGTCACCCTAGCGAGAGATAATCCCAGTCCTGGGGACTTTGCATCCAAAGCCCCCACAAAAAGTGGGACAGGAGGCACAGAGACACAAGGAGCTACAGCAACTCTTACACAAGCCCATCGGTGGCATAGCTGGGAACAGTACTTAATACCCAGCTGTCCCAGTCTGGTGCAAAAAAAAAAAAAAANACACTGCACATTTCAGGCAACGGGAACAAAACCAGCCTCTTAAGCCTAGAGATATTTTTCTCTCTCTCAATGTTGCCAGCTCTTAAGCAAAATTAAGATTAGCAAATTGTTTGAAAGTAAGATCCAAGGTTGACAAGGTTTACTCCAAGCTTTACTCCTAACTCCTGTTAGCAGCTTCTGCCCCCCTCAGACTCCCGCAGCCCTCTCCTCCTGCCTCCAGCTTCAGGCACTAGAGGAACAAGACCCCTCCCACGTAGCTGGATCACAGCAGCGGGGTCAGCCCCTATTCAGGCACCGCCTGCGCTCCAGCCTGAGCATCAGCGAGCTCCGCGGCCAAATCCCAAGCTCTAAGGGAGTGTGAAGGCCGCAGGAGGACCAGGCGCTGCGGCTGCCAACAGCAGCAGCAAGCACAGCAAGTCCCAAGTCCCCGGTAGCCCACGGACGGAGCTCACTGCTCCCCAGCAGCATCACGCAGCTGACAGCCAGCCCAAAGTGCAGTCACTGCTGGAACTCTACTGGACACGTAATATTAAATTCCTAGCATATCAGTGTGTGCCATGCCATGCCAAGCCAGTCTGGGTAAGCTCACCAGCAAGCCTTCCTGTTTGGCATTTGCACCACTTCAGAGAACACCCTTCCCTTCTAGGGTCTCTGCACTCATCCGTTTCAGTCGTAATTCATTAAGGCAGATTGCCATTGCTTGGCCCCAGGACAGTCCTCCAGAGATACCCAGTGTGTGAATCTGCTGCACGGACCTTCCCCATGTGCTCAGCTTCCTGGTTTAAAAGCTATCAGCCAACTTAAATGGCTCCATTTCTTCAAATCCTACTTTAATTTAATTTCAGCAAATCAGATTGCAACTGTTTAAAGCTGGTTTGTGGGCTGTGTGCTTTCAAGAAGAAACCATTAGGAGAGACTTCAGAAAGTTTCCATTTACCCAGCATTGTTTCTCTGCCCTTCTGCACCGTTCCCACCAGCCGCTGGAACGCCGTCCGCCATCCGACCTCCTCCTGCTCTCACATTCCACATTCAATGGGCTCCTCTGCAGTCAAAAGCTTTCTCTTACCTGGTGGTGCCTTTATGAAAGGCGAATAATTTGTTTGGTACATTCAAAATGGAATTACTTGGCCCTGCCTCTAGAAGTGTGCAGCATATTTACAGGGCTAGCTATCTTTTCTACCCCTTGCCTGGACATCTGTACAATTATGATCTCAGGATGAAAATGCATTTTTGAGTATATCATGCAACGAGACAGAACATTTTATTGTGTCTTATAAGGAACATCGAGTGGTTTCTTAAATCTATCATAATAAAAGCAAAGTATCAAACCATGAGGCCCTCTCTAAAACTTCAAGCCCTTTCTCAATCTGAAACCCTGTTTCTGCTAAATAGAATGCAGATGGCTGATTTGAGGGCACGAGTGTGAGGAAGAGAGGGAATATCTTAATACATATTTTCAACATACTCTTCCCTGTACTAAGCTATATAGCTCAGGTTTGACACAAATGGAGACTTTTCCCATTGCACACTGTTCTCTTTCCTCCCGTCCCATGAAAAGCAGTACTTAACTCCTGAGTCCTTTGTTTCCTCCTTTAAATGTCTTCAGCATCTATAGTTCCTGCAGCTACATCCTTGTAATCTACAGATTCATATCTGATAATATCAAAGTTATTCTCTTGCATCTTCTGAAGCAGGATTTCCAAGCTGTGCAGTGAATATACAGTAATTTGCAGATCAAAGTTGCCATTTTCATTACCTTAAAACTTGACCCGGTCAATGACATACACCACAGATTCAGCACAACCTTCGCACCCGGCTCTATGAAAATCACCTGGTGACTACATTCATTCAGCAGAGAGGGCTCGGAGACTCCCCAGTACTCCTGCCCACCTGCCAGCATCGCCGCCGAGCTACGGGACTGGGTGACAGGCAGCGGCTCTCTCCTGTCACCAGTCATGTCCTGAGGGAAAAAAATAAAGAAACAAAGAAAAAACCAGCCTGTGGGAAGAGCCCTTGCTCAAGTTTTGGAAGAGCAATCCTTCTCTTGTGGAGGACAGTGAGGTGCTCGAGCACGAGGTAAAGGTGCCACACGAGCACGGGACATGGGGGAGCACCCGGCAGCACCGCCTGCTGAGGCAGCACGAAGGCAGGGCTGCTGGCACGGCTCCCGGGCTGTGTTACTGCCGCGGCAGCAACACCAGCAGCAGCAAACGCTGCTACCAGCGTGTGCTTACACCTCCGCCAAGGGGCAAATGCGGTGAGCGGCGAGTTTGTTAGAAGGCCCTCCGTGCAAGAGACCCTCCGCACCGGGATGGCAAAATCCCAACCAGCCTTTGCTGCTATTTCCTGACGGCTGCTAAAATCATGTGCTAATCGTGCCAAGGCTTTCTGCCCCCACTGCCAACACACAGACCCACTTCTGCCAGCGACCACTATGAAAACCCACAGGAGGAGGAACAGTCTTTTTTAGCAGGGCTCTGCTTTCAGGTTGTCCCGCTGGGTCATGTTACACACCAGTCACTGCACACAGAAATACACTGTCACGCCAGAACAGATTTGCAACAAATTCTCCTTCGATCAATATGTTTTTCTCTATTTGCATCATCCGATTTGGATTAAATCTCAGTGGTGGTGAGCACTGCTTGCTTATGGCTGAGTCCCAAATTGTGTCACTGCAAGAACTCTCCAGTACCTTGCCCCTGCTTCTTCAGATATTCTGTATTCTGAACACAAGGAAACCCATCAACTACTGCCTCATGAGGGCCTGATCCAAGGGCCACGGAGGCTGATGGTTTGGATGCTAGGGTACCCAAGGAGAGCAGCAGGAGATGCTGCATGATGTGCAGATGAGGCAGACTTCCACTGCAGTGCCAGCACTGCCATCCCTCCCATCCCAGCAACTGGAGAAGGTGCTGAGCTGAGCACTGAGGTGGGGGGGCACTGGGAAGAGACAGAGAAAGGGTGAAAAAGTTTGGTCACTGGGAGCCAAGTGGTTTATGCTGAAACCCTGGTGCCACACATGAGGGGACTGGAATGTAGCTTCAGCTTACCACTGGCTGCTGTGTGGCTACAGGACGGGCAAACTGCCATGCCTCAGTTTCCCAACCTGTCAAGGTAGGATTCTGAACATTTCCCCTGCTTCAGCTGGGCTTGTTGAGGCTTGGAGGTTTGCAGTGTGCTGCAAGATCAAAGGATCAGAATAATATTACATATTCAATACAGGCCCATGCACTATTTGCAACAACTGGAGGCGTGACAGACTGCTTAGCTTGCAAAGGAAAGCAGGAAAACAGAGACTTCACAAGTCCCTATAGTGCGATTACCTGGGCTTGAGCTGGTCCTCTCTGAGATGGTCAGGCAAAGCTGCTATCTCCCAGTAAGCACTTAGCTCACAGGAACCAGATCTTTTAAGATCAGCCCTAACAGCACACTAGAAGGGAAGACACTGAGCAGATTCTTCTCCCTGTGAAAACAGTCTTTTCTTAAGTTTGTGAGCTGCCTCTCAACCATTTGCCCTTTGCAAACTTTGCTCTTTCTTTCTGTGGCCCTTCAGTTTGTTGGGAGACAGAACACAAAAGCTGGCACTCGCAGTGCTGCTTGGGTTGTGGCACCCTGAAAGGTCTCGTGTTTGTGGAGAAGGAATGACTCTTACACTTGTCCCAGTGAGCCAAGGTCCTTCTTGCAGCAGGCACACACACAGCAGAAAATTAATGTATTCCAGGAAAGCACAGGGATGAGTTCACAGTTTCAAAACGGGACTCTGTTTTTATGAACACATCAGACAAATACATATGCTATGGATCTTTTGTTCCAGCCATCGTGAAAGGTCACTTAAGTTAGACGACGTGACTGGGGACCTCTCCAGGGTGAAAGGTTTCCTCTGCTTTTGCAGCAGATGGAAACTGTTCGTCTGCCTCTTCGGAAGCCGGTGCTGCCACCAGCACAGCGAGCGGGCTCTGTCCTGCCCGGCAGCTGCTGGGAGCGCGCGGTGCTGCGAGCTCCTGCCTCGCGGGGGGGGCTGCTGCCCACGGTAGTTTGGGGATTTTCACATTTCCTAACTCGTGCACCACAGGTGTTCACACCACGTAACAACCACACATGACCTCTTATGAATACAAAAGACAGAAGTGACATTCCCATAGATACACACACATACGTCCACATATTGCATGTCAGTCTGGGGGCTCCAGCTGCCACACCTCTCTTTTTTTATTGAAGTATCTTAAAATGGTTGGCAGTAAAGTGTTTGCCTAAGATTAAATCCTGAACCAGAGCTAAACAAAATTGATGAGAGTCTTTCCATTGATTCAGTGAGCTTCACAGGGCTGGGTCTCGAATGCGAGAACGGCACAGGTTGTGCCGACTCCAGCCAGAGTGCTCAGCACTTGGCAGGCTCCAGACCTGGCCCTGCCGGTACAAGCAACTAAGACAAAATGGAAGCAAAAATCAGAACAGGTATTTTTTATAATTCACCTAGGCTCCTAATTTAGATGCACAAGTTGTCTGTTTGTCATCTGGCTGGAACAATGCTGGAAAGCCTCACCATCAGGGAGCCCAAAACGGAGCGAACAATACGGTGCCTTAACCTGCTACATCAGACAAGCTGGAGGAGGTGTTACGAAGCCCAGTGACTACAAACTGAACCAAAAATTATTGAGACCGAAAATAGGGCAGAAACTCTTCACACTAATTAACAAATGTATATGCATGCCTTGGGACATGGTAGTTGGGCCCTCACCTGAAGTACTCCAGGGGTCCTCTGCATATTTGTAATATCAGACATTCTTTTGCCTCTAACTCTATGAGCTCCTTTTTGATAAAAGGAGCTTAAATTGAGATTGGATGTTATTCTCTGAGATATGTTCTGCTTCAGCCACATGTTAGTGGCTGCAATGCAGGAAAACACTGGATGAAATGCCACAGGCTGCAATATGCAGGTGTTCGGGCAAAAGAATCACAGCAGTCCCCATGGGCCTTGAAATCAGTGAGCTGTGCAGAGAGCAATTAAACACTCCCCCAACTGGAGATGACTTTGGTTTCCTTTGCTGAAAGCCTCAGTGTGCAGCCAGTCACTTCTTACTCCTAAATTTTGCTCACTGCCCCTCTGCATGACGACAGAACAAAATCTGGTGTATATGTGTGGGCCACTATATACATGTGGCCCTTTTGTGTGACACCACACAGCAAGACAAGAGAAAAGGGATCAAAGAGATAAAGAAGAAGATCTCATGGAGTATTTGCAGCTGCTCGGAGCATGTGTACCACAGTCCAGTGACTCCCAATGCCATGCTCTGTGGTGACGCTCGAGCTTTGGCTCAGCAGCGAAACAACAGCTAAAGGGAAACCAGCATTCAAGTACCTTGAGAGCCGGGTCACAGGCAGCTCTCTGCGTCCCTTCCACCAGGCTGTCACTGGTACCTAACTCCTCCAGCGGAACTAGCTGAGCCAGCAGTGCTCACCAGAACGTGTCCCTGCTCCTGGCCAGCAAAGAAAACAAGCTGTGCGCAGTAGCCTTTACAGAAGTATTGTTCTGATCTGGGAAAATCATCTCTATTCAAAAAAGCACACAGAAACATGCTTAAAATTACACTGTGTTTACATGCCACCCTAAATAAAGAAGGTCTCAACCATACACTTAAGAGCGTTCTGATGCTGGCTATTTGGAAGCATGCTGGCAAGCCAAGGAGCAAAGGAATATGCTTGTCTTCCTGCCAGGTCTTTTAAGGAAGACAAAAATGAAAACAAAAACAAACGAACAAAAAAAGACACCACTGCACAGTAATATTATAGTCATATAGTGAACATAAACTAAAAAAATGCACTGATGGAAGACTGGAGCTGGAAAATGTACAAAACTGCATGCTGAGGTGAGGGACAACAAGGACACTGGATAGTCCGATGAGTAGGAACATAACACTTTCCATCCGGATGGCATTTCTCACCCTAATATTCAGTGAGAATCTGGTATCCTCATACCCCAGAGAAACCGAGGCAAAGAAAGTTCCCGTGACTGGCAGAACATCCCGTCAGACCTGGGCAGGCGCCCGCTGAGGCCGCCCCGTTGATCTCCGCACCATCCGAGCAGCAAGAGGAACCCGTCCCCAGCCCACAGCCCGGGTCACCGAAGCCGAGAAGCAGCCAGGCCAGGGCTGCCGCTGTTTGCCACGACCATGATTCACGGGGCAAAGCCTTGCGGATACCTGTTTTAGTACAGAGGCTGTCTCTTCCCGATAAAACGTTTAGAGCACAGTACAGCAAGCCCACACATCTTACAGATCCCAAAGTCTCATCTGGAATGAATCAGTATCAATTCAGACTTTATTTAAACATATTGTTTAAATACAGTTTATCCCTCTTGATGCTGGGTTGAGAAGTTCAGTCTTTCAAGTATACTCTTTCTTACACTGAAATTTTCTTCCATTTAGGAACAACTTGAAAACACATGAACACAGAATTAAATGCTCAGATACCTTAATCCTATTATCAGTAATCTGTGATGCCTTTCACAGGACATTAGACTGACATGTCTGTGTGCAAATGCGTACGCACCGTGCCACAGCAGTGCAATTCTGCCTGGGAGTAACTGCACTGGGGACCGGATGGGCTTACAGCATCCCATGCCACATGCATGATGGACACAGCTTCAGTATCTGGAAAGGAAGCTCCCCAACTTCCCAAGCCAAGAGAACTAAAAGCAAAATGTACAGCCCAGCAGCCATAATATCTTTTCATTTTTATGACATTTTCTTTCTCTGTGACAAACAGCATCTTCCTAGAAATTCACAGTTCCACTTCATGTAAGTTTGTTCTCTGAGCAATGTTACTTGCTGTTTCTCCTCAAAATCATCTCCCATTGTTCCTATATTAATTCCTTCTTGGTGAAATACCTAGTATGGTCAAATGAACGATGAATGGCAAACTTTCTAAATTTGAGCATAAACTTGTCCAGGAGTAAACCTTTTAAGGACACTTTAAGGAGATAGAAGCTTAAATCCCATTTTCAACAGGAATCTAGGGCCAGACTGCAAGGCTGTGTTGGCATCTAAAGATTTAGAGTGGTTCCTATTTTTATCCTAAATGGTTACACACCCTTCCGAAATCAGGCTGCTACAACCCAAAGACTGTTTTCACACAGACTGCGGGAGGAGGGCACAGACATCTCTGACATAGCTGCCCAGTGCAACCCATCCACACGCTGAAGGAGAGAACCACCTGGCAACACAGACTCGGGCCTTGGAAGCCACGCAGCTGTGCTAGCAGGGGCCTTGGAAGCCACGCAGGGCTTCAGCAGCCCGGGAGAACCGCTCGGTGCCACAGCTTCGCTTTCCAGAGATGGGCTGGCTGATGGTGTGCTTCGCTGGCCCCAGGGCTTCTGAGGTGCTCTGTCAGAGTCTCAACTGCTTTCTCTCCTTAGCACAACTGAGGGGCATATCTTTAATAAAAGATACCTAATGAACAGCTAATAGCGGGTTTATAGACGGTTATCAGCTGATATGAACATTCACAGGTGAGTTGTACGTTGCAGAATCTCACCATCGGTAGGTGCTACCCAGCCTGCATGTCCCGGCTCTAAGCAGTCAGCAGCAATCCCCAACCACTTACTGATCAATAAAATTTACTAAACTGTTTCTGGATGTTTATGAACTCAACTTACTTTTTAAAGGAATGACTGAGCGGACTGTGGACACCACGAGTGTCAGTGGTGTGAAGGGTCCCAGAAGGAAGTTCTATGTGCGGGGCTGCGATGTCTTTGTCTTTGGCAGAAGCCAGTACCAGGCAGAGCAGGCGCTGCTGCGCACACCGGTGCTCACGCCTCCTGCAGCTTCCTCGCGTGGCAGCATCAAAACGCTGGCGGCACCGATGGCGCAAGACGCCCAGCCTGAGACAAAAAAACCCTTCATCAAATGCACTTAGGCTTTACCCAGAGAAGCCGTAATGAATCAAAGACCCGTCCCCCCAGCTCTGGGTCAGCAGAGCACACACTGCAGTTTGTCCCCATTCACCAAAGCGAGCATACAGACGCTGAGCAGCAGCTCATGCCTCCAATTAACCACGTGCTTAAGCATTTTCCAGATTGGATCTGGACTGCAGCTTCAGGACCAGCAGAGCACCTTCTGCCACCTCGCAGCATGGAGAAGAGTACCTGGCTCTGGAAAGCAAGTGACCACCAATTTCCACAGCACTTTTCCACTTGGCTAAGCACTGGCAAAATCCAGCTCAAGAGTACCACCTACCCTTCCTGCAACATTTTACAAACACTCACCAGTGAGCTCAGCATCACCAAATTAGGTAGCTATCGACTCTCGTACCCATGCTATAAAACACGGATTTAAAAGACCGATGACGCCCTACCACAGCACTAAGGAGAGCGTGAAAGTCCTCTCCGCCGTGTCCCACGCAGCCCTCGCAGACACAGCAAGCCGCCCTCTCCACCCTCCTCCCGCATGCTCTGCGGGCGCGGTGCCACTCGCGCTCCCTCCGCCAGCGGTGCTGGAGCGGGGCCCGCGCGGCTGGCTGGCTCCGCGAGGGATGCTCGAGCTTCTGCGTGGGGCGAGGCACCAGCCTCTCGTGTCCCACGCTGAGGTCTGCCTCGGGAAGGGGACTGGCTTGCTTTCCCCCGTTACAACGGGCAGGAGAAGGGTTGGGTGTTTCAGGAGTATTCACAGTCTGATGTAACAGCTTACGCTTAGTACTGTATTACCCCCAAACCCTTTGGCTCATGCCCGCTCAGACTGATACCTGGCCTCTGCAGAGGCTCGCTGTGTCCGCCAGTGACTGCAGTCACTTCTGAGCTGAAGCAAAACAACACACAACAGCAAACAGCAGTATCTTATTACAGCTTAGCCTCAGAAATAGAGGATACGAGCCCACTCCAGGAAATACAGGACACGTCTCGCGCTGACGGGGACCGGCAGCCTGAAGGCCAGTCTACCTACGTGGCGCAGTAAGCGGCAGCGCGAGGCAGCGCGCTGCCCAGAGGTGAGTCGCACTGGGCCTGGAAGCGGCCAAGCCACCCTCGCAGCAGCGTGGGCGCGAAGCGAGGGCAGCCAGACGGCCGCTGGGCATAAGTTCGGAGGCCTGTGCAATGCCGCTTCGTGCCCCGCGGGCTTACTGGCTCAGACCTCTGATCGCTCAGGAAGCCCTGCTCCAGCACACAGGGTAAACATACCCAGAGTTATCCAACCTGGAATCACGCCCGGCCTCTGCCATGAAATCCCTTTTACTTGAAAAAAAAAAATGGAGATGATCCGAGTGAACAAGAAGGAACACGTTGCAACGGCAACGCTGGAGATTTGGGGTTTGTTCTTGGCTCCACCCAGCCCCGGTGATGATAATCCTTTGTCTGCCTTTTTTCGCTATTTAGATTTTAAGTTCTTAAAGATAGAGACAGTCTCTTGGTATTTGTTTATATAGAGCTTATATATCAGTCCCCAGGATTACTGCAATGATTAGAATAATCTTTAATGACCACAAATCACTGTGACCCATGTTTTACGAATCCTCCGAGCACACGCATGTCAAATAGGCGTACAAGATGAGGCTCTGAGCTAATTACAAGGTGTAAGATACACACTACAGCATTTCTTTGTGCCAGTTTCTGTTCATTATACCCCTTGACAGTGCTATAACCTACTTGCTAGAGTTACAGAGACCAGCAAATGAGCCCTAGTGTGACTGGGAACTCAGCACCTTTCCTCCAGCAGGCTCACATCTGACAGAATTAAAAGTCACTTCTCTCATCGTTACTTCATCAAAACAAACAAACAAAAAAACAAAACCAAAACCAAATGACAACAAAAAGCAGAGACAGTGAGAAATTCAACAACACTGCAGGGAAACTAAGACAGACAGAGCCCTCTTGTAACTGGAAGCTTTAAAATAAAAGCAGGAAGCCCAAGACAGGGCTGCTGACCCTAAATGCATAGCCGGGGCACACACAGGAGGAAGGGAAGAAAGGTGCCAGGCGTGGGAGGGACTCGCTGCCTGGCATCTGTTAAACCCAGAGTGGCACCTTTGCTTTCCATTTGCGAGCAGCAGCAGCAAGAGGAAAGGCAGAGGAGAAGAAATGAGCAGTGGAAGAGTCGCTCAGCCCAGGCAAACCCAGGTCCCAGAATGAGCCTTGTCGCCAGATTTGTCTCCCCGGGATTGCTTGGCTTTCTGCGACGGCTGACCACAGCTCCTCCGACTTCACTCATCTGCTACAGATTACATTAGCACAGTTCTACAGCTAAAATATATTAATAACTGAATTCTGTAGTGACAAGCTTTTCCAACCAACAAAACCCTGGCTCAGGTAGGTTTCCATCTGTATGTTCTCCAGGAGAAGCGGCACCACGAACACTGTAAGCCCAGTTGTTAAGGGAAGTTTGGGTACTGCTCTGCAGCCACTAACTGACCTCTCTTTGGTAACTACCCCTTGGTACTGAGCGTCAAGTCCTTCAGCAAAAAATCCATCCCGCAGGTGCTCATCCAAAGGCCAACTGAGTCCCCAAAAGGCTTTCATGAACTTTTTGCAGGTTTTGGCTGCGGCCGTAGAGCAGCAGCTCTTTGCCCTGGTGACCCAGGACACCTATCTCAGCTGCCGCTTGCACGTCCCTGGTGTTGCCCTTGCTCTCGCACAGCTCAGACCTGCTGCTGCATCGGCTCACAGGGAAGCAGAATCAAATCCAAACAGCTCTGTTCTGGGATTAGCGCAGATGAAATACAGGTTTGCCTGCGTGCGCACTGTGAAGCCAGGATTTGTTTAGAAAAATGACTCTGGTTTACTTCACATGTCCATCCCTATATGCTCTCCTTCCAGTTGAGATAATTAACCTTCCTGAGGAAACATTGATTGGTCCATAATATTTGTTCAGTCCTGTAGAGTGAAGCTCATTTTGGTTCTGAAGTCAGTCCTATTCAAGTAAAGTGGTGTTTGCATTTAAGATCTTACTGCCTGTTAAGATGAATCAAGGTGCTTGGGGCTGTCAAGTTGAAAGCTTAATATCCTCAAATTGCTGCCCAGGTTAGCTTGAAATATTTATGTAATGTACCTTTCTTTTCTGGCAAATTACCATTAATGGGAAAGGAGCTTAGTATTACCTAATAGAAACAGCAAAGTCCCTATAATGGAAACTATTATTCATTCTAGCCTTTTTAAATTATTATTATTTTTTCCTGTAGTATCTTAAAAATAGCTGCATTCCAGCAGAATGTTTTATGTTAATCTAGACTCTGATTCCATCTCATTCATTTTTCTCAAAGCTGCTGCCTTGAGGAACCAGGCAGAGCAACAGATGAGCACTGATTTCGCTGTTCTGACAATGCTTTTGATGTGAAAAATCCTTTGGCTAATGTAGGCTGTTTTTAAACAGGCTGAAACCACTTCAGTTGGAAAGCGTACTATCATGGTATCAATCCAAGACCTATTGAAGCCAAATGGAAAAATTCCAAAAACTGCTCCTCAAAAGGGTTAAAAAGTCAACAGCAAATATTTTCATAAGGAGTTACTCAATGCTAACCAATTATCATTGTTAGAAAGGTCACAGGCTTTCTCTTAGATACCTAAAATACTCAATAACATGTTTATCAAAGTTCATTTAAAAAAAAAAAAGAATCTGTTCAGAAAAAAAATAATGAGTTTTCACTGAAATACTGAAGAACAAAATAGTCCCATTCTGAAACGCCTATACAATGCCTCATCCTCTCCTTGAGGGGCAAAGTTTCCTATTGAAGATCGTTTAAGAGAACTGCAGGAAACCAGGGAATCCAAATGGTAACGAAGAGGAAGGGTGATTTGTGGCTGCGCCAGCAGGCAGGACATTCGTGAGATCTGGGATAATTTCCCAATATTGCCGCAGACTTCCTGCGAGGACTTGGGCAAGCTGCTTACCCTCTGTTTGGTACCCACTTGTGACACAGAAACACCAGTGCCCCTTGCCTGCCTCTGCCCTCTTTAGACGCCCATTTCTGCAGAGCACAGACCCCCAGGACATACCCGCACAGCGTCTGGGGGGGGAGCTGCCCCCCCCGTAACTCAAACACCAGCTGCTACGCGCCGTGCAGCTCACTGCCCTGCCGTGAATGGTGCAACAGGGCGAGACGGAGCGGGGCTCTGAATGGCAGCTGCTGTGCCGTGGAGCAGCCCTCAGTGATCCAACCCAGGTTTCTTCTGATGTCCCCTCGGCAATCCTGATCTGTGGGGTTCTTCATTTGCCCCGATTTAAGGCCTCCTGTGCTATGGAAAGCTTATGAAATCGGTAGGTCCAATGTTGATGTTGATAAAGCTACAGGAGAGGTGTGGAAGCCGAGGGGACAAATCTCTATTTGCTGCCGTGTGTTGCACTTTTTGCTGTTCTCTTCTTACTCTGTCGGAATGTTATGTTGTGATGTTTGGGGCTTTTTAATTAACTCCAGTGCAAAACAAGAGGGAAAAGTTGCTTGTAAATTACTTGCCGCTGCCGATCTGGGGAGGATTTCAGAGGTGGAGCCCTAGAAGGATAAACTCTTGTCATTGAAGGATTGACAGGAAACTCAGCTGTATGCTAACAACCTGCAGGGACAAAGCAAGGTCTTACATGTATGGATATGAAAGTCAGTATTACTGTCCTCTAGAAGAGCAGAAGAAATGTAAAGACAGAAAACAGAATGAAGTTGTAGGGAAAAACACCAAGTACTGCACCTCTTACAGGCAGGCTGTAAATAATCAGGCAAACAGCCAGCTCTGTGCATGCTCTACTTTCTTCCTTAAGCTGATTGCAATGAATAGGAGGATGATGATATTTTCATATGAGAACAAAATAAAATAACACCAACAAAAAATCGCACCCCTCCCAGGAACAGCTGCCTGTTTATAAAAAACAAATCCATTAAGGCCCTTGGAGAAATGGAATACTCCAGCTCCGTCAATAGTGAACAGGTAAGCAGCAGTGAGACCTAAAAGCTCTGTAGGACTGCAGTAGAGCTGCAGCTCTTTCAGAGTCGAGTACAAGTGCTTACCCTCGATATTATTGGTTCCAAATCAATCTCATATGCCCTGTATTTACCCATCTGTACTTGTGCTCTGGCCTCTCAGACTGCAGGATGGAGAGAGTTCCTTTTTTTTAAATAGATGTCTAGACAGTTGTCTTCGCATCAGACAAAGCGATCGCACAGGAAATTCAAAGGAAAACCGATGCGAGCTGCTACAAAACAGGGGATGCAGGAGGGGGACGGCAGCTCCGCGCCCTGACAGGGCTCCCGGCGCGGGTGGGGGCCCACCTGCAGACACCACCCGTGTCCCACGGGTCGCAGGAATCGCTCGGTCCTCGGCTGAGCTCTGGTGAAAGCAGCGCGAGGTGCCCTGTAAATCACTGCCACGTCAGCGGGTGCCACGCTGAGACCGTCACCTGCCCGGGTCTCGAGTCAGCGCTAAAAGGGAGAGCCTAATGGAAGGAAGTGCCGGTCCCGTCAGCCGGTAGGTAGTAGAAAATAGACACTGAGCTGAGCTTCTGCCCCTTCTTCTTGCAAACATGGTGTGTACTAAAAAAATAGATCTTTGAATCATCTTATGGTTCACTGTAGCATAATGCAAGGTATTACGTTCCCTGTCTGGTTACAGGGATAGGTGACATGTGAGCAGAGCAAAGCTTCACGACCAAAGGAAGAATCTGGCTATGAAAATAAAAGTGTGAGCTTCATTCACTTATTTTAATAGCAACCATGTCTCTGTATGAACTTATTAACAAGAATTTGTAAGTATTTTAGATCTTGTTGGGCCTACGCTAACAAAACAAGAAAAACTCTGATACATATTTCATTATTCTGACTTTTCCTTTTCTGCCTCAGGATGTATTGCAATCAGGATGGGCAAATAAGTAAGACTATTTAATCAAAATTTGTCAAGGTTGTCAGATGTATGAAATGGATGGATTTGTCAGGTTTTCTTTGCTTCTTTCTTCATCTGTGTATGATGTAAAAATAGTAATGACATTTTGCTGTTCTATTATGGAAAATACCTATAAATTTTTATAACATTTTAAATGAAAAAAAAAAAAACAACACAAAACATCCAGTTCTGAAGAAAAATGCATTTTCACGAATTTTTGTTTTTAGATAAAAGGCCATTTCTCAGCTACAGTCTTTCCCAATCAAAAGTGTCTATGTTATGTGTGTGCCTATCTTATGTACGTGTCACACTTGCAAAATTCTAAAACCCACTTGGTACCCAAGAGGGGGAGGAATGAAGAGAGAAGAGGGCCAGATGGGAAACGGGCCCCCTCCCCTCCGGACACTCTACCAATGCAGCTCAAATTGTCAAGTCGATCAAATTTATAGTGGTGGTCTTAAGACATAAGATTTGTCTTTAAACATAACCTTAGCTAACTATGGAGTGCTTACAATTAATAATTAAGTGAAGAAGGATTCCTATTGTTTTAATAGGAGCACCAAATTCACATGACCATTTTAAGGCACAGGTGATTACTGAATTGCCACTGTCACCCAAATGACAATATTTTGAGACTCCAGGAATAACTCTCCAGAAGTAATTGCTTCATCTTCTATAAAAAGTAGCGCAAGGCATTAAGTAGGACAGTATTCCTATCAGACCAGCTGAAACTCCCAAAGCAAACATGAAGCAAGGATTGCTCATGGACCTTTTAATGGTCCCATAACATTTTTTCTTGCCTTTTTTGGTTTTCAGATAATATACATCATTTTTTACTGCCAATAAAGTTCGCTGGAATTTTCATGGCTATCGGTCACTCCTGGTGCAACTCAGAGCGGGGACCTAAAGAGGATGCTATTTTTATGTTTCTCCTGGCAGGAACTGCTTCTCCTCCGCCAGGGGAAGCGAGCTGCGGCTGGCACGCTGTCGTGCAACAGGCACGGCCTGGCGCTACGGGGAGAGGGCCTGAATGCTTGGGGGGAGGCTGAGGTCTGGGGCTTGGTTTTTATTGACCGCTGTACGCCAAACAGGGTGAAGTCTCTTCTTTTAACATGAAACCAGCCGAAAAATTAGGCACATATAACTTATGCCTTGTTTGGAGAGGTCACAGAGGAGCTGAGTTGCAGGTCAGCTTCAATTTCAGCCAACCTGAGTCAAATCCAGTCAATAAAAGCACTGCAAGCTCCGAGCAGGGCAGCAAGCCCTCGG
Source organism: Anseranas semipalmata (assembly GCA_013399115.1). Taxonomy (NCBI): domain Eukaryota; kingdom Metazoa; phylum Chordata; class Aves; order Anseriformes; family Anseranatidae; genus Anseranas; species Anseranas semipalmata. Next base: position 570,675 of record VXAA01000593.1, read on the forward strand.
TGCCGTGCCGCGCCGCCGGGAGGCAGGCATGGCAGCAGCCTGGCGCCCCGTGCAGGTGCTCCACTGGGCAAAGGTGCCAATTATTTATTCATCCAAAAATAACGTAAAAAAAATAAAAGATTTTTAAACTTTCTAAGTTGTTTGCAGCTGCAACTAATGTCTCAAACACCGGAGTCCTGCTCAGGGCATTGCCTCAGCAGCAGCAACAACAAAAAGACAAAAATCACCCAGCGTCTCAGGAGGAGCGTTAAATCCTCTGGTGTTTGGTGAATTGGAAATATTATCTGGTGTTTAAAGAATTTTAAATATAAAGATCTGAAATTCCAAACATCTCACATTAATAGCACATAAACCAAGGAACCACGAAACCAAAGCATTAAGGCAAGAAACCTCAAGCTGCATCTCAGTCCCCAGCCCGCCACCGACCTGCCGTGGGACACGGCCAGCAGCGGTTCCTGCGCGCCCTGCCGGGCCGAGCCCTCCCTCCTCTGCTGCCTCAGTTTCCTTCGCCAGAGCAGGAGCTGACGCTCACCGTGCAGCTGGCCACGCGGGCAGCCCCAGCGAACGTGTGGAGCCAGCGAGGAGCTGGGGTAGGAAATAGGTGGAATTCCTGAGCCCGTCGGGAAGGCTGGCGGCAGCAATCCCCCAGACTGCGTGGAAACAGGCGTGTTGCTTTGTTTACCTCAAGCTTTATTTTTTAAAGCACTGTGACAGCTCTGAGACTCGCTCTGCCTCAGACTAATCTATTTTCCCCTCAACACCTTGCAGCGAGCCGTCTGCCGACTTCCCATCCAGACCAGGGGTCACAAGCCCCCGGAGGGACGCACCCGGCTGCCGAGCGCCGAATTGGCCAGGCGGGAGCAGGCAGATCAGCATGACCTGACCCGCCGGTAGCGGCCCTGGGTGCGCAGGAGCTCCCCTGGGCTCGGGGCTTGGGCATGGCCCTGCGGAAGCGCAGGAGCACCCCTCGGGTCCCACCTCGCCCCCAGCCAGACGGCCGGGCTGTGGGAGGCCAGCGCGGCTGAGCTGGAGAGCTGCTCCGCTTGCTAGAGCTGCAGTTTTGGAGGGGTTTCAAACAGGTGACTCCCATTTCAGCACAGTTCTGGACACAATAAATTCTAAGGCTGACCAGTGAAGGTCCTGTTACGGAACAAGGATTCACGAGCCTTGTGCTAGGCTGGAGTTATCTCATGAGCATTTTACCAGTATTTCTAATATTAGCCATTTAAAAATCATGAGTCAGACTTCTTAAAATCATAAATTGGTGTTTTTTCAGCATCTCAGTCATGTTTTCAAGCTCCTTCTGAAACAACAAAGACAAGAATCTTGCTGGGTTTTTATATAAAAGCCGAGTCTTAAGCAACATCGTAACACCAGCTGCCGGGACTTTCCGAATAGCACTAATTAACGCAGCGCTCACGATAAGATCCTGAGAACTGATGCTATAACTTTTGTAGGATAAACAATAATGACATTAATCATTACTATAATTATAACGATATGTGGGGCTTCAGATACCTCACATAAAAAGTGCTCGTAAATGGGAATCCTTAACTTCTCCCAAGTTTTGCTTAATCCCAGTTTGTTTTCTATTTAGGTTGTAAACTTGTTTGGGCTGAATCTTTCACTACTGTTTGTACCGCGCCTGGCACGTGGGGACAGTGAACCTGCTTGGAACGTGGGAGCGCTGACAGAAACCAACAATACCTGGGTGCGGGGAATTTTATTTTGGCCCTCAAAATACGGGCTGAAGTTCCCTGATGAGAACTTTGAGGATACTTATGGATGTTGGGGAGTGACTGTGCACATTTAACTCTGGGTTTGGTTTTTTGTTTTTTTTTGTTTTATTAGAGAAGCATTCTTTTTTTCTGGAGGTTTTGGATTTATCAGAACAAAGCCAAGACGAGATTCTTTCAATGCAAACAAAAAGGACAAACAAAACAAGTCTTCAGAGTCTGGGATTTTATGGACAATGAGCTAGAAAAATGTGCTTAAAGCAAAATTATTTTCCAGATGTTTAGAGGTCTTCTAGCACAGATGCCCCCCATTTCAGGAAAAGAAGTTTTTTTTAAAAAAAAGGGGGGGGATCTGAATTGCAATGGGGACCTCTGAGTATTAGCACAACAGCAACTAAACACAATAATGAGATAGCTGGGCTTTGCTGGCCTAGTAGAGTAGGTGGAAAGCTAACCGTGTCTTTAGAGGAGGAATGAGCAAGTAGGTTTGAGCTGCAGGATGTTGGCAGAGGGCTGGGACGAGGAGGAGGAGGAAGAAGCGGAGGAGGAAGAGGAGGAGGCGAGCCCCGCACAGCCACAGCACGCAGCCGCCAGAGCTCGAGGCCATGCTCAGACCAGCCCCAGCCCCAGCCCCAGCCCCAGCGCCCTGCTGCTGGCCGCCCGGCCCCGCGAGCCGAGCCAACGGGACAAATGGGGCGGCTCGCCCCTGTTCCTCCGGCTGGGCAGAGCTGAGCACCCGCAGTTATCACCGATAGCGCCATTAACTCTTCAGGGGGTACACAGCTAGCAGCTCGAGCTAACGTTTCCCAGTGAAGGGTACGATGCAGGGTTTACTAATCAGGGCATTCTTTACTAGATGTATCTGAGTGGTGCTTTGGGTTCTCTTAAAACTGCTGCCTAATGAAGTAATTCATAATTAGTATACACTAGTCACTTAGAAAATCATTATTTCACATATAGGACTAACAAAGTCTAAATTTCTATCCAGTACTTTTTGCTCAAATTCGAAGTTATATGCCAATATAAAATAAAACAAAACAAAACAAAACAAAACAAAAACAACAGGGCTGGCAGCTCCTGGCATCACCGTCCTACTCTGCTTCAGCAGCCCGAGAAGGATCAAGCCCAGGAAGGATCGGAGCACGCAGGAGAAGAGGTCGGGAAGGTTCAGAGGGCACAAAACCCTCCGAAGGAAGCAGCGAGCACGCCAGGTCCTACCGCTACCAACAACGCCCGGGGAGAGCACCTCATCTGGCTCCTCTCAAAGCCGCCATTTCAGCTGGGAGAATTCAGAGCATTTCCATCCCTCTCCAATATACATCTGTGTTTATTATTTTTTTGCCTGCAAGACTGACAATGAGCAACCCTGTTCACATATTTTCTAAAAGAGAGCATGGTTTGTTTATCTGTCAGCTGTAGGTGCCAGTGCTTAGTATGCGCAGGGTGACAGGAAAATAAATGGACTTACTATGCGGTATTTAGATCCCCTTCCCGTCCCTCCCTGTCCCCCACACGTCCCCCAGCGCCCCTGCCTCGTGCCTGCTCTCACACCAGACTCGCAGCACACTGTGCCCTGCCCCGCTCTACCTGCTCTGATGCTCGGAGGGCATGTTGCTAGAGCATGGGATTTGGTTTTTGAGGACTTGACCATTTATCACCCCAAAGGAAAACGTTCTCGCTGACTTCATGAGGATAGGCCCTTTATAAATGGCTGAACCGGCTTTGCAGACAGCACAGATTCTGTCACCTCAGCCGCTTCCTCACACAGAAGCAACAGAAGAAGTTCATCAGATTTAAGGCCTGCAGCAATTTTTCTTCCTGGCTTAGGAACTGGCCTGAAGGGAGCCGAAGGTCCCTGGGGTGTATTCGTGGAACAGCTCAGAGTTTTTCCTGAGCATTTGATTCTTAAAGCTGGAGCTGGACAGAAGCGGTGTTTTCCCTCAAATGAATTTTTACACCTAAAATCTGAAGAACAAGTTACTTACAAGAGCCAGGGTCCAGAGGGAGAAGGAAATTCAGCAAGCAAAGTTAAGAAAAAACATTCCCAAACCGTCAGCTTAATTAGCTGCAGCACAATATTTAATGTGGTCGAACAGCATGGGATGTTTGGGGAAATTTAGCATCAACTGCAGCAGGCATGCAGCGCCTCAGTGAGAAGCGGATGAAATCTCTTTCTAGTACACAGCAAACTTGCTGGGAAACGTTTTGTTTGCTGGGAAACAATATCTGGCTGCAGGATGAATCTGCTGCCCGGTTTTGGCCAGTGGAGGGGACTGACAAACCTGAGGACAGCAATTGTTCTTGGCTGGCCTTTACAGGAGACTGCAGCGGCCTCTCTCTACGTATCTCAGTATATTATGCGAAGCAGAGCACTGAAAAGACCGGGAAGCCCCACCTTGAAAGGCCTTGCAGTCTGGTAGGGTGAGATTAGGACATTTTTCAAACAGAAGGGGATCAGACCTGGGGCTCCCGGATTGCAGCTGAGCATCTTATCCAGTTAGTCACAGCGCTGAGCAAGTGCCAGCACTGCCTCTGCCTCTGGCAGTTTTGCACATCTTGCCTTTTTTTTTTTTTCTTCCCGTAAGTGCAACAGCCCCAAAATGAAACATCCTATGTGGAGTCGAGTGGTAAATGCATCGTTTTGCTGGGCACAACAGAGATTCAGGTTTTTTTTTCTTTAACTTTTTGGTTATCAAGCCCCAAAGTCATGCATCTATACAGGTCATCAGTGAAATATGCAAGTTATTAAAAAAAAGAAGTGAGCATTCAGCCTAACAAACTAGTATTATTATCTCCGTCCTTGCAAACAGTATCAAGGTATCTTTAAATGGTGAAAACCCTGCTGTTGTAAATGTAAGAACACAAAGCCATCGGACCAAGAGTCCAACCCAGAACTGCCCCCAGCTCCTCAGATTCCTGAAGAGACTTATGAGGCTCAGCTTTAAAGATCACTGCAGGGCCAAAGCCCTTATCTCATAAACTGGCCCCCAGTTCCTGAAGTCATCCAGAAATGCTAAGCTCAAGCAATCTGTCATCTCTACAGTCATTTTAAAGAACCATTATATTAAAACCAAGATTAAATGGCTGAAAACTTCCGCTGCAAGCATCTTTTGGTGGGGAGAGGGAAACTATCATTGAACAGAAACACGAAGTGTCTGCCAAAGTGAATCTGCAGCTACATCTATGCGTTCGCACCATCGGAGGAGCCTGGCCACAGAGCTGTTTCAGAGAAGGTCAAAGAACAAGTCGGAGAAGCTATGTGCTAGTTTCCTAATAAGATTGCCTTGTCTCACATTTCTGCTGATTTCTTTCATACCTTCAAAGTTGTTACAGCAGCTCATAAAGAGAAAATAAAGATTAGACACAAGCCTCTGCCCTTGAGACCATCCCTGACCTCTGGTTTGCCATTTACATTTATTACAAAAGAGCCTGAAATGTTTTTCAGTCACGGAAAGCAGCCGATGGTTACAGAGGGTTTGCACCAATGCCGCTCTGCGCGCCGGCTCTCAGACAGAACTTTGCAAGGCTATTGAACCTCCCTCGGTCGCAGGCAATAAACACAGCTATGCCAGAGGGGGAAGGGGGGGCTCCTTGCACACCACTGCTCTCTTATCCATCTGGAATTAGGAAAGCACGCCTGGAAAGAAAAAGCCAACAGCTTTGGATAAGTCAGCCCAATTCCTCGGCTATGACATATTCATTGTATGCACGCGTGCGAGAGACCACAAGTAACTCATTTGACTGTATTCAGTCGTTATTTAAAGTAGAATAAATTAAAAGATTGACCATGGTAGTAGCAAAGGACTTCTTTAACGGATCTGCAAGCCAACCTTATCTCAGCTGCAAGAAGTGAAGCAGTCTTGAGTTCAAAACCGGCTTTAACAGGATTTGAGAGCATTCACATCTGGTAAAATCTGACCCCAGATCAATGCTGCCCTGCAGGCTCGTGCCATTGAAATCAGCAGGAATTACACTGGAGACAGAAGTGTGGTTAGCTCAGAGCCGCAGCAAGCAGAAGGCAAGAGAGAGCTGTCGTGACTGGTGGGCTCCTGAAAAGGAGCATCCTCCCCTGCTTCCATCCTTTATAGCTTCAGGTTTCTTTACGAAACCAGCTGGGATTTGCCCATGACTCTGCAGAATAGCTATAGCTTCCTTTTTATCTGCCACCCACAAACTGCCCATTGCTACCACATGCTGCACTACAGCCTAGAGGAGAAAGACAAACTGTTTCTCATGAGTGTTCATATATTCATTTCAATTCAATTTAAATGTGAGCTTCATTATGACCTTGTTAGCACTCCCTCTCCTGTTTACTTTCCATTAACATTCAGGCTGTCAAACTTTATTAGCACAAATGACCATAGAAAGTCTGAGCTGCTTGAATTCTCGCAGTTTGAAACGTATTTAGTGGGCGAAATTCAATCTGCCCGGTAGGCCAGGGGAGCTCTCTGCCACGCACCGGCCTGCTGCTGACTTGCAAATTTTAGAAATGTTCACAACCAAAACGCGATGACAAGGACAAGTCTCGTGCCCAAGTCAGGGAAAGCAGAAATGACATGCTCCAAGGCAGCCTGCCGCAGGTAAGCTCATGTTGGATTTCTTAATATCACAGGCTGAAGAAAATGTAAATGGGAAGGAACTGTTCATATTTATACATTTTTTCAAATTATTAAAAAAAAAAAACAACACAAAATTAGGGAAAAAAAACTCAAACCCAACTATATTCTACAAACAGATACAAAGCAGGAAAAAAAGCCAAGTAAATGATATGATTCATGGAGCTCTGCAAACCACACACGTGTTTTGTATGCAGCCCACACTATCACCTCTGTCTCAAGAGAAGATGACTTCTTTACTGAACTCCCCTTCCCTTTAGTCTCAGTTAGATTTCTTGTCCCCAGAAGAATATTATAACATATGGTTGACTTTTCCACATAACACCTAGTTCACAATCTCACACAAAAACTTCCACAATATATGTCATTTTGACACGGGTTTAAACATGATAAACAGTGTAATACAATCTCCAGCTGTTTGAACAATTCTGATCATAAACTGCCTCACTGCGTTGTCATCATGCTCGTTCCTACATGGAGCCTTTGTTCTCTTTTATTCTCTGCATTATTTCCACTTCCACTCCGAGACATTTTGAAAGAAAAATGCATAAATGCAATGTTAAAATCAACATTCCCTTGGATCTTCTATCTCTATGCAAATGAGAACCTCAATTTCAATTTCTTGTTAAAATCAGAGATGGACAAAAATGTAGCCTTTTTTTTTTTTTTTTTAATCTGGTTAGGTAATTCTGAAATGTTATGTGTTACATTTCAGCAAAAGTTTGCATAAAGCATTTCAAGAGTGGGAAAAAGTATATGAAAAGAAAATCAAGAAAAATTAAGCCATTCCAGTTTTTCAGTTCAAAATATTTAGTTTGCTTTTATTAAAAAAATAAAACTCTCCAGGGTAAAAAAGCTTGTAAACAAAACATTTTGTTTATTTATGAAGTTGTCACAGAAAAAATCTTTTGTTTTCAGTTGATTGCAATGACTTTTTTTTCCTATTTTTTTAGTGTAGCCTGGAGGATCAGGACAAAGCTTCCCCTTTTTTGTGCAGTTCTAGTGAAAACAAACATAACATCTAACAGTGAAGCAGCTGCCGATTAGGAGAGGTTAATACCCAGTGGCATGTTGTTTTCTAAGCCCCGTTTCTGGAGGTTCCCTGTGCTGGTCGGTTATGAAATCCTATCTGCCTCTGTGCTAACGACACAGGCCTGGCAGAAAACTCTGCTTTGAATGCTCTTGTGACGCTGGAAAAGTCTGGAGAATACACGCGTTCCTATTGTCCTAATAGGGTGGCACAGGACACACCGGAACACTGAAGGATGAGAGAAAATGAGACGGCAAAGATGCGAGACCCACAAAGGCAGGCCCGTATCCGAGCCCACGGCCGGCTGCAGCTGCAGGGGGCTTACTCCACACCTTCCCACTGGAGTTAGCTCTTCTTCAGTGCCCCAGCACGGCTGCATGCTAAATCCTTCCCTGCCAACCCAGGTGTGGAAGAAAGAATATATTTTAATATCATAAGAAACACAGAAAGAATGGAGAAGAATAATTCACTTCATTAGTGGGCTTTAAAAAGGTAAGATCTAAGATAAAGATGAAGGGAAATTTAGGGTAGGCTAAGGAACGAGTTCCCCAGGGAAACAGTAGAAGCCCCATCTGCTGAGATGCTTCAAATTAAACTCTGTAAAGCATGAGAAAGTACGTGGTGCTAAACAACGCCGCCGCAGCAGCAGCAGGCTCAGCCGCACCAAGTGTCCTTTCTGTTGGCTCTTCCCACCCATGCCCAAGTGTCCTGGGAGTGTCTGCGCCCACTCAGCGTCACTGTCACTGCAAACAGCCAGCGGCAACTTCAGTTACTTTAATTGGTTTAGCTTTAGGTTAAATTCCTGTCTATAAATGTAGATGGACACATTGTCACAGGCTTATTTGTGCTGAGTAATAACTTACTCTGGCCTCGCTTGTACCTTCACACTGCTCTGAATGAGGGAGGTCACCGTCCCACTGCCCGGGGAGCGAAGGAGGAACTGGGGCTTCCTGCTGGTTCCTGCCCTCCTGGGGTCACCCTGGCCATGAGGCATCATCTGGGGCCAGCCAGAAGGTCCCAGGGACAAGCTCACGCTGCTCTAGGTCAGCCGAGACGTAGTGGCAGTCCCTGATGGCAGAGCAGCAGTAAAAGAATAACAGACAGGTGCCTGTGCGGGTGACTTTCTGCTCCCTGTGCAAAGCTGGGGTAAGACTGGGGTAGTTCTGGCTCACAGATATGATGGGGTTATTCCTAGCGTAAGAAAAAGAATTACCAAAATCAGATAGATTAAAAACCATGCTGGCTCATGCCAGGAAAGCCATTAATATAACTAAATGCTGTTGACAGGGAAAAAGATAAAAATCACATGTCAAAGCCGGGGAGGGGAGGATTTGATTAAAGATGGCCTAACTGATTCAGCAGCAGTTCAGGTAGCTCTTCGAGCAGCGCAGCCCGTTCCTGCCAGGAAGGAGGCAGCGGGTCCGACTCCTCGCTCGTGCCAGTGTTACACTGAGCTGCTGACACAGCTCCTTGCAGAGCGGAGCAGAATCAGGCCCCTGAAATGCCTGCGGCAACTGTACAGGATCAGATAAGACACCTCAGGAATGCAGCACTGAGTGGAGCACTTTTGTAATGCTTTAATTTCCATTCTTGGCTTACTCGGTCCCAGCTTTCATTAAGAGACGAAACAGTGGTTGGAGGAAAAGTTTTTACATGAATTAGTTGAAAGGGCAGGAATTACATTCGCATTTTAATGGTGTGGAAATGAATAACCTGAATAGGGAGCAACAAATGTGAGAGGGGCTGCTCCATGTTTTCCGTTTACCAAATGAAAATAACACTTGATTTCCTTACTCAGCTACCCCTCCAGTTAACTGGCAGCCATCTGTTAGACGCTGGGGCTCCGGCCCCACAAAGCACGCAGACGCCCTCTGATGCCGCGTTATTGAGCAGTTGTGCCGCGGTAGTGACCGGGAGCCCCAGCCGAGCCCGGGGCCTGGCCGTGCTGGGCCTGGCACTGCCCCTCCATACCGCAGCACGCTGCGCTGCCGGGGCTGGAGAGCCAGCGCAGCAGCAGGCGGGGTGCCCGCAGCAGAAGCGGGCAGCACCCTGACGCGCAGGAGGCAAGGCGCAGGCGTCTGCCCATGCTTACCCTGTCGCTGGGAAAGTACCAGGCCCCAGCACAGCACCACGGACACGTGCGCTGAAGGGTTTGGTAGGATGAGAGCTTCATGTGAACATTATGGCAGAATTACAGCTGGAGCCAAGAGCCTCACTGAAGTCAGCAGGAGGCTCTCATGGGCATCAGATGAAATCCATACTGTGCTTGGATATATTTTAGAGCAGATACGCTCAAACAGCTTGTGTGTGTTACAAGGAGTTATCACCTTTGCACTGTGCATATGTGGCAAAAAGCCAGATGGCTTCATGCATGATTCTCTTTTAGCAGAAAAAAAGCAAACCTCCAAACAAAGCCTCTGGCTCATCCATCACTTCCAATGTGAATGAGGCAGCTACAGATACAAAACGAGCTATGGAAGCCATCAGACCTTCCTTCTCTTTGGAACTTGACACAACAAGCAGCATTGATTTGATTCAGGCAAAGATTATACCATATTATTTTATTTTTAAGCAACTGGAAAATGTGGGACAGGATATTACATACAAAAACAGAAGATGTTTTTGCTGTGTTATTGTTATAACATTGTTGTTAATCTCATCCAAGCACTGTATTTGTACACTGAAGTACCACTATTGTGGGGTTTTGTACAGTAGCCTGCTGGGGTGCACCAGACTTTAAAACTCCAGCATCACTGAGCTCCCATGCCCTAACAGAGCCTCTCCAAATTCCTCACCTTCGCAGACCAACCACACTGCTTCCAGAAATCCCTGGGGCAGGACAGCACCGAGCACCTGAGTGCGAATGGAGAACTGGAGAGCCCTCAGAATCCTGTGGAGGCTGCACTCAGTGCTTTGGAGGCCAGATCCCATTCACGTGCTGGCAAGCAGGACTGCCCCATGCTAACTGCTGCACTGTGTCTTAGCAATCCTCTTTCTTGCACTCCTCAACAAACAGGATGTGCAAACCAGTAAAGCCCCGTTTTTAGGACCAGCCAGCTTTATGATGAACAGTACAACAATGCAGAAAAGAAATAGCTTCAACCCGTCACACATGGAATTGCCTCCTGTTCCTTCCTTAGGACTCATTAGTCCACAAATTGTATCTTCTCTTTCCAGGAGTCATTCTCAGTTCCATATTATCCAGACAGGAAAATGTTGCCTTGGCCACCTAACATTTTCAATTTTTTTTTTTCCCAGCAGGATAAAAAGCTGCTAAAAGAGTGGTGGATCTTCCCACGTCCCCTGCAAACCCCGGTTACCAGACACTGACTTAGGCTGTTCACAGATTTTAGCTCCACCAACAGTCCCTTCCCCAGCATAAAAGCCAGACCAGATTTTAGGAAAATGCATCAGAGGACCAGAATGAATCACATCATTTTCCAGGATAACCTGCCTCATACTGATGAGTCTAAAAGTGCTTTACAACTAGTTATTAATTCCAAATGCACCTGCTAGGGAGTCAGTATTTATACCTCCTTTTTATCAATATATAAACTGAGGTCCAAGGCGTTAAGATGTTGCAGTGAGTCAACGGCAGAGTCAGGGACAGAAGCCAGAGGTCCTATTCCAGTGGGAGTCTGTTCATCAGATAAATATGCTTTGCATGTTTGCTTTATACCTGCATGAACTAAGGGAGACAACACACTTGCCTAAGTTTCACGAGTCACTGGAAAAGGCTGGAAAGGACCCCAAGAATTCCCTAAAAAAAAAAATCACGCACCGTACTGACACTTGGAGTGCAGCATTCATCCAAAAGAGGAACAGTAACGAGGCCCTGCCTTTTTATGTTTACAAGGAGAATCCCACAGACTAAAAGGCCATGATTACACGTCACTTTAACCTGCCAGACAACCATGCTGCTGCTCAAAGACGCCAGGCACACAGGGATGTCAGCTTGCCATAGCAGGTGGCAGGAACGAGCCAAAGGGAGGGGAAGGTCTCACGCTGAGGGTGGTGGAGTCGCGGCCAGGCCCTCCTTGCCGCCTGCCCATCCGCCAGCAGAACAGCAGCCCCCCTCTAGCCCCAGGGGGCCTGAGCACGCAGCGAGAGCCCAGCTGCCACCTTCCAATCCACTTCTGAGATGCAGCAATGAGCCGGTCTGAAACGCCTGGCCCTGGTGCTTCGGGAGGGAAATGTCCTGGGCGGAGCTGGTCTGTTACTTCCTTCTCTATGTTGCTGTAAAAGCTCTGTAGATCTGGACTGCTGAAATTGCACCGCTCAAGCTCAGGACAGGAGCCTGGAGGCAGCTGTTGTATCTTATTTGTGCCCCATTTCCAATCAGGCTCCTGCCTGAAACCTCAAAACCACACTACCAGCCACTTGGAAATACATAACAGCAACCAACAGGGCAGTGCTGCTGGTTTAAGACCATTAAAACGCGAAGTTGGACTTTCGCCACCCCCAGGGCTCATTTCTTCAACCTTTTCTACACAAAACCCTGCCTACTGACTTCAGTGGCAACTGTGTACGTGTATCGTTGCAACGTCTGAATTAAAGTACCTGGAAATCAGAAATAAAACCTCGTGTCCAGTGTCAGAAACACGGTTTTGTGGCTGTGCAGGTAAGCAACCTGCATGTACACAAGCCTGCACGAGCAAGCAGATGAACCAGCTCCCCCTCGCACACACTGATCCAGAGATGAGTTTCTCTTCGGAAAAGAAAGTGGTGCCATCATGTCTGCAGGAGGTTCGTTGGTTGGGTTTTCAGTATAACGGTTTTGGTTACGCTACAAATCTCTGAAGAGAAACGATCAGAAAGAGCCTGCAAATAAACTCGAGCACAACTGCCCATTCCCCAGGGAGCTCTCTATCACCAGGGCTGAATCTAGGCAGAGAAATTAAGGGAACAGCAACTCCTTTGCTGTTTGCTAGCTCTCCCAAACGAGCATCCCACACCACAGTAACAACACAAAGGATGGAAGAACGGGTGTGTATGTAATAGTGCCATCTGGTGATTGCATCCCGAGCCATAGTCATGTTTTGCATGTGTGTGATTACACATGTACTTACATGACATAGCACATATTTGCCGTAGTATTGCAAACAGTATTTTTATTTATTCCTAGCTGTGGCATTGGTCTTAAGGTAGGCTACTGGTCAAAATGCTTTCTAATTCTACCACCAATTCTTTTGTTGTTGATAGAGCTTCACACTAAAAAAAAAGTGCTGGGTTGACTTGTTTCAGGAGTGCTGATTCCTTTTATGTATCAGTATTCCTTAGGGGGATGAGGCCTTGCCAGCTGAATGTCAGTCTCATGATTAAAAGAAGCAATTTCCAGCCAGCACACAAGCACGCCTACTACCTGAGAAAGACCCAAGGACATAAAAGGAAAGAAGCAGGTACAGCTTAGTTTACTTACTAAAGTTGCTCTGTAAAGAAATCTATGAACAATGAGGTCTAAGAGTACAGGCTATGAAGAAAATGAAGTGCTCTGGGGAGAACAGCAGAGTGATCTGGAACAGACAAAGGGAATTTGGTGTTTACAAAGGGCAAAGACAGGAACAGCAATTATGTGAGCTGGGAGGATGTTCTAGGATGGCACAGAACTATATAACTGATGGTCATTAATCTCTGCAAGAGAAGGAACACTTCTTTTGTGCCATCTGTTTCTAATTACTGCCCCACTCGGCTCTGGGCCCAAGTTGAGCAATTCAAACTCAATTCCAAACCACCCAAAATGTGAAAGGTTTTGGAATGCACAGGAATTGGAGTATTGGGCAAAAATTGCAAGGTTTATGGCATTTTCACATGAACGCTCAATTAGATCATGCACGAGTGCCAAAACAATACACACAAGCACCCCATTAGGTCATGCATGAGCACCAAATTAGTTTACCCATGCACACCTAATTAGTTTATGCAGGAACGCACCAGCAGTTCGTGCATGAGCACCCAGTAAGAACACAATAGTGCCAAATCAGTCGGTTACTCATGAGCGCACAGTTAAGTCATGCATGAGCTCACGATTAGTTTATGCATGGGTGCCCAGCTGGTACTGCATGAGCCCCCTATGAGTGCCTAATTGGTACGTGCTTGAGTGCCCTAGCAGGTCATGCATGAGCGCTCCAGTGCTTCACGCATGAGCGCCCAAATAATTTGTGCTGGAGGGCCCTATTTTACACATGGGAACCCAATCACTACATGCATGAATGCCCAATGAATTTATGCTTATGACCCAGAGACTCCATGCAGGAGCCCCCGGTCAGTTTGCACGTGAGCACCCACCTGGTTCCCCACGAGTACCCCGCTGACCCCACCCGAGCGTGGTGCTGGGCGCTCACGGCACATTTTGGCAGCCGGGGCTACAGCGGTGCTGTGCCAGGTGCTGGCCACAGCCAGAGCCCAGCCAGCTCTGAACCTGGTGGAAGCACCCAAAATGCCCTGAAGCATCAGCCCATCAGAAGAGCCCCCGGCACTCCAGCTCCAACATATCTAAGGAAGAGCAGCAGCTGCTAGCAGAGAAGATGCGTGGAGGGAGAGCGGCTGAGCAGACGTGGGGCTGTAGACGTGCTCCTGGAAGAAGGCACTCTGCGTGCAAGATGCACAGCCCCTGGGACTGGCTTCAGTACGACTCACAGGTATTTTTAACTTCTTTCCTTCTACATGTCTTTTGCAGAAGTACCAGAAACATCACTTCTGGAACCAGGACCAGACGTTGTCTAGAAGCTCTGATGCAGGCCCAGCTGCTTGCAATTCTGCAGCGCACCCACAGGCACTGAAATGCAGAGTAAAGACTGGTGGTCTCTAGAGAAAAGCTTCACACTAACAAAACGCATTGGCTTAAGAGGGAGCAAGAATGAAGCTCTATAGCCTGTGCTGCCGCACAGGAGCTCAGATGAGATGGTATGATGACACATAGTGGTCATAAAATCCATGGTCTTATCAGTCCAACTTGGTTAGGTCTCTGAATAAGCCTAGCATTGCTGTTAAGTCCAACTTGCACAGCTTTCCTTGTTCAGGCAAAGGGAAAACAAGGTGGTATGTATAAAGCCTCTCTCATGCCAATAAAAATGTACTACAGGAATGAATGTATTTATTAACTCTCAGCAGTGATGCCAATGGTTTTGGCTCAGCTACAGTTTCCTGGCTTTGGATGCAGGGTCACAAAGCTCTAAGACTGTTGATTCTTGCCCTGGAGTAAGGAAACCTCTAAAGTCTGAGCAGGAGCTGGCTACCCCGGGGGACAGAAAGCAAAGCCTAGCACCCTTGTACCAGTCTAACTTTGCTAACATTCAAACAGAAAAAAATAAGCATTTGCAAGAGCGGTGGAAGGGCTGGCTTCAAGATGTTTTGGATCAGCTCTATACACTTACATTCAGTTAAATGCAAAGAAAGGAGCCAGGCAGAGCACTGCCTGGGAGCTCCTGCTGCAGCCCGAACAAGAGGCTATTTCTGCAGGCGCGCAGCGCTGCGCTGGTGATCCCAGTCCCTCCAGGAAAGGCAAGTGCAGGACTGGCTGCGAGGCTACAGGAAGCATGCGTCTACCTGGCTTGCAACCAAACTTGCAAAAGCAAAATTATTATTTACCAGAAATAATGATTTCTTGAAGTAACTGGCAAAAGTTAAATTGTATAAATTAAGTCCTTTTAGTATTTCATTAGAGATTCGGAAAGTTACCATGGAAGGATGGCAAGAGGTCCTTCTTACTACCTTGACAACAGCAAATACGGGGATAAGCAAATATCACCATTATGCGTTAGTCCTAGCCACGATCATCCCAGAACCAAAAAGAGCCTTGCCTTCACTAATCCTCCCAGTCCCTTCTCCGCATGCCTGAGCTCTCCCGTCCTTTACACCAGGACAGGACATATGTCTTCTTGTATATTCAGTGTTTAGCACAAGAGGCAGATAAGTCTCTGGAGACTACTCACACTCAAAACCAACAAAAATACAGTTAGCATCTGCCTGCGGTCAATCAAGCAGGGTCACAGTCAACCAGGGCATTTTGAATGTGTTAGAACAGGCGTACCGCACACAATTAGGATGCCGCACATCACTGCAAGTAACTCGTTGTAGAGTCCCATTTCTAAAGGTGGCCTGAGTTCTTAGGAGCATACATCCCAGTGAAAGCTGACCAAAGTTACATTCCTAAGGCCCAGATGGTCTAAATTTTGCTTCAGAAAAATGATGCCTAGTGATTCCTGTCTACAAGGCTTCTCTCTAGGTCACATCCAACCAACAGCAAACAGTAGACACGAGGATAAGCACTGGCTGAATCTGGCCTGAAGAATCTCTTCCAGAAATGGGTATCAGCCTCTTAAATCCCTGCGCTGCTGCATGTGTGTGGCTGAGGAAGGTAATTAGCCCATGGATTTATGTAGGAGCATTTGCAGCGATTCAGCCCCCGCTCTAAGCAGAATTTGCCAGACGAGGTTTACTAAGGCTGCTGCTCTGTTATCAAACCGATCCTTCCCAGCGCAAACCTAGCAGAGCCAGAGCCATTTTTTCTAATGCAGGCAGGAGCAGCACTTGGAGAGTCACTAACCTCACCAGACCGACTATCCTATCCAGCCCCAAAGGAGAGGAATAACCAGCGGATTTTAGCAGAAATCTTTCAGATTCTGATCTCATTCACACCTCTCCACTAGACCAATATCAGGGAACCTTTCCCCAATCTAAACGTACTCTGTCCACAGAAGCAACAAGCTTTACATTTCTCCAAGAAGTATAAAAGCTTTTTCATTTCTTAAGCAAAATCCGTAGGCATGTAACATTTCTTCACGTGTTGAAATCCCTGCTGTTAGTGCTGAAATTTAACCTATCGGTGTTTGCATTCAAGGAGACCATCAACAGCCTGTGGTTGAATCCTCCCGGGGAGATAAGGCACCTGAACACCTGTGCACGCCTGGATTTATAGGCTTTCAGCAGAATCGCGTTCTGCCCGTAGAACTCAACATAAACATGAGCTGTACGAGGAGCCACTGAACAGCCCCCCACCCTTTGCCAGAACTGGCTTTCTCCTTTTGTCTGCCTGCTTGGGAGCTTCTCAGGGGAACCCGGCCAATAATGCTGAGAGCTGTCAGCGATGTATTTTGGACAAGGAGCAATATGAGCCAGGAAAAAAAAGTCAAAATTATAAAATTACATAATTACGATAGGATGTGATGTCATCAGTGAGATGAGGCATCATTAAATATCTTGGCCCAGCTAATGAATTGCACGCTATAGTTTTAAATACACAGATAATCTTTACATAACTAAATAGTTTACAAATCACCGGCATCTTAGATTTGAGTGTTTGTGAGTTTCCAGATGAAGCAGAGAAGAAAAGGATGTTGCAAGAAAATCAGCAGGATGATTTAGCAGCCTGCTGTCTCGATTGTTTTTTGAGCAGAGTTTTGCAATTAGGTGAGAGGATGCCCTGGTACATGTACACTTCGTGTGCAGACTCGGGGGTTGAGAAATAACAGCCTAGAACCAGAGGTTCAGCCTAACACGCACAGATAAGAGAGAGCCCACACTCTTGCTCCCTCTGAAGACAAAATAGGAATATTCAGACCTTGCGCACAGGGAGTGCCTTCTATATTCCTGCAGCATTTGTTTATTTCCTCAAGTATTTGCCTGGCCCTGATTACCACAGCATCTAATCACTACTTAGCAGTGCAATACACCCTAGGGGTATCGATCCTCCCGGTACTGCTGTAAGGCAGAAAATGCCTTAATAGCAATTCTACAGATATTAAAAGGAGGCATCAAGAGATTGCCTTGTCAGAAGAAACCTGTGGAATAGCAGGGAACTGAACACAAGATTTTCAGACTTCAGATCAATGTCATGAGTTTGCTCTTGTATTCAGCGCTCCCGCTTTGTGCAAGATGTCTTGGCTGTAGCTGTTAATTTCTCTCCATGTCCTAACAACTGGTTTGTTTGTAGAAGGATTATGCATGTGTGCAAGATTTGCCCATGAACCACGATGAGGTTATTTCATTTTCAGTCACAAGCTCCAAACATTCCAGAGTTAAAAGTAGCATTTAGCTCTGCCATGCATGTTTTCTGTTCCAGAAAAGGTTAGCTCTGCTCTTGTTTTGAGAAACTAATCATGTGTTTGCTTTTATCATTCCTACACGTGGTGTTTGTAAGGGCATGCTTGGCTCCACAGCAGCTCTGGATCTGGCAGTGGCACAACACGTCCTCACTGGCAAATGAGCCTCCGCACATGTGGGAGCCACAGGCTTGAATGAAACATAGGTAACGTAGGTCTGCTTCTGTGCGGGTGCCTGGACTCCTCCAGTTCTGCTACAAGGCAGATTAGCAAGTGGGGTCACTGAATTCGTATGGAGGAAACTTTTGTATGGGGCTGGAATAGATTGAGCTTTACAGTGAGATGCAGGCATTAGGATTGGTGCTTCCAGTGCAGCTGGACCCTTCTAGAGGCATCAACCAGGGGACACGGACATCAAGGAAAACGTTCGGCAACCGCCTCCATGGAGCGTTTGGCTGCGCGAGACTGGGTGGGCAGAGGGGACACACGTTGTTCCATCACCGTTATAACCACTAACAACCTCCCAGCTTTGTCATCAGCGGGACACTGCCGGTCCCGTGGCTGGACCAGCTGCTGCGGGCCACCCCCTCCTCACTATGGCTTTTGCTCTTCCTGAAGGAAGGATCCACGTGAGCATGGGGGAATGCAAAGGGCAGCTCGGAAAGGAAGCACTGGGGCTCTGGTGATTCCCAGCTCTACAGTCATGCTCCAGTTTCAGAACATTCCTGAATAACGACCCCAAGAAGAAAATACAACCGTCTCCAGCACAGGCAGTACTTTAAAATCTCATTGCAATCCATACAAATTTCCAAAAAAAAAAAAAAAAGATAAATCTGCTTTACACTGACATACCTTTTTATTAAAGGTAGTTGAAGCACAATGGATGCGTTTCCTAGTATTTCTCAAAATAATTATTTGACCTTTCTTTTTCACCATTCGTATTCCCAGCACTATTTATTGCTTTTCAAGGCATGTAGTGAATATTACATCAAATGCCTCCGTAACACATTGTGAAGAGCTCTTTGCTTTCCACATCTGAAATTCCCAGCACAGGGCAGATCTTTGGAAAAGAAAACATCAGCAAGAAGCTGAATACTTGTCAAAGGGGAGAGAATCACACACTCATACTTCACTAAACCTGCTTTTATCAGAGCAAACTTTCTTCCACAAAGAAATGTTCACAACTCTGGGAAAGGAAACACACTTATCGGATCAGCACTGTTTGCAAAGGAAATGACAAATGGTGAATGTGTATAACTGAAAGTGTTTTTAATGAGCTTAAGTGCTGTATTCTAGTCTTGGAGGAAGAGTAAAAGTACTTAGAAAAACAAGCAGTATAACAGAGATTATGAGATTTCTGAAATTCCCCTTGAACCACTTGGTACTGGTATATATCATCACCATCACCATCTCTGCCGGTCCTGTTTTAGGGCATGTGGGATAATTGCAGTCTGGCATGGAAGGAGCATGCCTTTTGCCAAATGCAAAAGCCAGCTACTAGTACCTGTGTCACCCCCCTGCTGGCTTCAGTGAAAGCCATGGCTGAATCAGCAGCCACTGGCCACCAGCCGGCTCGCTGCATTTAACCTGCCAGCGCGATTCCTGCGTGGCAGTCTGCTTCTGCAGTAACACACGGGCTGTGCTGCAGGTAACAGCGCGGCTGTATCCAAGTTTGAAACCAGCTAAAGACAGCAAGTTAGAACAAGAACCTGGGAGTGTAACAGTTCCATTAATCATCTTCATTATCTTGGCATACATCAGGAACTTATTAGCAAAACTTAGGAGCTAAGCAAAGGAGCATGAATACTCAAAAAATCGCAATTAGAAGAGGACAACATACACCCGAGAGAAGATCAAATAAACACTAATCTGTTAAAGCACGAAGAACACAGAATACTGGAGAATAGTTCCCTATCGCCGGGATGTACCATGCAGCCAGATCCTGCTGCCTCCCCAGGGCCCAGAGAGGTTTCCTTGCTCCTCCACAGCCGTGAATGCAGGACTCAGGCTTGAGGGCTTTGAGAATCATGTGCGGGAGCAGGCAGAGACTGGCCGTAAGGTAGGGTAACCCTAAGCAAACAGTCAAAGACTGAGACAGCAGCTGGGTCACTCTGTAATGGGCTTGGAATCAGGTCCTGGACCTCAGCATGGTACCAGGTTGCTCAGATGTCCTCTAACACTTAGTGGCCTCTACAATAAATACGCTGATAGTCTGAAGGGAAGGTCCAGTCCGTGCTGCAGGTCAGTGTGAATGACAGCTGGAGGCAGATTTAAGAAAGCTCCAACAGGATTTTCTGGGAGAGAGGTTCTCAGACAAGCATTAGAGAAAAATCTCTTGCATGGTATGTAAAATCTTGCAAATTTGGATTAGGTAGAAAGCCAACTGCTTGGAGATTTTTGTTTGTTTGTTTCAAGATGCAAGTTAAGGCACTGCTCTTGCTTAAATGTCACTAATGGAGAGAAAAGTCACAGTACCAACCTGGGTTTAGCACAGTGAAACCAAGGACCGTCTGGGTTTACATGGAAACACTGAGACTTGCGGGAACACTTTGGTACTCCCAAGGTATTACGATGGCAGGCCCTGAACTCCGGACAGGACATTTTCTTGTGGAAACACCAGGCGACATAATCTTGGCTGAGCTATGTTGGCACATGCCACAGTCTGACATTCCTGAACATTGCAAAAATCTCCTTTGAATGCCAAGTGACTGGTCTTGCAAGGATTTCTGAAAGCCCCTAGCACATAGAGCCTTATTACCTTCAACACAACAGCACCGCTGGAGAATAGAGAGGTGCAGCCCCAGGACTTCAGTACTGAAGTGAAGGTGCAAGGGGGATATTCACAGCAACACAAGCTGAGAGGCAGGGCAGTCTCCTGTACTGGGATTTCTAGAGCGGGACACCTGTCCTTCAGGAAACAACAGGCAGGGTTCCCATAACTTCAGAATGGAGAGAGGATGCCTGCCTCAAAACACCTTTCTTAACCACGACTACTGAAAAGTTCACTTTCCAGATGTAGATTGAAAGAACCAGTCAGGCTGCACCTGATCAGGCCTCCAAAGAGAAAATAAGAAAATAAAATAGCAGATGATACATAAATCAGCTTATACATAAAGACAGTTAAAAAAAGGCAGCTCCCACTGCCTCCTTCTCCAAGTACCCAACAGCTGACTGAAACGTTTAAACACTTCAGATCTAACCTCATATTTAACACTCGTACCAGTTTACACCACCTTGGGGGTACATAAAATGGCCTAAATGTGAGTACAAATAATTATGTGTAATCAAGAATTCAGGCTCCCTTTGCCTGAGGTGGAGGAAAAAAAAAAAAAAAAACATATTCATTCCAAATCCAAATTCATTTTGGAAATGAATTTTCATGACTGATCAGCATATCTGCTAATCAACATATCTACAGTCTAGCCCTTTAGCATGAATGCCAAGAACAGAGGGTACTGATGACAAAAGATGATACAACCTGCACATTCATTGAATTTATCAGAGTTTGATGGATACCCTGTGCCCTGGGCAGATAACTGAATGTGATTGATTGGGGTTGGAATGGACCAAGATGAAATCCATTTCAAAAATCTGTTTTTTCTCCAAAGCAATAGCCAGGAGCAGTGACCAAGCCCCAGCACACAATCCTTTCCTTCATTGCGGAATTTCGTTTCCAGGTTGCTCTGCTGAGCACGTCAGTGAAGGTGCTGCAGAAGACCTGCTGTGCCACTATTATCACAGGTCACGACTGCGGAGGTGAACTCTGCAGATGCAATTGCAGAGCATCTTGTGGTGGAGACCACGGTGCCTCTCAGCCTCTTCGACCCCCGGCAGACCTTGCCAAGACAAGGCCACTTGAGATACTCGTGACTCAGGTCCTAGGATCTGTTGGCCTTGACAGGTTGGAATAAAACTGGGGTTGTTTCAGAACATAATAGATAAGCAGTATGGACCTTCCCTGCTCCACCAGGACCAACCTCCATGCCAATAATGGTCAGTTATTGCATTTTAAACTCCTACCACACATCCTTCAGCGCCTTTAGCCTAAACTGCTGGCAGAGGTGCGTTTGCAATCAGAAGACGGCTGTAAAGCAGGGCCTGGGCGTGCCTCGGTTTCCCCACCAGAGCGCGATAACCTGCAGCAAGCAGGAAGCCTGTCAGAGCCCTGCACAAGCGACTCCCCCAGCCATTAACCTCCTGGAGCTGCCAGCCTGTGAAAGCACAGCAGTGGTTCATACAACTAGAAAGACTAAGGAAGCGGGCAGGCAGATACACACAACCTACTGCTCAGTACAGCCAGAGCTTACAATTTCTCAAGCACCAGCTAAGGAACCATGAAGGCACATACCTCTAACATAAACCTCAGCAATTTTGCACAAGCCTGTTGAAGCATTAGCAGCTCAAACATAGAAATTCCAACTAAAAAAATACAAGCCCAAAGCATCTGACTAGTGTTCATGAAGACACCATCGATGATTAATTAGGATTCAGAATCTGGCCTTTAGTACTGTTTCCCATTCAACTGCCTGCTCATTACAAAGGACTGGGTCACAACTGGAAGCTTCTTGTTAGCTCATCCTTGATAAATCCCACTTTGGGGTCTTTCTTGGGCCATTTTCTAGCCACTAATGAGATCGAGGAAGATCTGGAGAGATAAAACACAGCTGACTTTTGGTTGCTGCCTCTTGCTCAGCCCTTACGTTCTGCAGCCTCACCAAAGAAAAAAAGGCAAAAGCCCAAGCACGTGACAACATTTCAAGAGTGACCTAGTTAGTTACTGTAGGTTTGGATCCTTCGCATTCTTGGCACCGAGCATTTGCAACTGCATACATGAAAACCAGCACACAAAAACAGGGATTATTTTTCCCATGGCACTGCAAAATAAAGTAAAGGTTGAAAACTGCCTGGAAATTCACACTGAATGAACCCATCTGTCTGCAATCTTCAGTCTGTAAACAGCAGCGCTGCTGGCAAACAGGAAAATGATTATTTAAAGGGAAGAAATATCCCAAGCGTGGTGTTTGGCTGCACTGTGCCTGTGTTTTCATCCAGTACCAGAAGACTGCAGAAGTAAATGAACACCTACTAATTATTTAAATCCAGAAATGGAAAGGCAACACCTACTGGCCTGATTCCCATGTCTATCTACTCCCTGGAAATAATTTACTGTGAACTTCGACACGGGTAGCTCCCACCGCAGAGTGCTATGGTACATGCTCAGTGCTGGTGCTCAGATTTGGCTCTCCCTGCTTGGCTTGTTATGGCAAGTTCTGAGACGTGACAGACCTCCTTCCTGGCTCGTCATTCCCGTCCACTGACCTCAGATCTGGTAACACATGTGCTATGCAAAGTCACCCATTATTCAGTAGCAAGGACTAGCTGCTACAGCTAAAGCCTGGGCCCTGGTTGTTCAGACCTAAGTAAAGAGCCATTACGTTGGGAAACTAAAAGTCCGTACTTCAGTCTATAATAGAGAAATTTCAACAATCACTCTGGACTTGAAAACGCCAGGCAGATGGGTGCACCAGGCACGGCACGTCCACCGGCCTCCACGCCGCTCACGTCTGTACCGGCACGCTTGGAACAGGCACTTTTAAGAAAGAAAAGCTCTCCCCAGACAAATCCGGCTCTGCGTGTAATCTGCAGCTAGCTTTTTTAGCTGAGCACGCGGCTGCATATCCACTTGGCACAGCCAAAGGAAAGTGCACTTTATCCTGCATCCGTCAGCATCAGTGACACGCAGATTCCACATAAGGGCATGAAATAGCACATATCAGGGACAAGGTACTCATAAGAAGTGTGTGAGATTTAAACCAGAATTTCCTTCTTAGCTCTTCTGCACTGGAAGGATGGACTTGAGATGCTGCTAAGGAAGAGTAAAGATTTTTCCAGAACTGCCTAAGAAGCTTCTACCAAATGAGAGCAAATTTTCTTCTCCTTGCACAGTTTCTAACACGCTTACGACTGCTGTGAGCAGCGCTGAGCCTTCTGCGGCTCATCTGAGCTCCCATTGCAATTGGAAATCTCTGCAAAGAGATGCAAGCTCCCCCCCTCCCGAAGGAAGAAATTCAAATGCAATAGCAGTGCCTCCAGCTGACGTGGAACTTTGCAGAGGCCAAGGTCACATATGGCAAGGGCAAAGCGGCCAGCGAGTGCCCGGGCTCTGTGCTGCTGCGCTCTGCCGCTGAGCAAGCCCCGTGCCTGGAGCAGCCCGGCCAGCCCGAGGGCACCTCCGCCTGGAAAGCAGATCCCGCGCACAGCACTGCTCCGAGGATCACATCCGCGTGTGCTGTGAAGTCCTTAGTACCGTCATACAGCAACCTGTTCCTTTTTAACCAGCAGATTATTACTAAAGTAGCACAAAAGCCAATAGTTACTCTTCCGGGGCTCACTTCTCCCTTTATATACAAGATAGGAAAAAAAATAAAATCCCTTACTTGTTAAATACAAAATTAAACGTGTGTTTGTACATGCACACACATATATACGTGGACACTGCTGCCTGCCCTCCCTCCCTTTCAGCTGCCAGGCAATTCCACAAGTTCTTAAACCCGCTTCAGCTAATCAGTTCAGACTATATATGGGCAGCCCATTTCTGGAGTACCAGATGCTCCTAATTTATCCTTCACCATCACGCCTAGCATTGTCACAACTGGATGCCAGAGCCCCTCATTTGGAGCGCTGCCCGTCAGAACAGGGATGGCCATGGAGCGAGCTTCAGAGCCGCCTTGCCATGCAAAACAATGTGAACTACTAAAAAGGAAAAACACAAAAATCAAGCCAGAAATCAGTGCTCATTGACACATGCTATGGGGAGAGGGCAAAGCTGCATGGACATTTAGTAAGGGTTGAAATTAAGGCAGAGGAGAAGAAGAACCAAAAATAGTTTATTAGTGAATCAGAAACATAGGAGACACAGTGAGCAATGGAACAGCACGTGGAGAAGCCCTACTGGAAAAGAAATGCACACATTATTATGTATAGAAAACAGAAGTGAGACTGAAATAGAGCTATTCCTAAACAAGTATTTCTATGAATAGAAAACATTTTAAAGTAATTTTCTTCATACTGAGTCCACATGTTTTTTTTCATTCGTTCTATGCGACTGTTCTAGCAAATAGGTTGTAAGTAGGAATGTTGTAAACAAGAATATTTTAATCATATGTTGGCATATATTCAAAGAATTCACATGCAAAAGCATTTTCACTGAAATTCTAAAAGTTGTGGTCATCCAATCCAAGAAGAGAAACAAAAATCACATGTGGAAAGTGAAACAACACGTTATCTGAATTTAATACAGCATTGCCAGCTCCAACTGTTCAAAACACCACCAGGGAAAACCTTTGCTTCCCATTTTTCTCGCGGAAGCTGATATTAATGAATTGAAAGAACACACTTATCGAAATAATAAGGCACAAACACAGTATTGACCAAAAATCTTACACATCTTTTCCCAGCAAATATATCCATTGGTCTAATAAAAGGTACCACCTCTCCCAGCAACGCCTTGTATTGCCGTGGGTAGGTAGGAGGAGAGAGGAAGAATGAATTAGCCTGGACGACCTGTTAGAAAGATCATCATTTACAAAAGGCAGACAAGTCTAGCTCAGCTGGAGTCCAGTTACTGGAAAATAAATGAAGATCTTAGATGAGATATTCCTTGGGACTGTCTGAGTCACTTTCCCAGTAGCTGATCCCAGTGGTCTTCAGAGTATGTGGCAATATGAGGAATTGATAGCACATTGTCTTCAAATGTCAGTGGCACAGAGGCAGTAAAAATTGGAGATATTTTTGCAGCCATACATCACATATAATGAATGTAAAGCAAACTTTTTGGAAGTAATTTGCAGGGCTTTTTTATGTGGGACTTGAAATGAAAACATTGATTTGCTCAATGAGGAATCACTGAATTATGCACTAGTCTTAGGATATAAAGGTGCAGTAATTAAGCAAAGACTTCTAGACCTGCAGCAATTCCATCTTGGAAAGGTTTCTGTTAAATTAATTGACAGCAGGTGCATTTCTCAGCCTATTCCAGAGCAAAGAGCTGACACAAAGGTATGGAAAACACAGGCCCTTTCGTGAGATAAAGTCTGATGAACAGACATGAAAAATGGAAAAGCTCAGTGTAAGCCTCCACCCCAGCTGCGGCTCCTTTCGGAGCTCCCCCTGCACTCACGCCCTGCCCGCGCCCCGGGTGAGGCTCCCTGGGGAGCTGCTCTCACCTCGTCGGGGGCCGTGCGATGGGAGCCGACCGCGGCCACAGCCTTCCTGCGCACGTTGCCAGCAGGATCCCTTGACAAGGAGCAGAGTTTGCTTTAATATCATCAGATTATTTGGTTCCACATTTAACAGAAGTAGTGGAGACTTCAAAACATGAAGTGAGTCATATACTGCAGGTTTTATTTGCTTCTGCATTTTTATATATAAATAGGTTAAAAAAAAAGCAGTTTTTAGTATTTATTTCTCAACACAGATAAGGGAGTTACCATGGCTACCAATCTCCAGTAACGTGGTTTAAAAGGACAAAAAAAATGGAAACCAGACTGAAGCTTGAAATAGTCAGGTCACTCTGCCCAATCCGCACACCATGCGTATAACGATAGGAACAGGGGACTGAAATCAGCTGGACTGGAAAAATACAGTGCTGAAAACAAAACCAAGGAAAAGGAGTCCGAAAGATATGCGAGCCATGCATGCATCTTCAGAGTCAGTATATTTTCAAGCACACAAAACATCTCACTAGGACCTAAACTGCCTAACATTTAGAGAAAATGCACTAAAGGCCCGGAAACAAATTCAAAGACAACTAATTCATTCAGAGACTAATTCAGCTCCATGGGCAGAGTGTGCAGAGTAGCCCTGTCCACGGGAAGAATGGACACTTTGAGGTTCAGGTACGGATCCAAAACTGCCCCAGCTCCTGGAAGTGCTGCGGACTGGTTGCGAATGACCCTGAAAATTTCCTGGCAAGTCCATGCCCTACTTCCCCCCAAGTAAAATCACAGATGAAGAACATTTCCCAGAGCTACAGAAATTTGCTGGAAGTTCTTGGTTTTAACACACTCAGGTGCCCTGGCAGCGAAGACAAAAAGGGAGAGCGCAGAAAGCTGCTCACCGAGGAACTGCAGCGGGATGCCGACTGGTGATGTGCGGTATTAAAGGCCGGAGAATAACGTCACGTTTGTATTATGGGAACAAACTCTGAGGACAGAACACTATTGCTTCACTAATGAAAAAGCAATTTAACACTTTCATGCCAGCCCCCGTATCGCGCTACAGATGGTGCGGACAGGAAGGAAAACGGAGCCGCCGGAGGAGCCCAACTCCAACCTTTCCGCTCCAACATCACAGAGCACCCCAGCATCAGACGAGGCACCCAACACATTCCAGTCCCCAAATCCTTTGTGACAGCTCCTGTTGGTTACCTCTGAGTGCACACTGGCTGCTGCACTAATACAGGATACTTGTAACTGCTCACTCACCCACACGACAGGAGCGAAGGCACTTCCGTGCACCTCTGGACTTGGAAGTGGAACCAGCATAACTTGTTTCTACCGGAGTTTTTTCATCCTTCTGTTTTTATTACAGAAGCGAGTTTGATTGTCTTCAAAAAAGGAAGTGTGCCGTTCCATACACTTGATTTCCTGATGTGCTGAAGGCCTTCAGACAGATGTTTAAATTGTTTTGTTGACAGGGTGCAGAGGACTCTTTGTATACCCCATTTTCCACTACAGATTGGCAAAGATATATTCTCATATTTCAGACTCTGAGTAAAGGAGGTGTTAAATAAAGGCCTGAGAAGAACGTGAATGATTCATTTATATTGATACACACATTGTTCACAGGAATGTAGTCTCATTTAAACAGTGTTATTCATTTGGGGAAGGAAAAAGAAAATATGTGGCTGCACAGGATGATGCATTTTTGCAATCATTGTCATGTGAGTGAGCTGAGTGTAATGATAATTCACTGAGAAAAATAAATATTTGTGCTTATATGATTGGGACTGTTTAATATTTAAATGATGAATATAACTGTGGGCCTCAGTTTTTTCCAAATGATCTCCCCCCTCAGCTCCTCCAGTATCATCCCTCTATTCCCTTACTGCTGCTATCAAGTATTTAGAAAACTTTTGCCCCTCTGGCCACAGGCCCCATTGTGTATATGTCTGCACACTGCTCAGCTCAGGGCAGTGGGGAAGGCCCAGTCCTTTCATAATCCTGCCTCCTAATTTGTCACATTCCAAATTCTCATTACTTTAAATCATATGAGCAAAGAACAACAAGATGCCCCCTTGGCAATGCCAGCAGCATCAGCAAATTTTAACAATAGTTTGTTTGTGTGCTTTTCAACCTCATGATGGCCTCTGCGTGTTTGACTCAAGAGCTTGATATTTGTTGAAAATTCTGTAGTGCCAGAAGCATAATCTTCGTGGAAGAGTTAGCAATATGAATTGTTTCCAAAAGCATCAGGAAAATATCTCTCTGAAAGACGAGGGGACAAACAGTTTTATTAGGGCTGTTTAAAATTTAAATATATAATTATACAAGCAAAAATTATCTTTCTGTCCCTCACTAAATTGTCCCCACATGCCATTCAGCCACAGACCAATGAATTGCAGAAGTATCGCATCCTGTGCAATGAAACAATTTTTCCTCCAGCTACTAAAGCAGCGCCTTGTGCAGAAATGTGACAGTTCAAAGCATGTATGTTATTTTAATGAAATATCATGATAGCTCGTTAAAGAAAGATGGCAGCTACCATTAAATTGTGGATTCTCTCCTGTTCCCATGTTACGTATACAAATGAATGCTCCCTTTCTTCCAAAAGGTACGGAGTTCAGCTGG
This sequence comes from Anseranas semipalmata, assembly GCA_013399115.1. Taxonomy (NCBI): domain Eukaryota; kingdom Metazoa; phylum Chordata; class Aves; order Anseriformes; family Anseranatidae; genus Anseranas; species Anseranas semipalmata. The sequence continues at coordinate 598,947 of VXAA01000593.1, forward strand.
GACAGCTGTCTGCTGCATCGATTGTTCCAACAACCACCTCTGACAGCCAGTCTCCAGCACGAGGCTCTGATTACCAGAGCTAGACCCAGCTTATGGGTCACTTGGGAATTATGATTAGGCCATATACATTTTTCTTAGAAGGCAGAAAAACAGGATGGGATGAGTAAGTTTTGGCTCACCAGAGGCTTTTTTTTCCCCTCTCCTCAGGATAGAGATGCTCAAGTTTCTAATGAATACTAATTTGTAAATGGCTGAACTTGGATGGAAGAAGTGGGGAGGGACAAAAAACAGCAAACGAGAAAAGCAAATAATTTATACTTGTGGCCTAAACATGCCTTCTGGAAAACAACATGGGAAGTGACTTCAGCAGAATGAGACACAAAGGAGGAGCACCTGAACAACCCCCAACTCAATCGGGGAGGATGCAGAGGAGATGTGCAAACACTCCATGCTCCAAGTTTTGAGGCTACAAGTCCCGGTAGTCAGCAACACTTGTTCTCCCCGTTCCCTGTGATGAGCTGCTCCAGGAAGGGCACTTACAGAAACAAGATCCTGGATCTCCGGGGCCGAGACACTGTGTGCTTCCAGGGAAGTGCTCACCCACCCACACCGCTGTCTCCCTGCGGACGTGCAGCCAGGCTAACGATAAATGCGTGGTGAGGACACAGGCTGCTTCTCTGCACCATGTCAGCGAGTCCCTGCGTTCTGCTTTTGGCCTCACTACCAGTCAGCTCCCTAAGCTTGGGAATGAAACCCAGAGTAAGGAAGGTCAGATCGAGCCCTTCACTTCTGCATAAAACGGGGAAAACAATCTCTGCTGCAAACCTGTCAGGCACTTCTCTACCTACAAAGGTCTTTGAGACTTTTCTTAGCTGAGGAAACTGCAAAGTTCAGGTAACATCTAGTAAGCATCACAGGAAGATAGAGAAGACAAACGTGCACCAGTTGTATTCCTTGCCATACAACCAACTTTGTGTGTGACCTTAGCAAGTCACCAGCCTCTCCAGGCCTCATTTCCCAATCCACTTTTTAAAAAGTCTGTAGTTTCTACACAGACAGGTAAGATCCAGTGATCCAGATCTTTGCCATTAAAAAGTTCCCCAACTCTGTTTTGTATCAGCAAGGAATTTGGCTCAGCATTTCTGCTGGAACTTTTCATTGCCGTTGCAAACAAAACAGTGGAAAAATGGAGAAAGAAGCTGAGAGTAAGAGGACCCTTAATTTAAAGGCTAGATGTTTAAATGCTGAAAGCCTGGCATAAATACTTCCCATTACTCATCACTGCACCTGTGGCTCTCCGAATTTCTTAGCCTCTTGTCACTGCACAGCTACAAAAATGGAGCCTTTCCCCAATTTTACAGATCTGAAACACGGGAAGTTTCAGCGACTCTCACCTACTCGCACACGAGCTGTGTCGCAGGATCAGAAACCAAACATGGTTCCCTGTGCCAACGCGGTACGTGGCGTAAGGCTCCTGTTTAAACAGCTCTGCCTCTGTCTCACACAGGCACTTAGCGAAGTACAGAAGGTGTTCTTGAGAGGAGTGCCTTGAAGATAACCAAGTATTGTTATGATTACCTAAGCCCTGCATACATTTTTATACACACTCAAGCGATCAAATCAACAGTGCTGCTGAATTTCCAGTGCACGGCATCTCCAATATATCTGACCTTATGAGCTGAATGTAAGACTGAAAATAAATGGATCTTTTTGGAATATCCTGAATAAAAGTTTTGGTAGTTGCTTCTACAGTGGGATCCTTCTGAATTACATATGAATACCAATATGAATATCCAACTCCAAGAAAAAAAAGTCACTCAAAAAGATTCATATGATTAGAATGACTCTCTCCATTTTTATCCTAATTATTGTGGAATCTCTTATTCACATTTTTAAATTACAAAGTGTTATCAAATTCAAAAATATATTCACTTAAAATCTGCACTTTAACACAACCCTACAAGCCAGCAGCATAATCAGAAGGGACGCTGCAAATCCAAACAGTCTCTTTCTGCAAGTCACTCATCTCCACTACCGCAAGGAGGAATTCCTGAGAGCATCCTTCTAGGCTAAGGTATCTAGTTCGCTGATTTATGAATAAAGTAGTTTAAAAGAAACTGAATCTACCTACATAAATAAAGGTTATAAAATAACTAATTCCAAAAGACTCTTTATTCTGTTAATCCAATAATGCATTTTCCTTTTATTTTTTTGGCCTTGCTTGATATTTTTTCCACCCATATTTTAAGGCAATTTCACGACAAGTAAATCCAGGTAATAAATATTTTTGTTGAGTCTGATCTGTGAATTATCAGATCCAATGACACACTGACACAGCGTGCTCTTCCTGCCATGCAAAATTTATCACATACAACTTGAGTACCTCTAAGCAAGAAGAGTCTCCCATTTTTGATTTATGTGGTTTGAAAGGAAGTGGACATGTTTTAAAGTTGCAAAGCTGCAATCCCATTTTGTCTTCTGCTGGGCGTGTTAGATCAAATCAGAGCTTGCAAACCAAGCTCTCTACTGCAGTCTACGTTTGAGAGGGGGGAGGGTTGTTTTTGTGGGAATGATCTAGCTCAGGAAAAATGCCAAGGCTAGCACACCCTTGTGTAAAACACATTGCCGGCATTACTTGGCACTGCTGCCTGCAGGTCAAGCTTCTGCTCATGTCAGCAATCTTGGCTCTTTTGGAGGAAGCTTGGCAGGATGATGGAAAAAAAACTGTACAACGCTCCTCAATGAATCCTCCCCTCCTCTGCTCACCCTCTGGACACCAGCAGCAGCACCAATATACTTGGATGGTGCTGCTCACCTGGCCTAGAACATCATCTAACACTAGTTTTAGTCATGGTTTTCCTCCCAGGGAAACAGAAGATTTATTCAGAGTTTCCTTGGCATCTCCCAAAAAGCCGTAAGGGTTGGGAGAGAAGTAAAGAAACAAAGAGAAAGCACTACTAAGCATGGGGAAAGCCAGGGCACACCGAGACAGGTTAAAGTGAGTTGGTTAAGTGGCTGATTAGAATTCATAATAAATCATATTAATATGCTGTGATCAGAAACAAGTATGCCTTGGTACACTTCAAATCCAGTGCACCTGAACACCGATGCATAGACGCGTTGCATGCAATACTAACTCTCTCAAAGAGCGGTAAGTATCCCAGTGGGCATCAGGCTGGCTCGGAGAAACTGCTGTACAGAGGGTGAGAGCAGGCAGGGTGTCCCTGCCTCAGGGGAGATGGGCAAGGAGAAAAAAAATACAGGAAATGAAAATAGGACCAAGATTCAAGAGAGGAGACTGCTCTAGCAAACCACAAGAGTGACTTGATGTTTCATGCTACAGTGAAGAAGTATTTAATGCTGGGGAGAGCCAGGATTCAGCCTCTCCAGCCCCATAAATGAGGACTCTCGACTGAAAACATCTCTGATGCATCAGCAGTGCTGGGACCGGGCATGCAGCTGAGTTCTCCTTGCATCCACGGGAGGGCAGAGCCGCTCACACGTTAGACATTATGACACAAGAACATTTTTACATAATCTTAAAGAATCTGTGACTTCAATACCAAGTGTCCCTTACACAGTTACAAACAGCTTTGGTTAGAGGAAGCAAAACTTTTTTTTGAATGGATGTCAGACAGCTGGGTGAACAAATAGACAACTCAGTTCTTAGGAAGGACCTGTAAAAGAGGATAATTGCATTCAGCTCTATAAACTGCAGTCAGAGCCCCATAGCCAGGATTAGGAAATGCCAAGAGCAGGTGACTGAGGTGACAATGAGATGGGCACGAACAGTATTTACACAGGAGAGGAAGAAAAGACTATTTATACAACGGCATTACAGTTCTTACGCATAATCATTTTAGGTTTAGTAAAAGAAGGGGCAAGTACAGAACTTCCCCAGCTGGGATGGCACACAATGACTAACATCGCAGAAAATGCGATTTAACTTTGCGATATTAGGAATGAAGTAACTGAGATTTGTTTGCATACAGATTGCAAGATCAGTCCTTGCATACACAAATCTTCAAAATAATGATCTAACGTATCTAGCGGACTTCTATTTGAATTCTTCACTAGGTGTGCACGTTGCTATTTTAAAGAAGAACGTAGGCTAAATGCAATTCTCAGTAACCACAGAGATCTCAGCGCGTGTTATTCCTAACCTCGTGGAATGGAGAGGACTGATTACAAACCATACCTACACCACTTCTGCTTCCCCTGCTTAAATATAGCACCCCGTATCTATTTTGACTTACAACGATTTTAAGCTTTTCACTCCATCTGGAGTAAAAATGTTAATCTGTTTATTGACATTATTACGTCCACCAGTTGCTACTCAGACAAGAAAGTAAAATGAAAGGAGCAAACCACGCAGACCAACGCACAAACACAGAACACTGATTTTCCTCTAGCCAAAAGGTAAGAATGTCCTTTACAGGGCAGCTACATTAGATTACATTATTTTCATAAAGCAGAACCAAGTTCTGCATTTGACACACATTATTCAGCAGCCCACAGAAGAATTAAATAAATCAATATAGCTGGCAGTGTGGAGGCCGAAACAGCTGGCCAAAGAAGTTGTGTGTGCAAACATGCAGCTGCGTGGCTTGCTAATCCGTGCAAACATGCAAATGTGCATATAGCAGGAAGGTTTAAATTAAGCCATGGCAGTTTAAAATACCTCAGGTATCAGTAGTGAAACAAATGCCCCGTTGTGTAGCATTTCAAGGAAGCCAAACATTTCTTTGGCAGCTCCAATTTTTCTCTTTGGGACTCTCCACCTGCCAGGCCATAGGGCTCCTTGTGCATTTTATCTGCATACAGATTTCTCTCCTACTCCAAAGTCACAGGACACTGCCCAGGAATTCGAACCGTCTGGAGCCAGGTCTGTTAAGCGAGGGGAGGGAACCCCCCCCAAGCTTCGCTACACAGAAAGCAGAAGTCAAGTACAGCCCAGGAAAGAAGGTCCAGACTTGCTGAAGGTCTCACTCCTATGTCATGCAAGGATGTGGAGAGCAAACGACCTGCTTTGCTCACATATTCCCTTGAAGGACCAGTTCCCACAGTGCTGCCAAGGGCTCTTGCCTTTCTTCAGCACATCCCCTTTCTGGTTATCCCATTGCTCCCTTCCGGGTGTGCCTCGTGACTGAGACCTGTATCTTCAAGCTGTCTTCCAAGATGATTTGTGACCTTTGGTTTTGGGGAAATGCTGTTTGTGAATGTGTGGTGATGAATGTCTAGATTTTCTATCCTGCATGCTCAAAGCACACTTAACTGAATTTTAAAGATATATATATATATATTTTACAAAATATTTGAAGTGTGATGGTGTTATATTCCTGATAAAAAGCAAGGCAGAGAATCAGCCCACAAGCCCACACAGATCCGTGGCAAGTAAGAAAATGGCAAGCAGCCCTCCTTTGCCCTTGATCCGAGGTTTAACATCAGCCTGTCCTTAGTTCCACCGACACAGGGCCAGTACGCTCGGGTGGTGGTGTGCGACCTGCTCGGAGGGCCATGAGAACAGCAAAAGCTGCTCTGCCGCAGAGGCCGTCCGCAGGCTGAGTGTGTTCTTGCTCAGCAGCTTCGAGAACTGAACACAGAGCAGAGGGCAAACAAGCACACGGAAATTCGAGTGACCACAGGTGGGCTTTGCCCTCACCTCCTGAAATACAGAAACCCCAAGCTAGGAAAGCCCTGTCGCACTGAACGCCGTCGCTAAACCACCCACATTGCACTCAGTGGGAATGAATGGAGAATTGCGCACGTCACGCCTCTACCACAGCTCTGGAAAAGCAGGTGAGAGCTGAGATCTACTAATGCTGGGAATTAAACAAACGTTAGGCAAGGGAAGGAGTTAGGTGCCAGTTTGCACTGACATTGAGGTGCGGTGCTCTGAGGCCTGTTTGATAATCCTAGCCCCGAAATGCTAGTCTGCCAAGTTCTCCTTGGGTCCCTGAAGCTGCTCAGATATCGCTGCTAAATTCAGGCAGAGAGGGATGGCATCTTGTTTCCTCCTGTACTGACTGTTAGATAGAATTCTCTGCCCTGCCAGTAGGATGCTTTAGGACATCATAAAAAAGTACTAATAGTTAAGCAAACCTGTTTCTCCTCAACGCCAATGGACGGGATAGCACAGAGACAGATGACGTTAGTGAAAGGCAATGGTACACCACTCCTGAAGAAACCGGAGCTTAAGCCAATATCCACAGAAGTCACTGTGAAGCATCATTCTTCCGTAGGTGTTGGACAGGAGCTGTACAGGTCATCACTCATTACCGCATTAAAAGAGGATGACAGTAATTTCAGAACTGGGAGCCTTGGGGATCCGATGCTTTTTACGGAGACAGAAGATTTAACATTACAGGCATGACTTAACACCTGTCTGTAAAAGTAGTGTTAACCAGGAGCAAACTTTTTGAAGTCAGTGGACTTATGCCAGCATAAAACCAGCGCAACTGAGAGATGAGACGGGGTCAACGTTAAATGGAGATAGCAGAGGCAGGGATTTTGAGAACTGCCTGTGGAAAAACGTTCACACGTACTTTGCACACATCGTTGCTGTGATTAATTTCTTGTGCATGCATGAAGTACTCAGAATGTGGCCTCGAACTTGCTAACTCCAGCAGTACGAGAATAGACTCACACAGCAGATCCTCAGCTGGAGTAAATCAACATAACCCTATTGAAGCCAAAGGAGCTACATCAATTTATAGCACCAAAAGATCTGGTCTGGAGGCATTCAAAAACCACATGAGGAAAACAAACCCACCAAAAAAAAAAAAAAAAAAGAGGAGACACATTGCAGGGAATGTGTTTTTCTATCCTAAAAGGCAACTTTGGTTTTCTTTCCCTGAAGATGTACTTATTCATCCTACTCCTCCGGGAGTTGCTCACAAAGCTTTCTTACATTGCTGTCCTTTTAGTGTCAGGTTTCACTCCCACCAGCCATTCAGTTTAGGGACTCCCTTGCTGATTAAGAGACTTACAGTAATTCAGTAACAGCCCAGATGCTAGACACTGTCTCTCTAGGTAGCTATTTGAGGCCTGGAAATTTGAAACCTTTTATTTAAACCCCCATCATCTTCCAAAATACAACTTTTGCGACCTAACTTACTGTGCTTTCAAATTACTGAAAGCAGCAGGTGGGCTGTAAGGAAGCAATTTGTTATAAAACATGATGCTGCCTACATAATGGTAGCTGTTTAATCCCTGCAGTGGTTAATGGCCAGCATGCTGGAGAGGAGTGCAGAACAATTTATGAATTCCAAATATGTTTTTTCTAACAGAATTCTGGCATCCAAGAAGAGTAATGTGATATATGGAGCCAACTACTCTGATTATGCCTCACCCCTTCTCATAGAGCCCGAAGGAAAGATTTTCGGCAGGTCATAACCTAGGGTGAGCTGTGCTGATAACGCATCACTGAAGATCAACGCTGCGTAGAGGACAGCAGAGGCTCTGTTTAGGAATCCTGGACTCAGGACCAAACCAGTACTTTTTCATGTGCGTAGCAAAAAATCCAAATGCACAGAAGAGGAAACAACTCCACAAAGAGAACAAGAGAAAGCTCGAAAGTGATGTCCTTTCTAAATGAACTGGAAAGAAAATGCTCTTACTGCTTTGACAGCAAATCACAAGGTAATTGTTTCTTCCCACAGACATTATTGTAACATAGACAAAAATTGGTCACCATTAAACAAAGTTTACTCAGTGGCACTTTTACTGTTCTGCTGATGTGCCAGTTAAGAAAACACTGAATAAATTATGAAACAATAGAAGGAAGATGGCTCTTTATAAGCAGCGTTCAATATAACAATTTTAAAAGGCTATAACACAAGTTTATTGCATTTGGCAGCACTTATAAATTCTTACTCCCATTACTGTGTTGCAACTTAAAAAGAAGTATTCCTCGATTTGTCATTGGAAATTTCAAGCTTAAAGGGTCCCAGTGCAAAATGGCAACTTACTTATGCACGCAAATGCTTCCGTGCACACACCACAGGTCAAACATCTGGCTAAATGCAGCGCTCCGTGCTGCTGTGGACTTGGTAATGTTAGGTTATAGGGTGGACTATTAGGTCCAATTCATTAAGAGCAGAACAAGATTGAAGTGTTTAACATTTATTTTAGAAATATTTATTTTAGAAGTAGTAAAAATCAAAAATGTGTAAGAGGCTCAACGAGTGGGAACTGAACCTGTGAGAAAGGCAGCTGCGCCGAGCCTGAAATGCCAAACCATGCCTAGAATTATTTCAGAATTTGCCAAAAAAGCCTGAAGCTTTCTACTTTGCTTTCATTCTGTGGAGGCTATACGGCTCTGCACTGACTTCAGGTGAAAAGATGCAAATATTTTGTAGTAATGAATTCACATCAGCCAGCTGTGTTTTTCTATTCATTCCTGATTTGAATTTGCAGCTTAAAAGGTGCAATAAATGTGAGTATGTGAAAATGTGAAAGATCTTCCTGTAGAACAAATATTACCTTGAAAAATACTTAACAAGGGCTGAAACCAAAGACCAACAGGAGTTGATGAAAAAATCTGCATGTCTTTAACAGGCTCTAAATCAGGTCAATTAAAGCTTTAATTGCTCCTAAATCAGAAGATTTCCAACAAAGCCTACATTTCTGTGACAGTTCAGGTGTAAGCCTGATACTAATAAAGTCAATTAAAAAAATCACATGACTTAGCTGGCTGGGGAGCTCCAGGTACTGAAGACTTGGTACCACTGCAAATTGCAGCACCATCTTGTTTTCCTGCACCCCTTTACAAATTAGACTGGTGGGCAGACGCCAACATTACATAAAGTATCAGCCATTTTGCAGCACCTAGATAAAATCTGTGCAGCTGGCTTGCCTACACACCAAGCAGAGCTGTACCTATCTAGACGAGATCTGTATTTCACTCTACTTCTTGGGCTCAGCGTTATCTAAAAAAAACTCTGCTTTCAGATCAGAGTGATCCAGCTAAATCTCTATACACTTTGCAGTTTTACTTTTTTTTTTTAATAGAGGACCATGATCTGCTGACAGATCTTCTTTAGCTGCCAATGTTTTCCTGTATTCCCCTACTCCTAGCACCAGACCTCATTCCAACAGAAGGTTAGAGGAACAGCTCCCTCCAACGAAGGGAAGTTGGATTTCAAGTAGCATTTCTTTTAGCCTAATAGGCAAACAACAGAGAAATGTGTTTTTGTGGAGTAGGTGGTCCTTTCAATCTCCCAATGTTCCTACTATAGCATCCTTATATGCATGCAGGAAAGACAAACTGCATTTTCACTGTGACAGAATGACTGGTAAATGGGGACTTTTAGAGGGACTGGGCTGTGAAATCTATTTTTAAGTCCAAAAAATGCTTTTCAGAGTTATATACTCCAGACCTACCTTGAACGAAATGCAGCACCATTTAAAAAGAGGGATGAGAATATCCATAGAACAGAGACAAATCTGATCTTCCAGAGTCACAAACAGTTAAATTAGAAGCTTTAAGTTCATCAGTTGTGTTTGTGGGAAAGCCCAGTAAGCCAACTGACAAGCTCCATGCTTCCAGCAGAAGATCAGTGATGATGGGATGAGTCTCCGGCTCTACTGGCTTCTGCACACCAGCCTTCGTTTAAGAGCTTTCTTTCAATACAAGCAATAATATTTGGACAGCTCCAATGGAGCAGGATTTACCGCTCTGCTTCTACAGCCCCCCTCACTACAATGAGTGCTTTTGAAATACTAATGATTTTTTAAGCCTCCTTTTCTTGATGAGGCACAGAGAGTAACAGCTTCGCCCAAAGTTAAGTGGAGGGAAAGGAAAGTGATATTCCTCGAGGTCACACACAAAACCCAGGGCAGTGCTACGAGCTGCATTCAGATCGTGACTCTCAGCTCTCATCCAGGAGCTGCTGGATGCAAGTGTCTCAGCTGACTTTAATGGGCAACAGACCAGGGCCCTTTGGCCTTAACCCACAGGTTAATCCTTGGCACAAGCCTGAAGGTAAGCAACTGCAGAGCAGCTATGTCTCTTAAAAAGCAGCACATTACAAGAACAGCCAAATTTGCTTCACATGGACTGGGAACGCATAGGGCACTAAGAGCACAATCCCCATTGTTATCACATTGTTGAAACCCTTTAGAAATTTCAAAGTGCAATCTACTTCTTTGAAAAACAACCTCCCTGTGCACATTTCATGTCACATCCCTTTGTTATTATAGGGTCACGTGTTGCCCAGGATCCAAACGCTCTGTTGGTGTTTAGGTTTGCTAGACACCAACAAATGAAGGACACTGGTTCCCTGCCATTTTCACACCTAACAGTACTGAGACTTTTTTTTTTTTTTTTAATCTAGGATTGCCTGACAAGGATGGGAAATTTTAAACTTGCAGTCAACTTAAACATGTATTAAAACAGATGAAATTATGGTATAAGCTATAAAGACTGAAAGTTTATAGCAAAATCTCCTTTGCTTATTTCAAAACAAGTATTCTGTAAAGCCACTGAACTCCTCCACAACTGAGAATCCAGCTGTATTTTGATCCAATGTAATGGTGTTAGCCCAGACAGTGGCTGTATGCTAAAACCTTTCCCTGAAACGTGCTTGAAATAACACATTCTAAGACGTCCTTAGACTCAATGCAAACAGAACTTGATGTGCTCTACGCAAAAATTAAACAAGTATTCCTAGAAGTTGCACTTTATGGGACATATTGCACACTGCTGATGTCCTTGGATGTTTTGCCAGAGCCAAGATTAATAGCCCATTTTAAAGCCTGAAAATGTTTAAGAACTGAAATGCTAGTGCTGATGGCTGAGCTCCCTCATGTTCCGCTGAGATCAATGAATTTGAAAGCATCTGGCATCTTACATGATGGGCAAGTTTTGCTCTAGCTACCAAACCTCGATTTGTTCAAAATAGAAGAACTTTGAACACAGGCTTGGAAGAGCATAGAGGAAACTGTGAGCTATTGTGGAAGAGAAGCAAATCTCCTCCCTGCCAGCTGCAGTAAATCTCCATCTCATCAGCTTCCCCTTCCCCCCATAACCCCAAAGGAAAAAAAAATTGAACTTAATGGACAAGACTGGACCACCTGATAGTGTGTTTCTGACCAGTTATGTACAATCTCCTGGGAATTTCAACAAGCATCATAAACAAAACCAGGTGGGAAACTGGTTTCATTTATTTTTATTTTACAGAGAAGTTCAGACTGAAATTGAGTTGTTTACAAAACTACAGGACCTTGAGGGGCCAGGAGAGAAACCTGTATGTCAATCTGAAATCCACAGGGCCCACATCTCACTAAAAGCAACAGTATATTTATGTTATGTGCCCAGAATTAGCAATAAATAAAGAAACTCTGTTAAGATGCACAGGCAAAATTCCTCGTTTACACAGCTGCACCAACCCTAAGCATTTTATAAAAACCACGCAGTACCTGAAAAAGGGTGAATTGCAGCCTCCTATGAAAGGGAGTTTCACAGCAGCTTACAACAGGATGTGAGGGTCATCAATACGTAGTTGTAACTACAAATTAATTTTCAAATAGGTAGAAGAAGCTGAAGTTTAGCCCAAACAGAGGGATAACTTGCAACATGAGTTCTTTAAAGATCACAAGTCATTTGAAATAAATGCTTCATCTCATCGAGAAGATGGAGAGTACCATTTGTACTACATGAAGGGCTCAGACTGGAAAAAGGAATGTCAGCTGACTGGTCATCCTAGGTGCTCCTGAAAAATCTCTCTCCAGAGCATCTCTTGAGGTACTGAAACAATTGGTAGAAAATACAGAATAAAAACTTACATCTCAGAGGTTAGGGTAACATCCATCCATGGCCGTATTTACATTTGAGAACAGCATTATCTCAGCTGGCTGTGGCTAAGATTACCAGCCAGAGGGCAATACAGGCCTCAGTGTAAATGAGGACAAGGTAAGGCTGTGAAATGAAGTTTTTAAACTCTTTACCCTTTCCTTAGAGGTCAGCAGCTCTACAACAAACCTGCACCAGCAACTGAGTCAGGAGCACGCTCAAACACAAGGCAAACTTCAGGAAGAGAAGCAGTGGAGGCTCCACAGGCTCCCCAAGTTTCTAGCTTATGAATGGTGAATCTGAACTGCAGAGGATAACAGTGAGCCTTAACTGCAGGGCAGAGACATCCGTGGTTTTCCATCCTTCTTGACACAATAACAAGTCCATGTCAAAGAGAAAATAGCAACATTTCCTTAATCAAAGCAAGGAGCAAGTTTTCACCTGCTGAAAACAAAGATCAAGACCTAACTCTGATGAAGTTGCTGTCAGACCAATATGATTGAAAAAAGATTCACACCCTTGCAGAAGTAGGCTCAAGAATGTCATTTAAAAGAGAAAATAATTTGCTAGTGCTAGCTGATCTGTGTGCAGCTCCTCTACCATTTTTCATGCAGATTCAATGCAATTTCATGAGAAACTTTAAGAGCTGAAAATTCTAAAGGCCGGGTACCTTTTTATATAAAACAGTCACTTTCCATCATTAGCTGAATAAAGGAACCTGAAAATACATTAAATCTAAATTTACATTAATATCCTGTTATACTGCTGGGGCAATACAGACTGTCTTCCATGTAATTCAGAATCAAATCACACTGAGTTACAGAGAGTCCTGAATACCCTATTTTGTTAGGGCAAATGTAGAAAAGCAATGCTCAATACCAAACAGCTTTCCGTTGAGCTCTTCAGAGCCTCACGGTACTGCAGACCCCCCTGTGCAGCAGCACATATTTACCAATGTCCTTTGTGCTATTTCAGTTTAAAAAGAGAAAATGGACAGACTGGGCAGAAAATAGGCAAATTTTCACAGTCAAAAAGTGAGCTACTGTGTCCAAGACTACATCTGCTGATGGATTAAAGTAATATTAGGCTCCGCGTTGCCCCATAACAGGCAACACAGGGATGAAAGCGATGATATTTATCTGAACAAATAAGTTGCAGGTCATGTAACAGATAAAAATAGAAATGGAGGAAAGATTAGAATAGGAGTGGAGAAGAAAGCACAGAGAACTGATCAACACGCAACAGGCAGACCCCAGGGAGCCGAGACCTTCCCCAGCATTACCACGTTCTAGCTAATTGCTTCCGTGTCAGCTCAGCGGTCCTGCAGCCACCCAGTACCGGGGAATTTGCTCTTCCATGTACTGCATGAAGTGACCCTGGCCGCCTTCCACAGCTCTGGCTTTGCCAGAAGCTGCCTTCCTCAATCACACAGCACCTCCTAGGCAGATTACCTACAAACATCTGTGATTTATCTCTTCCCTTCAGCTGAAAACAGATGTAAAACACAGGAAGCTGACAGAAAAATAAAAATATTAAAAAAACTGATTGATTTGCACCAATGTTCAGGAGGGACATGCTGTGGAACTGAAAGCACCAGGTAAATCCTCGCATTTTGTTGCTTTTGAAACATGAGAATATACAAGATAAGGAGAGGGCCATGAGCAACAGACTGAGGGCTGTGTTAGACGAGAGGAAAATAGACTGGTCTGTCCTAATACGAGAAATATTTTTGGTTGATCTCTGCTATGGTCTGAGTGTTCTCAAATAAGACACAAAACAAACTTCAGGAAGATTAGCTGGTTTCCCGGTGCCATGGTTCTGTCTACAGTTCCCTAATTAGCAGGGTATGCAGAACATGCTAACAGTTGTGATGCTTCTGCATCCTCCTGCAGAACTCACAGGGGGGCTCCACAACCACCCCACAAACTGTGACTAGCTCCTCCCCCAGAGAGTTTTGAGCAGATAAGCAAAGGGTCCTGCAGCTCCCAGGGAGCACTGTGCCAGCTCTCAACAACGAAGAGGTGCCAGGTATTTCTTGCAAAGGAGTCGGGGCACTTACTTGGATTGTAACTTGCAAAAGAGCAGATTTTTCAGCTAAACTGGGATAGTACCACGGTGACTTCTGACAATTTATGCCCACCGGAGTCGTATCCTGGGACAGTGCCCTTCTTTTCTTATTGGTTCATTTTGGTATTAGGATTATGCATCTACTGCTATCAAAACCAAAAGACATTTTTGAGACCTTATTAAAAAAAAAAAAAAAAGAAAACACAATCTGAGAACAAAGTAATTTAGAGAAGAAAAATTAATCTACTATCAGCTGAAACCAAAGCCAGATTTGTGAAGTAATAGCATCAGACAGCACTGAAACAGCTTACACTAGTGTGTGATTGACACGGCAGGACTGGTACCAGTCTGATACCAGTGGGGGACCAGGCAGCAATGTGCAAAGGCATCTTTACCTCCGGCTGACGGGATCTCCCTGTCAGATCTGACCAGTAATGATTTCACGTCGCTAACAGGGACAGCCGGCGTTACTAAGGGGGAGCGGTTCAGCTCTAAAGGTAAGAAGAGAACACCCACACATTCACTAGCAGCACAATTGTGTTCTTAGCACTTCTCATGTCTCTTTGTCAACCCAGTCCTTTTTCCTTGGAGACCTCCCAAGATGTTAAAGCCAGTGTTCTAAGAAAATTTTGATCTGTTTCTCTCCCTTGCCCTCTCTTTGTGTTCACGAAGAGGACACGTTAGCTATTTGCATTAGGGAGATACTTGTGGCCGTTGACTCAAGCCCCATCTGCTGAAGTAAGGCTTTAATCCATTTGAGTTGGGAATAACCATAGTTCTCATGCTCTGGTGAGAAATTCATTTTTCAGCAGAGTCCAATGCGCATTTCTGAGAATGGAACATTTGTTTCATTTGTAACATGCCTGCTTTTATGGTGCAGAGAGAAACTAGTAAACCAAGACTGAAGACTACACAATAAACAGATGCAAAATTAAAAGTTTATAAGGCATGCAAGATAGATTTAATCCCTTTGCAGTCATACAACTAGCACTTAGCAGTTCATATTCTCATAGTGGTCCAGGTACTACACATAGGTTAATTTACTGATACAGATGGCCTAATATAAAAACAAAACAAAGAAAGAAAGAAACAAACAAACAAAAAAAAGAACACACATGAAGTTATATGCATGAAGTAAAGATGTAAAGAACAAAAGCAAGCGTTACACAGAGGGGTACCGTGTGCTTTTGTAGGAACCCGCTCCGAGTACTGACTGCGAAGCGGCCCACAAGGTGCACCCAGAGGACACTCTCGGTGAAGGAAATGGAGGATGACAGCGCGCACAGTGACACGGAGGGGTCAGTCCCACAGCCGTGAGCTCACCGCCAGCATCAGGTGACAAAAAGGCTCGAGGTCATGTGTTTTCTAACCTGGCATTCCTAGCTCTCCAGAAATGTGTTGCCTTGGGACTCGGAGCACTCATTTTTGTCTTATATGCATTCTCGATTTCATTAATTCAGTGCTTCAACAAACGGTGCTTTTGTGATAGGCCGCGGCCACGTGAGGCCAGCCTGTTTCACAGAATCTCTTGATAATAAGAAACAAATTATGACTAGGTTCTCTATTCAACAGAATCCCCCCAAGGGGGGAATGGATAGCAAACGCTGCAGGTGCGAAATATGGTGGTTTGCCCCAAATTATGGGAATTTTCATTCCCAATGGGATTTCCAACTACAGCATTAGGATGCTAGGAACACACTGCCCACTTCAGACGGGACGACATCTCATCACGCTCAGAAGTGAGTGAAGGCTCTTACAGACAAAGCAATTTTTCCTAAAGGTTTTTCCCTTCCTCCAGGTAACCCTTCTGTGTTTCCTGGAGAGCCAATGTTATTTTTACAACATTTACACTCCTCCAGTTCCCACCTCTTAAATCAGCTGATACTTTTCTAAGAAAATTTCAAGATGCAGCCATTTCTGTTTCAGAAAAAGATCAGAGTCTTTTGTTGTCCAGAGGTAGACTGCAGCACAAGAGGCAGTGGGCTAGGATCACAGTCTGCAAACTACAACAGTGCTTTTATTTTTATTTTTACGTAATATTCACTAGGTCTGCACATATATTAATTTGGTAGAGGTGTCAGGGATAAGACAAATGCTTACTCGGGATGTGGAGCCCCATAGATCAGAGAGAGTACGACTGAAAACTCACACTTAATACAGTGATATACATCTCCAAAAAGCTTCATGAATCACTCTTACAGAAAACTCCTACTTCAAAGATCCTCATTCTTAACCCAGAAACTGCATTCTCAGAAGTCAATATAACCTTAAAATCTCACATGATTATTCTTCATAGTGTCTCTAAAATGATTTATTTTTCTTTTTGCACATACCATCCTAGAAAAGTTACAATGGGAAAGAGTCATCTTCAGTCTGATGCTGAATTTATGCATTAACTTGAAAAAGTTATGAGATACATAATTTAATATGAAAAGCAATGTCTTCTAGCCAGTCCCATAAAATGATATGTGGAATGCTTTGTATCTTGTGACAAACTAGTAACACAGAGAAAACATGAACTAGCACCAAGCCAGGTTCTTGGCTGAGCTTAGCTTGCCTTGATCCCCTATGGGAAGCTATTTACATCACAGGTTCCCCAAAGAAATCATCTATATCCAAGGGTCTATTGTGCTATACTCTGACAGCCTCTGCCACAAATAAAACTTACACCTGAAACTCAAAAGCAATGGAGGGAAAGCATCACGGAGAGAGAGTTTTGTTTGTTTGTTTGTTTGTTTGTTTTTTTAAGTACTCAGAGCACCTCAGTGGCACTGTGGGAACATTGCTGCTCTCGGCCAAGCCCTGGGTGCCTCCTTCCATCCGTGGTCAGAAGACCTCCTCAGCAGCGCTGCCGGCTTCCCCTGAAACTCAGGCAGGTTACAAGAACTCCATTAAGTTTGATCTTGTCCCTTCTGCCAAAGTTGCCACAAAAGCCCTTTGACAGATGGCTGTGGGCAGATTTTGCTAGCATCAGAGCAGGATTTGCAGTTCGTTGCCTGCTGTAGGTTGGCCATACCCTCCAGTCACTCCTCCCCTTTAACTGTCTTTCCACTTTGCCCACTCTGCCAGCACTGCACTCATCCTTCCCTCCTCTCCTCTACCACTGCTCTGCCTAGCTGATCTCTCACCAAAACATCACACAGCTACAAAACAAAACAGTGACACTACATCAGTGTCTCCAACCCTCACTGTGCTTGCACACAACAACCTTTTCTCCTGCACTAAATCAGTCTTGCCTATGTGGAAGTCAGCTCCTTAATACGTTCCTGCAGTGCTGACAGAGCTGTAGCCATGTCAGTTCCCAGGCTCCAGCACAATCCAGGTACCGACTGACTGAGGAGACCAAGTCACCACAGTCAAAACTTGAAAAGCTTGCATCAGATGGTGACCCAAAGGGGTTGTAAGGACATCGCCTGGCAGTACCCATGAGGAGATGTGCTCAGCACCTTCCTAGATCGGACTCACACCAAGCTAGCTTGGCAAAACTCTTTTCATTCAGCTGGAATAAAGACGACTCACTGTCACCAGAGTAGTAGTAAAGAACAACCAGGAACTTTTAATACTCTGGTAAGCCCAGTGACACTGCAATGCTGGCAGGACAAGCCAAGACTCACACGCACCACCCCAGCTGTGTGTTTAAGGGCTCAGTTTGTGAGCCTTCAGTACATCAGTCCTCAAACTTCTGGCAGCAAGTTAGCTCACACCAAAGGTGTTACAAGTGAAGGAGCATAGCTCCAAAATAAATCATTAATGACTTGGGATATATTGTTATGCAACTCAAGAGCAAAATATGAACCTGGCACTCCAAGTGACACCTTGGAACAAGATGAAAGACATTTATGTTAGTGCTCGGTTTCAAACAACAACCACTCATTAAAGCAAGCTTCCTTCTGCCATCTCATTCTCTTACGGGATGAGCAACTCCTGCTTTTCCTGACACGACACCAAGTACTAACAGCGAAATGATCTCTCCTGTTCTCTGTGCTGCTGACACACAGCAATGGTTTATGTCAGCAGCAGTTATTTGACAAGTTGCCCAAAGGCTGAAACCCACGGATACTGTACATGCAAACCGAGGGGATGTATCCTCGCCTCTTCAGTCATGCACACACCAGAAAGGGCAGTGGCACATTGTTAAGGAGATCAGCCTAATCCTGGGATTTTCCAGAAGCATTGGTGTACTCACTTTGATTCTGCTTGCACAAAGCCCCTCTGCGGGCACGACACAGTGACTACTTGAACACGTATATCTACATACTTCCTCCAGCCAAGTTAGCTATTCCTCTACGAAGCTCTGATGCAGAACAGAACAGCTCAGGAGTCTATCTCTACAGAGTAAACACCAGTTAATACAAATACTCTTAAACACACTTTTCCTCCTCTCTCCTCATTTACTCTCTATTAGTGAAGAAAAAAAGGTTGAAATGTAAGGTTTGTTTTATTCAAAGTTAGAGAGGAAGGACACTACTGTGCTGGAATGAATGATGTGGAAATGAACTGTTATCCTCACTCCCTGGGTCACTGAGAAAGTTATTCCCTTCTCTGTGCCTCAGCTGCCAGTCTGTAAAACAGAGTGAGACTTACTGTCTCCCACCTCTTGTCTACCTCATCTTTTTAGACAATAATTCTTCTGAATAAACTTTATCTACTAAAAAAAAAAAAAGTTTTGAATGGACAGTATCCTGTAGATACTTGTGATATCCTACAGGATACAGATATCCTGTAGATACTGTCCATATGTCACCCTTTGCAGGGGTTAAATCTCTGCTTGGCGCATGCTAGCCGTAAGGAAAGCACCGTCCCCAGTCCCACCCCCAGGCAGCCAGGCCCAGGAAGAGGCAGCGGTGACTAACAGCTGAGCAATACGTTTCTGCAGGGAGCCAAGCTGCGCTGCTGCTTTATTGCAGCTGCTGCCAGCTCCCCCCAGCCTGCCCTGCCCTTGCTCCTTTCACTTCTGCTAGGGCAAAGAAGAAAGGAAACAATTGCATCCCCGTGATGAACGCCATTGACAGACCGCAACAGCCAGACTGAAAGTGACTGATTTCTATGGGTATCCGCTTCAGAAAAAGCCTGCAATTAAGGATCAGAAACTATGGCAACTGCCATGCTACCAAGTCACCATCAGACCAATGCACCCCTTTGGTCTTGGTAATTATTTTCATTGCAGACACAGGGCACACATCTTTAGAAAACAAAAAGTCAGTTCATAAACAGTTTCAAAGCTACAAACAACCGCAACATGCTGCTTACCTCTGTCTGCAGCTTCGCCCGTGATCTGGACACCAAGTTGAGTAATATCATCAATGAGAATAATTAGTGCTTTAAGATCCAAGGGTCTCAAGGTACTTTCACAGAAAGTAATAAAATTGACAACATCCATAAGAGATAAGTGTCATTATTATAGCACACGGTGGTATAAAAATTAACATACGGTAAAATGATTTACCGAGAACATTACTAGAGCAAGCCAGAAATATAATGAAAATCTGATTCTGAGTTCCCGGCACTGTCTGGGCTGTGCTGCTTCTCCCGTTGCGCAATTACCACAGAACCCTGCTTGTCTTCACTGCTGCAGAAACTGAGAAGAGCTGCTCAGAAACAGAGTTCATCAGAGATAAATAGAATAACTTTGTTTCTGGTGAAAATTCAAAATGCCAACACAAAAATCCCCTTTGGCAGAAGAGATATTTACATTTGGAAACACTGCCAGGGTATCTTACGGGAGTTGTAGCTTAGGCCCATGAAAGCTGACAATCTGCTGCTGAATGGCTGCATTCTTACCTTGCCACAGTTTTATTTTCTTAAGCAGGCAGGACTCACCAGAGCCCTTGGTCATGGGAGGCAGTGTGAAAATATTCATACGAGGGAGCCCCATCCCAGAGAATATAACATGAAACGCCTTGGAAGCAATTTGACATTTCCTAAAGGAAGCACACTCCATTTCAGAAAGAAGTATTGCAGATCTCAGAAATGAGGATTTAAAAAAGACAACACTTTCAGCAGAAAACACTTCCTCCCCCCTCCCAAATGACTATGACTGCAACAAAATAAAGATTTATTTCCCAAAGCGTAGGGTGGGGTTTTTTTGACCAACATTACTTCTGGGCATTTAAACCAATGTTTGGGATCAAAAATGGAAGCTCTACACCTTAAAAAGAGCCATCATTTTTGTGTAGCATTAAGAAGATACCATAATCCACTATCTTCTGATCAATGCCATTATTTTTTTCTCCATCAGCCTTCCAGTGCCCTGGATCCTTTTGCCTGTTGTGTCCATGTCCTGCACTCTGTTTCATATCAAAACTAAACCCTAGGCACAATGACAGCACAATGAAGCCTTGATCAAGCGCTCTGAGCTCTACTGTAAATATATCAGATAGGATGAGATCTTCCCATTTGCCCTCTGTAAGCTCTGGATCAAGTCCAGGACAAAGAGAAGTTTATTAATGCACACACATTCCTACTGGCCTTTGAGCTCTCTGGCAAAAATTGTTTTAAACAGGCCCCTGTAGAAACTGAATGAGCAGAATTCAAATATTTACATCGAACAACAGAGTTAATTACACTTCAAGACATTAGTAAGATTCACTTTGCTGCAACCTCAGCAACATACTACAGCAAACCAGCAACATAAACCATTTTCCACAATCTGAGGCAGGCAGCTTTCCATCTGGGTTTCAGCTAAGGCAGGAATGTTTCTGTCTACAATAGAACCTCACTAATCAGCACTTCACTAATCCACACATTTTTATTAACTTCGCCAAAAACCTCACAGCCTCTCCCTGCCTCTCAGCAAAGATTTAATAGCAGAGACCTCAAGCAAGGTCTTTCATTACCAAAACACATTTTTTTTAGGCAAACGTTACGTGCATTTGAGTCAGACATTACAAAGCACTTCGATAAATAATTTGAACAAAACTAGAGTTGTCAAAGAAAGAGATGGATCTTGTGCATATGGAGAGAAGAAAACCCAAGGCAACCTGGAGTTGCTTCTACAAAACAACGTTTTATCAAAAAACACTTAATCCTCAGTATCTCTCAGGATTTGGCTTTTTGTGAACAAAAGAACATGCACAAGTGAAATTTCTTCCTTCTAAGTTAACGCTCCATTTGCCCACTTACTTACTGGCTCACGCATTCAGTAACTTCCGAAGAAGTCTCCCTCCAGCCACTTCTGACACTTCATTCTTCCTTTTGCATAGTAGTCAGCATCCTTTAAATGTTAGCCAGCAGAAACAGCAGAGCCAACAAAAACATATAACCATACGCTGGAAGGAAAAGCTCTGTCCATCCTAGTTTCTTAGCTCTGTGCTTAGCAGCCCTTCATACCTCTCGGAATTGAATCATATAATTCAGCCCATTAGCACTTAAAGTTTGTGGCTACGGCAGCTTCATGTTTCAAGCCTACCAGACATTATCCACATGCCATCTTTAAAAATGAAACTAAATGATTGCACATCATTAATTATCCTTCCACTTCCAAGGGCATTTTTAAACTAGTGAGAAGATAACCAAATATACTAACTTGATGATTTTTTTCTCATCAATTATGCTTGCTATTAGTACAGAATACGAATAATACGATTTATAAATTATGTACGTGCATTTATAGAGCAACATAAGAGAAATTCATATACAGAAAACCAATAAATTGGATGACATTTATATCGATCCATTTCTACATTTTTGTATGAAATATTTATTCATTTAATTACACATAGAAAACAATGCCATTTAAATACTACAAATGCTATCACAGTTAATCAGACATTTCCAACAGGTCCATTACATCTATTGTTTTTTTGACTTTTTAGTTGCAATTTCCACTATGAATCATGCAATGAATATTAGAAGCATGAATAAGTACATGCAAAGAGCATAGTTTCCATTATTTTCTTCGTTCCAGAAAACCAACTATAAAAGCTACCCTCATATATAAGAAACGGACAAAAAAACAACCAGGACTTCAGTTCTTGTTTTTTATCATTATGTTTGGAAGTGGAGGGAGAAAATAATTGTTTTTACTTTATATATTTTAAGCGCCACATTGCTAAATATTTCTCCACTGCAGTGATGCACCAGCGTTCCTCCTTGTGTAGGAACCAGTGCACGGGACAGGAGGAGGTGAATGGCTCCAGCCACCGATAATTTCTGAGACTGTCTTTCAGGTGATCAGCTTGAGTTGGAAAGTCATACATACTGAGAGCTGTATGTTCATCTAAAAAACCTTGCTAATGCCTTTTTTCCAGAAGATAGGAATTCAAAACCCCAGAACTTACAGCTTTGCATGGGGTCTCAGCAGACTGGCCAAGCACTGAATATTTGCACAAAGACAACAGGCAGGATGAAAGAATACACGATAATTAGCTTATTCTCTCACCTAAATCAAACAAACCAATGGACTAGAGGCCAGGTTTATCCAGTTAGGCACCCTTCCAAGAAATTCACCTGTTCAAGAGACTTTGTTCCCCAGGCAATGCTCTGACTTCCCTCAGTCACTCAGAGGGACCGAGCACCTGAGCCCACGAGGACTCTGCCAACTCCACTTAGCCTATGACCAGGTTCATACCTCACCAAAACCACCTCTTGCCCAACTTCTGTGGTGTGCAACATAGTGCAAGCATTCACAAGTTCTTGCTGCAGAGCCAGATCACAGTTGCAGGCAAAGGTATGATACAGAGCCCATATATTCTCCTTGAGAGCCAAGGAACAACAGAAGGAAACTCTCAGCGAGTAGATGGAGGGGAGGAAGCTGGGATCTCACATGTTCAGTCCAAAAACTACATCTCTGCTTCATATAACATCCTCTGTACTGCCACAGCCCAAAAGAGCACTGACTGTGGACGCTCTTGCACCGGACTCATTTAGAGAGCGCGTCCTTAAACTATCATCTGGTGGACAAAAAGTAGATGCAGGTAGATACAGCCAGAGAACAGGCCATCAGATGACCCATCCCCATTTGGCTCTGGGCTCCTGACAAAATCCTATTTCCTCAGTCTGGCAAGGTTCAGACGGAGACATCATGCCCTACTCCTCCAGAGCTCTCAGCCCTGGCAGCATTCCTCGTTGCAAATGCATTGTGCTGGATGTACAGTGAGTAGCACCACAAGCCTCAGGAATATAATAGTTTATATCCGTTAATGATCTAACTCAGTTTATTACACAGACCTTGACATTTTAAATTAAGTTATGCTTTTAAAATAAAGCATAGAAGAAATCCTGGTGAACCATAACTTTCAGTGAGACCAATAAAAGTACCAAGCAGTAGCACTGTCACGGGACTGCATGTTCGATCATTACTGCCGTTTACTCTCTAACTCAGGATTTCCGTTCAACCCTTGCAATTAGCTCAGTAGGCCAAAATTGGAAAATGCCACATTGCATTCAAATACTGGAATGCTGCTTCTGTCCTTGATAGCTGAAGCAACATTGAGATGTTCAGACTTCCTAGTCCAAGATTCCCCTTGCCTCTGTTTGAGTGAGAATGACACTGGAAAGACAGGCTCTGTGCAACGCTAGTGGCAAGATCCATACACCCACTTGTGTGTCATTCTCAGCTTCCCGCTAATGTTTACTGGAGAATATTTTGATTTATTCAGATAGATACCCTGCAAAACACCCACTTCACCAGAACAGACGTGATACTGCTACAAGCTTTAACACTGCACATCTTTATCAGCCCCAAAGCCTGTGTCGCCTAAATTTCAGAAAACTACTCTGCTCGTTGCCTCTTCATGTGAACTGCTGTTAATAACAACATACATTTTGCCCACACATACATGCCCAACACAGCACATACTGCCCACAAGTAGCAATCGGGTCACTCACAACTCTTCTGTCTGTGATGGAGATTTTGTCACAATTCTAACGAAGTGAGTCCAGTGCGTGAGAAATGAAATGTCCCATATACACAAAGCTACATGGCCAAGTGAGGAACTGAACAGAGAACTTCTCGTCCTCCTGCTTGAAACTTTATCCCAAGCATCCCTTCTAAGAAGGCAAGCACCCTCCCCTCACAGGAGACGAGGAACCCTTCTCAAGCCTTGAAGTAGCCAAAAAGGCAAGAAATCCCTGCTCTGTTTGGTAATACGGCTTCTGAGTTCAGATCACCTGGTACGCCCTGGCACGTGGGTTCCTCTCCACTTCTCCTTGCTGTGTTAAACTCCACTTCATATTCTGGTGCCTGCACTTTCACTGATACACCTCACTACCTAAACTCTCTGATTCTGAAAAAGCACCAAGACTTTCAGCAGACCAGTCTGGGAACAGTGAAGGAGGGAATGCTATGTACTGTTGGAATCACAGGGGTTAATGTCAAATCATAACCTGAGCAGGAGGGGACTGAGGCAACACATCTTCTCTCCTAAGGCAACCTGTTTTGCATCCAACAGGTCGAGAGAAACATACCCTGCACTGTTACACACGAGGAAATCCAGCTCTGGCATGACTGTTTCAATCAGTCGCATTACATGTGGCATGATGTGCCTGGCAGAGAGACTTCCTCTGTCAGATGCATCTGGCAGCCCCGTGCAAATGCTATTAAGGAGAAGATAAAAACAAAAATGTATCTACAGATTATTTTTTACTTGAAACAGTCAGCCAATGTAACTGAGAAACTTGCAAGCTCCGTTTTCCTTCTGAAAGCGCACAAACACCTACCTATAAACATGCACATGACTGATGTAAACACGCACATACACAAGCTCACTTCATAAAAAGAGGCAGACCACCCCTCGATCTTGCAGTCTGCACAGAGGTCTGCTCCTCTTAGTACCACTCCCCCACCACTGGGAACTTCTAGATTCGTTCAAACTTGAGGTCAACCCTGGGCGTGCTTTGACCCCTGAATTTCTGGGCCTGAGACAGATCTGAACGTGCACAGATCTCCCCTCAATCTCCTAATCAGACCTTTTGTTTGAAAGAACCAATTTATTGATAGTAGCCAGCAAAAGGATTATTACACTTAATTTAAATGTAAATGAAGAGCCTTTGGAAGAAAACTGTTTGCTATTTGTTATTTTTATAAAGGAATTCAATAATACCAAAAATCAGAGACAGACCTAGCATAGCTCATAAAATCAGTCTGAGGAGACATAAAATTCATTAGGTCTTTGTCTCCACCTACTGTTTGGAGGAATACTACTTGTAACTCCTTGAGGGACACAGAGTAAAGTAAGATACTGAATACCTTTCTCATTATTAAAAACACCTATTCTGTACATATTGCAGTACTTTACTGATTGTTACAACAGCTGCTGTTTAAAAACTAACACTGAGAGATAATCACAATGCCTTGTTTTACTTAGAAGAGATCATTAGCCCATAACTATCACGAAGTGGCAACTGTTTTATGGTACACTCTTCCTTCATAATAAATTTTGAAATACAAGAAACTGTTGAAAATGTAAGCATAAGAAGCGATTGGGAAAATTCTTGAACAGGAATGAAAATTAAAAGCCTGCACAATATTTACTTCAATTTTTTTTAATGACCAACAATTATATTCTGAAAAAGCCCACAGGATTGCAGTCTAAACCTGCACAGGCTTGCAAACACTCTCAGGTGTAAAGGCAAAATGAATTAAACAAAATAGTCTTAATTAACACAGATCGATCTGTCAAAATCTGGAAGAGATTACAGACAAGTCTGATCTGTGGCTGCTCTATACTTGCACTTCCTAATCTGACAAAACAAAACGCAAGTTACACACTTCCAAGGACAGCTCTTTCCTGCTATTTTAGCACTGTCTGACTACTTTCTCTCTTTCCTGTCACTATACTTCTGGACAATCAGAAGCTAAAATAAAGCTTTTGCTTGCAACAGACTGGGGAGGACAGGTGCCAGGGTCTGCTTGAACAAAAACTGGGGAAGCCCCAGGAGCCCATTAAAAACTCGATTGAAATTGTAAGGCTGATGGCCCAGCAGCAGCTAACCTGCACAGTACGGGGGCACAGATGCACTGCAGGCAATTTGGTGTTTTTATTTATTCAAACCACGTGATGTTTCCAATCCCCAGACCGTGTTCAGGCAGCAGATTCGAGTGCGCCAGAAAATTGAACTTTGAAACACACTGGTATTGGTGAATAAGCTCTTTGAGAAATATGCCCTGGATGGGCCTAAAAACGTACTTACAAAGGTACACATGGGAATCATTTTGTTTTCACAAATAACTATCTTGACTGCATGTTACAGATCTGTGAGGGCTTTCAGCTAGTTTCAAAACTGCCTGTAGGATTTAAATAACCAGTTCCCTATTTATTAGTGTGAAAAAGAGGATATGGACATTGTGATGACTGAAAATTTCACATTTAAATCCCTCTCTTCTCAGAGTACAGAATTATATTGAATATTCTTACTCCACCTCAAGAACACACAGAGGATAAAGGCTCTTACAGAGCAGATGGACCTAAAAGGATCAGAGACTTAAAAGAAGGTTCTTCCACTCAGCTCCTCATAACCCTCAGGAAGGTTGGGACAGTAACCACCTCTCTATTTCATCTAAGATAAACAGATTTATATAAGAAATAGTAGATTTTATGTGTGTATCCAAGTTGTAACACAACTTGCAGTTGATATTACTTCATCACTTGTTTCTCATCTCCACTTGAGGAAGCCTTCGGGCACTCCTAACGCAAGAAGGACGGGAGCCCACACAAACCAGCGATGAATCCGGCCACAAGCAGTACACTGGAGACCCACATCCTCCTGCTCTGCGTCTGCAGCAGGCTGCAAGGACCCACTGCTCAGGTGTCAGTCAGGACACCTCTGCAGCGGGCCCGGCCTCCCTGCAACAGGCAGGGCTGTGAGGAAGGCGATAGGGAATTGTGTCACCAGGAATCTCATGGCTTGGCCAGATGCGCACACCCAAAAAATGACTGAAAGCTTTCACATATCCCGACAGATTTTTACTCGAAGGAGAAAGCTTAGCAGCTGTAAATCTGACTTCATTCAGCAAATACTCTCCCTCCAGTGCTTATTTACACAGACACAAATGCACTTCTTAAAAACAGTTTTAAATCATAAGCAGAAGCTCCAAAATGGATAAATAAATAAAAAAAGGGGGGGCGCGGATAATATGCAGACAAGGTATAGCCACAGCAAGAAAGCCATCTTTGCATAATAACCCTAGAGGACATGATAGGAAACGCCTAAGTGCACCTTTTGTTCTCAGTATAAATGGGACAATCCCTGACAGAAGTAAGCTGTGCCAGCAGCTCTCGATCTTTGGCCTTTGCTGGGCAGATGTGCTGGTGGTGCAGGCCAGATGCCAGGATGACAGAGCAAAACGCTCTGGTTTTATTTCCTTGCTTCACGTGGTATTGTTTTTATAACCTTACTGATATTGTCATTTGTTGATATTGTTATTTGTCATTTCCCTGGGAGGAAAGCTGCATAGGAATTGTCAAACAGGATCTCACCAGAGGGCTTACGTCCATGCCTTCACATTCCAAATAACAGGTTATACTTTCCGACAGATTCACAGTCGTTCCGCAGCAATTGGTCACGATGATGACCATGCCTGCACCTGCAGCTTCAGAGGAAATGAGCCCTAACAGAATAGTAATGGCATATCTGGACCATAAAAGTCATTCCTTCCTAACCTTTTCATTGCTAGTCAAAATGCAGAAATGTTCAGAAATGCAAGATTAATTTGAAGAACAAGCGGGCATAAGCCACTCGTATAAACACAAACGTGCAACTACACATTCTCTCAATAACACACACAAGACCCGCAGTAGCATCTGTTAGAGGTTTATCCACATTCAGTGAGCCGCTGTGAGTTGTACTCCCCTTCCCAGCCAAAGGATGGTCACCTCTGCCCTATGGTATAGATCTGAAGAATAAAATTTAATGAGATTTAACTCAAAGGTGTCATGACATAAAAGCATATGCTTGGGGAACAGTTATATTTCTGGTTTTTCTGATTCCTCATGGCAACAAGTTCCACCAACTAATTCATGCAAATAAAAAGCATTTTAAAGTACTATTTCATTATACTGAAAGAAGGGAGAAAAAAAAGTCTTCTTTGAAGTGAAATGCACTGCCATCCTGGAACTAGGGAAGCCTTGCTAACTATAGCAACATTATAATTTTCATTATAAATTTTAATAGATAGTTAATTTGGCAAATCACAGGCTGGCATTCAAGCCATTTTTTCCAGTGGACCCAGACTTTCCACTACATTAAGCTATTCGTGTTTACTAGCAGTTGCCTCTAAAGCGCTCTACAACATAGCTACCTTCCAAACATAATTTTCATCTCAGCCTTGACAAAGAAAGCTTGCTAAGTGGTTTCTACTTCTGCTATTATTGCCCTTGACAACTTTTCTTTTCTTTTTTTTTTTCTTTTTTTTTCTTTTTTAAGACAGAACAGGCAATGTTCTGTGGTGACTAACTTATACACTGTTTAGAGCAGTTGAAATACTTTGTCTTCCAAATCCTGTGCAATATCCAAGTAATTTTAGAAGTACATGGCCGTATGGATAGAAGATTAATGAAAAAGCTAGCTATGGTAGAATGTTTTATCGGGATGAAATTCACCCGCAAAAGACTTCCTGAAATTTACCGTAGAAGATAAGACTGCCAAGCAAGAAGAAACATACTGTTTATTACTAGTGAATTTGATGGAGCATTCAGGCATGGAGACTTATTCTACCACTGAAAAATAAACTGCACTCCTTCCTTGCATACTGCACTCTGTAAAAAGCTTGAAAACAAGCAACTATGTCAAAAATCCCAAATTTTCTCAAGATAATTAAGACAAATCTTAAACATGATAGACTCTCCACTGAAAAACACATCTCTGTCGGATCTTGTGTGTTTTGATTTAAATAGCCACAGCCAAAAATATCCGCAGTGAAACCATGAAGAAGGAATTTACGATATGCCACACTACCACAGTTCTAGTCTATCAAGGCATACGAACACTGTCATGTTTCACAGGATTTTGTCCTAGAGTACTAGTTTTCTACTAGAGGACTACAGTCCATGCTACCCTGATTAGATTAAAGCTTACCAAAACTCTGGTAAGCCAGACACAAGCTAATTGAAAAGCAAAAAATACCTCCCAAAGAGCTGAATGTCTCTTTTGCTCATGCAGAGTCCAGAAGAGCCAAAAGTCGTTAATATTATTTAATGACAATGCACAAACTGCTTAACTTTGGGAACACCTGTTCTACATATGGCCTTAGAAGAACCAATGGCTTTGAAAACCCTTACCCTGCACTTTCCCAAAGTCCAAGGAAGTACAAACTCCCACCAGTGCTCTGACATCCCTGATTTGAACTTCACCTCCAAATCCAGCTCAAACCCAAACTTTTCCCCTTCCTCCTGACATAAACATAACTGTGCAGGCATTACCTTCACCTGAATTTTCCTAAGGATGTTTGCAACAAATACTGTATTAGTATTAGTGACTGTATTTGTACTCCCTTGTACCATGGAACCAAAAATGTTCTTCAAAATTAGTTATATCTGAAGCCTACCTTATGCTGTTATAGTTGGGATTATTTATTTATTGAAGAAGAAAACTGTTTAAAAGTTTAATGTCATAGAACTGGAAACCTTTGGTAACTCATTAGATTAACTGTCCAGAACATTTAAGATAATATAACAATAGGTAAAAGAAGCTTCATCTTCTCATTTTTGCTTCATCAGATCTCGAAGAACAAGTTACATCACATGCAGTCTTGCTCAGCAGAAAAAAAAAAAAGATACCATTTAACAGTGGTGGCCCACATTTTGGCTGATAATATCAACCAGAAAGAGACCCCCTGTAAAATTAGACAATAGCTACTGTATCAGTCTTGTGATACTGAATAGACAACCAAAAGGATGAGAGAAAATACACAGAAAAATCTCAAAATAAGAATCTGTAAATGGTAGCATTAAAACACATTCGATTAAAGTGTTAAGGAAAACAGAAAGTAATCTAAATTGTCCCTACAGCATCTGATAGCAAAGTACATTTTATTGATGCAACAAGAAGATAGTTAAAACTATTGAAATGTTAAAAAAAAAAAAAAGCCCTAAAATGTCATCCCAGATGTAATGATAGAATCAAGATAAAATGAATGCTAAATCCTCATTCATGCTTATTTTATTAAAGAAAAGAATCTGGCTATCTTGTCACGAGTACCTATTCCTAGATTGCAGTCCCCACGAAGAGATGCAATGAGATCCCTTGTGTGGACATTTGGAATAGCCAAGAATAAAGAAGCTTCTTTGTTATTATTAGAACATGGAGGATATTTGATAAGACATGGAGAAAACAGCTGTTACCAGCATCATTAAAATAGAGTTGAATGGCCAAACAGAACCTGCATGGATTAATCACGGGAAGAGGTGCTAAAAATAAATATCCCTCTCACATCAGTTTAGTGTCTAAGGTAACACAGCAAGCACAGCAAAAAAGGATACAAGGCACTTAAACTAGAGAAGGGAAAGCTCTCAGCTCAATTAGATGAGGCTTCAATTAGTCAGAGGAAGTAATCAAATCAGACTTGATGCATGCTCAAATTGTAAAAATTAGCACAGTTACTGCACTTTCTCTCTTTTAGTGTTCTCCCCAGGTAAATCCTCCTTTCCGTCTCCTGCCAAATGCACTGTTGATACAATCTTTGAGTTACTACACAAGGTGGAAGCTATCGTAATAATCAGAAAACATATTTCTTCTTTTCTTTATCTAGCACCCATAGCTGTGGCTTAGTATTATGGATAGAAACAGAAACTAAATTTAATCCCAGGCAGAAGCAGCCACTGGGAACAAAAAGAAAAAAGAAAAAAAAAGAGGAAAAGAATCTTTCCAAATTGTTAAATTCAAACAGAAAGTGAAATACAAACCGTAGTGATAAGCACTAAAAACAGTAAAAATCCTATTGCCAAGCCCTGAGGACTGACTTGTGATGGCAACCATCATTAAAGCCTTAGCAATATCCAATACCAAGGTAAACTGAATGGAAATAACTGAGCTAAACTTGAAAGGATATGTAGCAAAAGAGGTTGTTTCCCACGTACCTGGAGTCTCAATTATGGAACAATTAAGTCAATTAACAGGACACTGAACTTCGTCCTTTTGTTTGCAGGCAGTCAGGATCACAAAGGCAGGTGTTACTGATTTCCCCAGTCCAATAACACCAGCCAGGCTGCTACCTGGCAGCAAAATGTCCACGTCTGCCCCCTTTTCAAGTGGAACATAATTAAAAGGAAATCACGGTGACATAACCCATAAGTGACAAAGATGTGGCTGATTCAAGAAGTCTGATGCATCCTTTAATCTGTTACACATTGCAGAGGAAGGGAAGGTGCCTTGTGCAGTCAGCCTAGGAAGAAGGGCCTGCCCACATGGTCAGTGTTAGGTGCTTGCTTTATGCAGTCATTCCTTTGTGCAGCAGAAATCCTTCTGCAGTTAATGGGACAGGTGATGGAAACTCCCTGTTCTTTGGTCTGAGAATTTACCTCTATATATAATTAGAACCACCATCATTAAAGCTAGTGCTTAAAATTGCAGGCAGGAAGCAGACACAACGTATTCCTACAGGGCTACAGTGGCCCTTATAGACCATGTAAGAAAGCCTGTCCTTAAACCAAATCTCAGATGTGTCTGAAAAACAGTTTGCCCACTTCTCCAAGTTAAATCTAATCCACCCACCAACACAAGTGCAGAGAACAGAAGTACAGGTAGTTTTTATCTAGTAGACAGGCAGTGTCTCTGCCTGAGAAATGTTTATGTAAGTGGCTTTATAATGTCTGACAAATCCTACTGAAAACACCAGACTTCCAGCAAACTACAAGCTGCAGAGTCAGAGGCCCAGTCAAACAAACCAAGTATGAATGATGCAGAAAAGCTAGAACTAACCAAATGAGAAAGAAAAAGGTGTTTCAGACCAGGAAAATAACGGCGTGTTTGAAGAATACAGGACTCAAGGTACTGTTAATTCCCTTTGTTCTCAGCATTATGTTTAGTATACTAGCAAATCCAGTAGTGATAACAGACAAGAAAAGGATGATGGCTTCTGAACTAGCACTGTGGTACTTGCAGGCTCCATCTTTGTGCATTCACTTCAGACTACTACGTGTCCAGCTTCAGGTTGGGATATAATGAGCTAACCACAGTTGAAACAGAATTTGCAAACTTCCCTTACGTATTCTCCTCCTATACTAGCACAGTGCTTCCCTGTTATTGACCCTTTCTTGGAAGCATCACAGCACAAAACACCTTTGAGAATCAAGGATCACCTCCCCATCTCCCTTCTCCAGCTCAGCCCACATACCCGGCAAAAAGCTGCATCTTGCAATAAAGGTTCACATTTGCTTCCTGAAGGACCAAAATCCCATATGACTCCTGAGGCTTGGTTTGAAAATCCAGTACTAGACCCATTCCCCCCCATCCATTGGATTTCTTCAGGTTTCCATAGAGGGACAAGGGCACAAGATTAACACTCCACGTACTATTTTGTACACCGTAACACATTGTCATACTTAATTTTTAAATCTGTATTTATAGCTTTAATTTGTCTGTGAAGTAAGAGCTTATAAGACCTACTAAGCTCCTACGGAAGAATTTATTTTGCCAAAAGAACTGCTTGGCTGCATCCTGGAGGACGGAGGTTCAGGCCACATGACCAAAGTGATCCCTGTGACATGTAGCCATTACAAGTTTAAAATTGCAGCTATATTAATTTCCCCCCTACAGCCTCCCCCTTCTCCCTAAGGGAGTTTTAAAAGTTTCACAGAAAATGTGTTCCTCAATGTACATTTTCCTAAGGACCAATAGCTCAAAAGGACTGAGCAGAATTAACCAGTATTTCCCTTTGATAGAAATAAATCTATAAATCTGAGATCTAAGGCTCATAAATGAATACATACAGCTTATATGTACACAACTCAGTCTTAAATTCCTGCACCATACAATGAAGAGATTTTCCAGGTCTAAGCGCAGAAGTTGCAGGCAGATCAGAAAAAGGTTGATTAAAACACTTCAGGCCAGAGAATCAAGACTTGCTGAATTTTAGAAGTTAACATTCCTAGGCTGATTTCTGCTACATTTCCTGAAATTAGCTATCCTCAATGTGAGGAAAAAAAAAAAAAACTGCAAAGAAACACCTTGGGACACATTCATGTTTTTTTTGCTCTGTGAAGATCAATGGAGTTACAATGCATGTAAAGAAAGCCCATTATATCAAGAACTGAAATCCACAGCAATAATGCAACACAATGCGAGCTTTAGCTCAGAGATGCCACAGGCATTGCATAGGGGGATGTACAGAGACAGAGCTTCCACATTGGGTAACGAGCTGCTAGAGTTTATACCAGCTGAGGATCTATTCCAAATGCTCAAAGGATACTGCTTCCATCACTAAAACCAATTACTAGGGTTGTGTGCTTTGCAGCTTTTTTTTCAGTAGGTTCTTCTGCCATGCTAGGAAGTTATGCTATGAGCAGCTAGTACTCCCAGGACTAACAACTCCACCACAGTTTTGCTCTCTTATACTTGAGTCTCCAATGTGTACATTTGTAATACAGAACCACAGAGAGCAAGAATCACAAGTTCCTTCCCCGTGCCTACAGAAACTTACCCACCAGCTTCAGAAAATGACCTTTGTCACAATGGGATTTACACTGGTGTCCTTGGAAGCAGCAGATGGTCAGGATGGGCTGCTGCCATCGGCATTCTTCCTTTAGTCTGTGAAATTATTCACATAGTCCCCTCAACAGTGAAGGAGTTTTCTCAGCGTAAGAGCCAAAGCATAGTAGTTAAAAGATGGGACAAAACAACAGCCAAGTAGTAGTCTTTAAAAAATACTAAAATGGGCTGGATTTTGTGGTTATGTAACAGCAAGAAACCACTGTCTCAATCTGATGTATGAATTAAATGCTGTACCTTATCAACAGGAAATATGAACACATTTCCTTTAATTATTTCCTCTTGCAAATCATTCCCCATAGGTCTCAAAGGAAACAACTGATGCACCCAAAACAAGTTTAGTTTCTTTGCACTCCTGTTTAAAGAAAATGCAGAACTCTTGTGTTGTTTTTTTAAAACACCACTATTTAGACAGAATTTCTTGCTCAGAGAACTTGAAGTGCTTTATAAAGAGGCTGGTATCTTTATCTCCACCTGTAAAAAGGGTATGTGAGACAGAAGAGAAAAGAAAAACAAGGGCAGCTTCACAATTGTACCCAAGTCTCCTTCTGAGTCACTCTTTTACACAACCTACTAAGCCTCCGCCACAACATACACCCAGCAAGCATACTAACCTGCAGTAGAGCCTTCTGTCCTTTGAGTTGTATGTTATACTGTAGGTGGTATGAAGGGAAAAACACGTTTAAAAATCTATGCACATTCAACTGAGTAATCTTTGACACTTCAGATACATGTGCAAACTGAGTTATGCACTGCCAACGTGTTTCTTGTATGCGTAAAATATTTATGATCTTGGTCCTGCAATGGGATGCTTTTCCCTCCAAAAATTTCAGCAGGCTGAAGGGTTGACACTCTTGGCTTGAATTGTTGGCTCATATGCTATCTTATGTCAGTTTTAATTGCAAAGTATTCTTGCCTAGAATGACACGCTTGTGTCAACACAAAACAGACTCAGTGCAAAATTCACAATGGAATCTGAAACACTCTGTAGTGTAGAAACATTAGAAACCATGAGCTTGGTTTCAAATCCTTCCAGGGAGATGCTTTCTGAGAAGCCTGCATCTGGTTTTCTAATCCCACTGAAGTCTGAGAATATTCAGATCAAACCTTACATTAAGCCCCTTCCCTAACAAGCACGGCCAAGACGAACAAAATTAGGTTTGCCAACATATCCCCAGAGAGTGCAATGCTTCTCTGCTGTAAAACCCGCGTGCCATTTTTTCCTGTGAGGCTGGTAGGGGTGGTGTCAGTTTTAACCTAAAAGGAAAACTGAAAACAAATCTTTTAAGTTTACAGTCATTTAAAATACAAACAGCTTGGCAAGGCAGCCATTCAAGACAATTTCTCCTCAAATAACACAACAGTCTAGATAGACAAGGCTGATTGCAATTAAATGTACAAGCTGAAAAAACACACACACAAAGAAACTTGCTTTGAGATGTGCCTTCCATTGCCTTCCATTTACAGAGTGCATAGAAAATGCCTTGGAGACTTTCGGACTGATGGAATTTTGGAATCATACAGGAACAAAGTCAACCTAGCCAATGTTAATAAAGACTTTTTGGTTATCCTTTTAAAACAATTCTAAAGAAGGTGGCTTTGCTTCCACAGAACTGTTGGTTTCATCTTTATTAAATCTGATGTGACATCTCCCACAAGCATAGTAAAAAGTATACATATATATTAAGCCCAAAGTCAAGGGACGTTCTTTTCTCAGCCATGGGAGAAATTTTCAGTCTAGTAAATATAACTTCAGAGTGAAATAAAAAAAATGAGAAACTAATCAGGGCCATGAATCAGTCTCGCTGGGGAACAACAGGGCTATGCAGAACCCAAATCCAAATAGCTATCAACGTTAGAAATCCAGCCCTGGGATCTGACACTTGCTGGTGAAACTTCGTATCAGAAAACACACTTAACAGGAC
Organism: Anseranas semipalmata; assembly: GCA_013399115.1. Lineage (NCBI taxonomy): Eukaryota > Metazoa > Chordata > Aves > Anseriformes > Anseranatidae > Anseranas > Anseranas semipalmata. The sequence continues at coordinate 634,377 of VXAA01000593.1, forward strand.
ACACCATTTTTTGCTGCCCTCTGCAGGGTAGCATTGAGCATTGCCATCTACAGCTGAGGCCTGGTAAATGACAAATAGCCTCAGAAAATAAACTTTTTTCAGAACAACTTTTACAATTTACTGGTCTATTGTTACTTCACTAATCTGTACTCAATTTATATTTATTAATATTGAATTTATAAATGCAAATCAGCAATTTTACTCCAGCAGATGAGCCAGTTACCATCTTGCTCAGTTTTATTCCTGTTTTCTAGGTTAGAAAAGGAAGCCATATCCAAACCTGAAAAGCTGGGCATCGTCAATTCCCACTTCTATTCTACAGAGGCAAGCACATATTCTAACACAGGACTCCACTCAAAGAGCAGTATCCTCTCTCTCTCTGATACACAGCAGTCCACGTAACAAGAAACACCACCAGTGCCTTAGCAGAGTTAGGGCTTTCTTGCTGTGCAAGGAAAGAACAGACTGTTAGACCGTGCTTTCTGCGTAAGTGTCCTGGAGGCATGCCGAAGTAAGTTGTGATAAAACTACTACTCCTCAGAGCACTCCATCACACAGGAATAAAAGAACAGGCCCTCTCTGTTGCAGTCCCACCAGTAGGCTTCTGCTCTTTACTCTGGTTGGTTGCTATGTACTAAGACTTAACCAGGAGCTCCAGTGTACCAAAAGAAAAGACTCTTGAAGCTCTTGTCCTCCTTCACTCTCAAGGAAAAGATTAAGCAAATATCACCGTCTCATTTACTTCCTCCTTCCAAACTAATACGTAAGTTATTTTAGTCTAATACATGGGGTGATTTAAAAAAAAAAAANGGTAAATGTTAACTTCTTGCTCAAGAATAAACAAACACAGGTACTGTGCTTCAGTACCGGGCAGTGTCAAAACAAAGTCGTCAAAAAGTTCTTGAGAGAGAAGTGATTAATGAAACAAGAACATGAGAAGATTATCGTTTCTTAAGTGATCAGCCATTCAATCCACTTAGATATTTCATCTGAGAACATTTCCTTTAATTCCAAAGCAGAGGCAAGGAGCATCTGGTTCTAATTCCAGCTATTCTCTCAGAGACATTATGGAAGTATTTCGTGTTCCCGTTTCCTCATTTGTCAAAACACAAATAACAACAAAAATATCAGCAGTATCATGAACCTTAATTCACTACTGGCTGCAGGACACACTGAGATTATATAAGCACAGATATTTTCTTTGTCATTACACATCTGATGTCACGTGAGGATGTTATAAAGACAACTGTAAGACTGGAAGATAATATACTTGTATACAAGAAGGTCTGATGTGCAAAATCCTTTGCTGGGAGGCAGTCTTAAACACCCAGCATTCCTATTGGATACAGAAATCCCAACTATATGTCTGCATGTGTGTTATAAATGTGACACACATTTTGCAAATTCCTTCATATTGAAACACAAAAAATAAAACCAAAACAACTCATTTTGTATTTGTCACAGCTAATTTTGTCAAATGCTAGTATTAGATATGGAGTCACAAACTACAACACGGAAGTACAACACAGAAGTTGGAAGGAGGAAGAGTTTTTAGAACTATCTGAACCAATTTGATAGCAACAAATGAAAAGGAAAGAAAACTACAAGTTAGATGGCCAGACACACAAGTATCAGCACATCAAAACTGACAAAGCTTGGCAACCAAGCTGAGGTTTAGAAATTAAATACTTCCTCCCAAACAATTAATTAACAACAACATAGATCTATATAATACAAACTGAAAGTGGTCCAGAAACACATGGACTGCTTACAGCTAGCACCTGCACTCTGGTTCCCCGGGATCAGGTGTAGTCAGTTTATTAACACCTCAGAAACAGTCTAAGATAAACTTCAGAGATGGCGTGGCATTTCTGGCCTTAAGCAGAACTCTGCAAGCAAGCCAAAGGGCTCGACACAACTCAGTCGGTGAAGAACATAATCCAACTCAGAAGCCAAACTTAGTTCTGTCCTCATTCATCAGCATCATCAAATTGGCCAGCCTCAGTCATTCTAACTGGCACTGTAAAAGCAAGGCGAGCTGCATGGTGACAGCATGGGTTGTACAACGAATCCTCTTGCAACGAGTTTGAGACCAAAAGATTATTTTCCTGAAAGCTTCCACAGTAGAGATCACTGGCATCTAAAGAAGATCAAAGAAAAGATGTAAACCATGAAAGATATTTAGAAAACTAGTGGTAAAATGTAGCAGATCATTTTGCAGTTCTACAGCATGTTCTAGTCAAGAATTTCAGTCGGATCTACCAGTACTCATGAGTTAAACATACAAACAAAGCAAACAGAAAGCTGAATTTGGCAACATCTTCATTTTAAGGAAGGTTCCTGCCACAGAGACAAAACGGTTTTCTGAAAAGCTCAGTGACATACCTGAATTCAGAACATCCAGCACCAGCTCTTAGAATGTATGGAGTTCTCTGTTCTCTCCAGGCATAAAAGGTTCGTGAAGCCATTTCTTATTTTGCCTCCTTTCTCCTGCTGTCTCCGTAACCACACCCAAATTAGGAGCCCTCCAAGCCCTTTAAAGACTGGGTCACCAGGCAGAAACAGAAGGGTGGGGTTCCATAAAAGCAAGCTCTGAACAGTATTTCCACTAGCCTAGAATTAAGCCTAATAAACTGTTTATTTAGCCAACCTAGCACAAAATAGGGCAAAGTCCTTTTACAGAAGCAAAAGACTTCTAGTCAGCAGACACTGAAAGGACAGTATATCCACTTGCCAGTTTTCCTGTAGCACTGAAGAATGAGCCATTAAATGCAAGCATTTTCTAAAAGTTAAAATGCCATAAAATGACCAACCAAGCATGTTTTTGATTTGTAGTAGTTAACAACTCAGGCACTCAGTCCCATAATCACAGCTTCCTTCAACCAATTTGTATTTGAAAAGCACAAGCTACAGGTCAGGACGAGTTAACTGAATAAAGGAAAGATGAGAACTTGTGATAGTTTCAATTAAAAAAAGTCTAAAAAAATTCAAAACATTCCATAAATTTGAACAGATGAGATTTAAAGGACAGCCCAAAATGGAAGAGGGAAACATACAAAAAGGAAATAGCACCCAAAAAAGAAACAGTCTTTTTCTCAGGTTACCCAGTATGAAAAGCCACTACTATGCTCCCACTTTAAAATCAGAATGATTTTATAGGAAGGCTGCAAAAACTTTCCCAGTTCCTGTTGTTATCAACCTATGGAACTGGAATACAACAATACAACAGCCATTTATGGAATTAGTAAAAACGCAGAATTGATATTTCCTATGTAAAGAAAGAACTGTTTGTATTTAATTCCAAGAAATTCATTCACATTAATGAGAAGAAAATGGAAATGGTTCTATTCTGTGTCCACAAAGACACAGCAGGTTATCACTCACTGTTGGCTAAAACCCTCCAGTTGTTTTATCCTAGCACACAGCCTGGCAAATGGAAGGTTGAGTGTCTCAGTTCAACACAAGTCACTGTAAAACAGATTACAAACCAGAGGATTAATACGACTCTAAAGATATGGATGAAACTGCTCCTATCCATTGCCACCTTTGTCTATGGGACTGATAAGAACGTAGTCAATTACATGCACAAAGACTTCAGAGAAGCAAGCTTAAAAAAAAAGCTAACAAAAAAACCCACCACACAACAAAGAAAACTCCTACAGCAAAAGCAACAACAAACCATATTCAGAACAGAGACGAAGCGTTTGCACCACTCCACACCCAAAAAGTCCACGCTCTTGATGGACATTATGGCTGGATGCTTGGAGGGAAGGAGTGTTCTCTGAACCTCTCTCTTCTGTTTCAGAATAACAAAGATGCATTATAATAGAGTCCTAACTTCTCCAGAGAAGCTTGATACACATACACAATTCTTCTTACCATTTCATTCCTTAAGAATTCAATTGCTCAAGCAAGAGTTACGTGTGAACTTGACAACACTGCTTTTAAGTCCTATATTTGGCAACAAATTATACATTACAAGTCCATGACATAAATGTAAACAACAACACCAAAAAAAGATTCCAAACATAGAACATGGAGTTATTTTAATACATTCTCCTACAGAGCACCTACCTCCACATACTAACCCTAACTCAAACGAAGCACAAGTAAATTTGTACTCACCATAAGGATTACATTCAGAGTCCTCCAATTCTTTATCCCAGTCCTCCACCTCATACACCAAAGCAGTTTGCTGCTCAGGAGAAGTCACATCCTCGGGCATACTTGAGATTTCATCACCCAAATCTTCTAGGTCAGGCTGTATATGAACATGGTCTACAGAAGATCCCCTGACATCATCTTCGTAGGGAGAGAGATCAGAGAATTCACTTTCTTCGGAGTCACTGTCAAGAACACGTGGAATATTCTTCAGCAAACATTCTAAAGACAAAAGAAAGAGCCAACAGAGATACTTAGGAATTAAATAGGAACAATTAAATGCTTAAGACGGAATAATTTGGCCAGGGGTGTGAATATACTTTGTAACTAATGAAGTAATTATAATACATGCTATTTCATGTGCTGCTTTAGGTTTCAGATGCTTGGGAATGTCAGAAACGGGCCTACATCACAACACTAGCACAAGTCAAGATTTTCTATAGACTCGTTGAAACATTACTCTTTAAACCTGGGCATAGGAGCCAGCAGACCTTCTTCACCACATTCATGTCTTGGTATTTATTTTTTAAATTATGTTGAAAAACTACAGCTCTCATTTACAAAAAAAAGTTTTTTGTAGTATTGATTAAACACTTGTACGCAGGCATGCACAAATATCTACATGAAAATAATTTAGCACAGTAACTCGAGAGGCATTTCCCATGTATCACAAAAAGGTTTTAAGTATCTTTCCTTGAGCAGACTTCCATTACTTACCAGCTGCTTTGGTTTGCCCTAATATTTTAGGCTTAACTTTTCTGGGCTTCCAATTCATAGCTTCCCTCTTGTTAGGAAGCTGCTCCTCCTCAAAGCTTGTGCACTTAAGGGCGGCAGCCATCACCTACAAAAGAAGTTTTAAAGAATCCTGTTGCCCCTTTCACTGATTCCTCCAGTGAGGCTCATGCAACTGCTACTGTATTTAAGTGTTCTGGAGCCCTTGAGCATGACCTGTTTGTTCCCTTGATGAATCAGGTGTTTTAAAACAGATGGGCTTTAATTTCAGAAAGTAAATCTGCCGAGGGTGGATCTTTCTGCTGCTGCCATCAGTCATGCCTGGCAGCAACCAACACAGAACAGCTTGTCTCCTCAGTCACAGCAGTATTCCTGCTGCCACTCAGAATCTGGGGAACAGGTCCTAAAACTGACCCAAAACACACTAGTTTGGGAACGGCAGCAGACAGTGAAAGCTGCAAACACAGGTGATGAAGACACAAGCAGCACTATGAGTACAAAGACCAACAACTATGATCCAACCACCTTTTGGGAGCTGCCGTGCCAAGGAAACAGGAGAGCACCAGCCCTTCCAGCAACTCTGAGGAACTGGAGAAAGATGGAGGACACGCACCAGGCGAGCAGAAGGTAACACCCACCGCAACTGGTTTGATGGTCCCCAGGGAGGAAAGACAACGTGAGTTATCCCCTCCACCAGCATTACAACAGAAATGAATTTCTTTGAGAAACGGCCCCCACCCAGGGCAGTGTGTGTGGGAAGCAGGGCCCCCAGCTGCTCGCACAGCCCCGAGCCCGGCCCGCCCAAGGCCGCGCCTGCTGACGGGAGCGGCCTGACAGGGGCCGAGGCTGACGAACGCGGCCAGAGCACCGCGTACTTCGAGCAGCGCCACACCAGCGGCC
>VXAA01000593.1:647854-666266 GCA_013399115.1 Anseranas semipalmata
GCCCTCACCTTTCAAGAATTTCTTTTTGCAAATCTTGGGTAAAATCAAAGAGCTTTGCAATAGAAAGCACAGCCAGATGGAACTTAACACCTACAGATCAAGAGGAAAAAAATGTATCAAGTAGAATATTACATCCCATTACACACTTTGTATTTTTTAAGTGTCCGGATAGATACTCTTTTCTGGAAGTCTCAGTATTCAACCCATATGGTAAGCCATATGTTACGATGTTAATTGCCTGACTGTATTCTTCATGATTTCATGTTAACTAGTGACAAAAAAGGTCATGAGAGGCAGGACACTCCAGATCCCAAAATGATAAACTACTCCAGTCCTCTGACATGCTGACAGATCCTTCCAGCTTGGTTCCACTCATGTATTTAATCAGCACCTCCTCTACTCCTTCATTCAATTCTTCCAAGAAAACACAGAATGGCTCCCTATTTGGGACAGGCCTCTCCAAAACTATACACAGTATATGTCAATGAATTATATCCATCCATCTTGTATCTTCCTAACGTATCTTTGAGAATACCAGGTGACACGACTTGACCTATGACTTCACTGCAAATCCCTATCAACCATTACTCACCACCTTATTTTTGGGTGTTTACAAATCATTTGTATGCTTATTTATTCCAGTATTTCTCCAGGAATTTAAATTAAGCCAACTCTTTCTGTAGTTTCCTCTAATATCCTCTTTTTCCACTTTACCTTTCAATATCATTATATTTTGCCTGTTGCCTTCCAAAACATCTCCATCTGTCATGGTTTTTCAAAGAGACCTGCTACTATTTTGAAGCTATTTCAGCCAATTCTCTTAGTACAATGGGTGAATTTTTACCAAGTCTGATTAATTTAAAATCACCTAACCTGTTTTATTATTAGTCTGAATTCTTACTTCCTTGTCACCAGTGCTACCTGATTAGTTGTGATCTAATGTTCAGTATAAAAAAAAAAAAAGCCTAAACTTTCTAAATAATTCTAAACTGTCCTTCCTTCACAATTTTAAACAGACAAACAAGTTTTGAGACTGTAAGCCCAGAATGTCACTTCAGTCCAAAAGCTGTTGTACTGGAAGAGGTGTCAGCCTGCAGAACAGTTGTGAAATCAGAACAAATTAGCTCTGTTCAGTTATAGTTTGGCATTACCTAGGTTCTACTGAAAAAATGGTATATTTGAAAATGTATATTTGTGTGTACACTGGAACTAAACCTATCTGTATTAGCAACTGGAGAACTGAGTTAAAGGTGACAAATTTTCCTACTAAGCACAAGAAATGTTAAATCACCTTTAATTTTCTGAGCAGCATCCCTGTAGATTATGCGAGCCATTTCCCCATTAAGAATCTCTTCAGAATAATTGAATTCCCCCTGCAATATCAAGCACAACATTGTTGAAAAAAAAAAACTGTTTTCCTTTCTCAGCTATCATTTTTGCAAACATGGAAAAAATATCAGGAAAAGATATGTTTTTCTTCGTCTAAATCTATCTTAATCTAGTTTGCACAAGGCAATTATAATGAAATAAGAGATAAATATTTAAATATCAGTTTAAATATTCCTTTCCAGAAATGACTACTAACTTTCAAACTGGGGAATATAACAAAATACTTTACAAATGTAGAAGTAAAAACAAAGTATAAGTATTTGAGCTAAGCATAAGCCAACACTTAGAAAGTTTAACAAAGGCACAGGGCATGAACAAAAACTCTCTAAGCTGTCCTCAAACAAACTGTTAATACAGATCCCTTGAAACTATACATTCCAATGTGTGATACACAAGCAGACAGTATCATGAGTTTAGGTGACCTACCAAGTCCATCTTTGCTTGTTCAAATTCTTTCTTTTCCTTCCTCTGTTTTTCAGCATTCATCAGCTCCATTCTGAAATACTGCAAGAAAGAGAATAAAATTAAATGATGGGGGTGTGGAGGGATGGATAAAGCATAAAATACATAAGTCCACAAACACGAGGAAAAACAAGCTCTGTCTGAGAAACTACAAATCAGGACTTGCCAACATCCCACATATGTCTGAGAGGCTTGTTTTTTTAAAGATTTGTGCATATAGCCATCTGCTGTATATACTCAAATTTCACACATTCAGAAATTCCAGTTTTCTAGTCATTCTTTAAGCCTTAACTTGCCCTCAAAGAAAAGCATGTTCCCTACCAAAGGCTAGGGATGCCAAATCTAATCCAGAGAAATATGTCCTTGTAATGCTTATGGTGCTTTAGAAGGGAATTCTGACATATTTATCTATAGAGAGTACAAAATCCTCCATTTGCAAGCACAAATACAAGATTTGCTAAAACAAAACCAAAAAAGCTGATACATGTTACCAATACAAAGTAATGTTGTTGTTTTTTTTTTAATCTTTTTGACAACATTCCCCCACTGGTGGAAAAACAGTTTTTGCCAGACTCATCTGAGAAATTTGCTGGACTGATTTGCTCCAACTGATCAAATAACTTTTCATAGAAGAAAACCACAAACTCACCTCTTGATAAAGTTTTGGACATTCTGGATGGAAGCGCAACGCACGAAGGAACAAGTGCCTCGCACTTTCTGACGAGAGTCGTGTCTCCATTTCCCATTTTGCTGCCATGATCCACAGTGCTGCAACAGAAGACATAAATGAATTCATTTTAAGGCAAAGCAAGTAGCTGGTCATGAGAACCCATTCTGAAGCTGTTCTCCAGGATGCACAGGTTGTTTTTGTTCAATGTACCTACCCCATATGCATGAGCTCAACTACAGAATAGGACTGACAATCTCTCATGTAAGACCAAGTTAAATATGACTAAAAGCTAAGCAGATCGAGGAAGTTTAAACTGGCAAAACTACCGTGATGACGTACAGTGATGTCTTCAATCCCAAAAAGCAGCACCAAGTATTCAATATGTGCCTCTGAAACATCTACCTAATCTGCCTGGGGAATGGTCATTCAAAGAACATGGACTCCCACTTCACATCATTTAACTGGCTGCTCGTGGCTTGGACTGGCGTACCCTTCGTTGGGTTAGAAACTGGCTGGGTGGCCGGGCCCAAAGAGTCGTGGTAAATGGAGTCAAGTCCAGTTGGAGGCCGGTCACTAGTGGCATCCCCCAGGGCTCAGTACTGGGGCCGGTCCTCTTTAATATCTTTATAGATGATCTGGACGAGGGGATTGAGTGTACCCTCAGTAAGTTTGCAGACGACACCAAGTTAGGTGCGTGTGTCGATCTGCTCGAGGGTAGGAAGGCTCTGCAGGAGGATCTGGATAGGCTGGACCGATGGGCTGAGGCCAACTGGATGAAGTTTAACAAGGCCAAGTGCCGGGTCCTGCACCTGGGGCACAACAACCCCAGGCAGAGCTACAGGCTGGGGGATGAGTGGCTGGAAAGCTGCCTGGCAGAGAAGGACCTGGGTGTGCTGGTTGACAGTCGGCTGAATATGAGCCAGCAGTGTGCTCAGGTGGCCAAGAAGGCCAACGGCATCCTGGCTTGTATCAGGAACAGTGTGGCCAGCAGGACTAGGGAGGTGATTGTCCCCCTGTACTCGGCTCTGGTGAGGCCGCACCTCGAGTACTGTGTTCAGTTTTGGGCCCCTCACTACAAGAAGGACATGGAGGTGCTCGAGAGAGTCCAGAGAAGGGCAACGAAGCTGGTGAGGGGTCTGGAGAACAAGTCTTACGAGGTACGGCTGAGGGAGCTGGGGTTGTTCAGCCTGGAGAAGAGGAGGCTCAGGGGTGACCTTATCGCTCTCTACAGGTACCTTAAAGGAGGCTGTAGTGAGGTAGGGATTGGTCTCTTCTCCCACGTGCCTGGTGACAGGACGAGGGGGAATGGGCTAAAGTTGCGTCAGGGGAGGTTTAGGTTGAATGTTAGGAAAAACTTCTTTACCGAAAGGGTAGTTAGGCATTGGAATGGGCTGCCCAGGGAAGTGGTTGAGTCACCATCCCTGGAGGTCTTTAAAAGACATTTAGATGTTGAGCTTAGAGATATGGTTTAGTGTGGGCCTTGTTGGAGTTAGGTCAGAGGTTGGACTAGGTGATCTTGGAGGTCTCTTCCAACCTGAACGATTCTGTGATTCTGTGATCACCTTTCGATTGTTCAGCACAATCTCTGTCAGAGGCCTTCTCTCTGATGTAGCACCAAGGCAAAGAAAATAGAGTAGGAACTTCTACCCCAATAGCCTGAACTGAAATCTATAAAAACTTAAACCAATGCTACACAACCTATACCGAGTCATTTACACAGCGCTCGCCATTGTTTTATTTACCTGGTTTATTGGGATGAATGGCCAACATGGAAGAAAACACCTTACTAAGCTGATGTTTTGCATTCTGTGAAAAAAAAAAAAAGTTTTGTTTTACTCACTCTAGTACCAAACTGAACCGACAGCACCAAAGTTTCAGTATGAAAGGTTTTAAGTTGCAATGCAATTGTACCAGAAGAGACACTTCTATGCTACTTTAACTTCGGTATAAAGTTTCTCCTACTTATTCAATACTGACCAGTTTTCAAATGTTACCAGACTGAATTAGCACAGTTAACTCAAACCTTTTGGACCTAGACAACTAATACAAATGTTACCTAAGTCACAAATCCATAGCCTCACTGACCACTTCTAAGGTAAAGACTGCATTTTTCTTTGGCCACTTGCATTATTATGACAAGTGCACCTTCTTCAGTTCAGGAAGGATAATGACCAAATACTAGAAATAACATGAAGACTTGCACAGAGAAGTTTACAAAGTACTGAACTGCCAGTATTACACTTCTCAGCATACCCACTATAAGAAACATTTGGAACAAAATCACAACTCACAGGCAGGCGATTCATTCATTCCAGAGAAAGGATAAGCATGCTTACAACACTCTCAAACCAAACGATACTCCAGATTCAATGCAATCAGCCTCACCTTTGCCAGCTGCAACCATCAAATTTCATACTAATTTCATACTTTCATATTTTTTCATTTTTTTCATCAAATTTCATACTAACACCATTAAAATGATTTCAGTACTACAGTATGTTGCAGAAAAAAAAAAATGTTCCCCAGTCTTAAAAGACAAGTTCCAGATGCCTGACTGACCAGCAATGCAGTATCTTGAATCAATAAGATCAGCATTTTGAAAACTCACCCACTGCTTGCAAAATGCAACATGTGACAGCCAAAGCTGAACATCTTCCTGTTGGAAATGCAAGGGGGAGAGAATCAACTTTACAACAAGGCAAGCACAAAATCACTTTTGCACATTGACAAACAAACAATATGCACTTGGTATGACTACTTGGCATGCAGAGAGAAGGAATTTTGAATCCCAAATTCACTTTTCTTTCCAGATATTCAAATTCCTGCAAAACATCTGAAGAAAACCAACCTTCCATCTCAATATACAACCTTGCAATGTCTGCACTGAAACCTGTATTTTGCTGAACTCAATAGAGAACTCACTATAATGATTCCTTAGATACTTTGCTTAGGTTTTACTGTAAAAGGTATCACAACAGTCTTTGCCCAAAGCAAATGAAAAAAAAAGTTCTTTTTATTCCGTTTCTAGTCCTTGCAAGCAGGCACACCAAACTCACATAGCAACATATGGCTCAGACACATGACGACTAATGACTCAGAAAAGACAAAATATTTTTTTGTGTACAAAAAACATCCATCTGATATGAATGATCTACTTCTAGGACACTGCTAATTGTAAGACCAAACTTCTGCTTAGTTTGTCTATTACATTCCTCTGTAATACTAAAAATGTTTGGTGGCAGTGACATTGAGATTAATTTTACATCACAACATGCCAAAAGGGTTTTTTTTTCAACCTGTCACTATAAATGAAAGAAACAAACTTACTTTCCATTTTCCTGTGGCACGTTTGAAGAGGCTATGGACCCTATGCAGAATAGAGCTCTCAATTTCATCTTTCTTAAATGAATATCCAACGCGCTAAAAGAAGAAAGTATTATTTTTATTGCACTAGAAAATTTGGAGTGTAGTGTTTTGCATTCTAAGTAATTGACAAACTTACTGCTCTTCTTTTCTTGATCAGTTCCAGCAGATTAATTTCATACTAGAGTGGGAAGAGAAAAAAAAAAACATTTAAAAGCAAGTTAAGAGATATGTAATAGTAAAGAAAAAAAAAAAAACAACAGATGAAGTATTTTATAGGTAGTCATGCAGACAATAAAAACTGCATCCAGGAAAACATAAGCAACAATTTTGCAGCCAGACCACTACTTTTCTAAGGCTGACTAAAATTAAACTTAAGCATTTTTATTGCATGTATTTCAGAGTTGAGCTATTACCAACCCATGTATTCCTAGAACTCCAATGCACAACCCAAATTCCTGACACTACAGAAGATGTGTTATACGTGTTGATAATTTGCACAGCACATCAGGGAACTGAGGTCTCTGCATCCCTGGAGAGAGAAGAAATTCTGGAAAAGAGTCACAACAAGAAAGAAGTCTCTCTCATCCCAAACAGCTGCTGACTCCTGGCTATGCTTCACGCTCAGGTGTGTCTTAAAGAACCTGCACTGATAGAATCATCACAGAATCTGAGAATGGTTTGTGTGGGAAGGGACCTTAAAGACGACCTAGCTCCAACCCCCTGCCATGGGCAGGGACACCTTCCACTAGACCAGGCTGCCCAAAGCGCCATCCAGCCTGGCCCTGAGCAATTCCAGGGATGGGGCATCCACAGCTTCTCTGGGCAGCCTGTGCCAGGGCCTCACCACCCTCATGACAAAGCATTTCTTCCTTGTATCTAATCTAAACCTACTCTTTTCAGTTTAGGACCACTACCCCGTGTCCTAATAAACCACTCAGGAGTGAGCACGCTGCCGGCCAAGGGAGAACAGGCCTCGAGAAACAGCCTGCTTCTTACCCAGCTAGCTCCAAAACTTCACAACTCCTAACACAGCTGCACCTCCGTGGCCTAGCGTGCTCACTACTCAGTACAGCCCACCTGAATATAATTGACGAAATCCTCCTTCCGAAGCGCTCTCCGCTGGATTTTGTACTCCAGAGCCGAGGCCTTCCTCAGGACGGCCCTGCGGGAAGGGGGAAATGAGCACGCCGCCGGCCCGCCCGCCCGCCCGCCGCGCTGCCCACGGCTCGCCGGGCCCCGGGNGCCCCTCAGCGGCACCGCCCGCGGGGCCCGCGCCCCGGCCACGGGCGGGAAAAGGCCGGCAAGGGGAGAGGAGCTTTAACGTTTCAAGAACGGCAGAAACGCCGGGTGCTCTGGCGGGGCGTCTGGCGGGAGATGTGGACCTCCCCAGGCCCAGACCGTGCAGGGCACTGACCCGGGCTTGGATGAGGGGACATCGGCCCAGAACTACTGCGAGCACGGGGCTTTCTGGGGGGTTCCTCCCAGGGTAAATGGCCCTTCCCCTCTCACAGGGCACCTTTCTTCTGAGGAAATTAGCAATAATAACATCAGGTGGCTGTAAATTTGTTGCTTAAATGAGGGAAGTCCCAGGAAAACAACAACAAAAAAAACGTAGGCAGAGGGAGAATATTTTTTAAGAGAGTTGGTTTAAATACCTGTCACTCATAGCATAAGTTGTTACTTCCATTATTGAGTTGATAAGAGATGGAAATACATCTTTAAACCCGTGTTCTGCCCTGTTGCAATGATTACTCCCCAAATGGAGGAAAAGGCAGGAGGTGATTGTCTCCAAAAAGCAAACACAAAGGGAAGAGACAGTGGACTAGGGGCAAGAGAATTTCTGCCACAACACTTTTCATGTATAATAGCCAAAAAACGTGTAGGTTATCTTTTGCTTATTACAGTAGAATGGCTTAAAAAGTGTTACTGAGTACAGAGCAATTGACTTATGTAAAAAACACAAAATACTTTTCAAGAACTATCGAGTTCCACCAATTTAAAAGAAAAAAAATGAATGAACTGTTTAGCAACTTTTTGCTCTGACAGGAAATAGTGACACTGTTTTCCACTAAGTGATCAAACAGGAAAGCTACCAGGAAATGCAGAGGCAGCATCCAGTCACAAGACCAAGACCGACAAGCTACTGAGTTCAGAACCTCGTGGCCAAGGCAGCTCTGAATCGCAGCTGCTTCACGCCCTGCTTGCCTTGCACTGACAACAGCAGTTCCAGATGCAGGCTGTCTACACTGGAGATCCCCTTGTCTTACACTGAACTGCCACAAGCTATGGTTTTGCATGTTACAGTGCTATCAGTTCACCTTTACAAATCACAATAGAATTTGCAAAATCCAGCAGCTGCCTCAGAGCAGCTGAGCCATCTCTGTTACGGAAGGAGGAACTTCCCACAGCAAGAGCAGGTGGAGGGGTAATCAGTACAGCCTTCCCAGCACAAGCCATCCCCACTTGCAAGGCAAAGCCTTCAAGTTCCCTGGAGATAAATTACAGTGAGTACCTGCAAATCCTGTTGAGTTCAGCATTCGGTAAAGCAGCACAACAAGCTAACCACTCAAAGTGGTGGTTAAGAACATTATTCGTGATCATCAGTAACACTTTTTAATTATCCTGTTTTTTTGACTTTTTGAGGTGTACCAGCTCAAACTAACTCTCGTGTCAGTCCACAGACTGTACTAAAATAGTCCTTAAGGAAGACTGGGCTTGAAAAGTGAAGTCATAGTAGCATACTGAATCACTAAGCCAGAATGTGATTGGAATTAGTGTGCTTGATTGTATACCTTCATTTGCTTTGACATTTCTGCATCTGATTGCATGACTTTACTTTATCAAAGCATTTTGTATTTAGAGCTTATCTGTCACGGTACACTTAGATCATAACATGTAAGAACACCCCATGCAGTGTAGGAGTTCAAAGCTTAAAGGTAGATGTCAGTCATTACCTGGAAACATCTGGGAAATTTGATTTCTATCTTCTTGCTTTCCTTGTTCTTTAAGCACTAGGTTCTCCCTTGACTGAAAAACTGCAGTAACTGTGAACAGACACAAACATAAAGAACACAGTCTTCTCCTGAAACTTCATGGTTGATCATTCTGTCAGTCTGAAAACATTTCAGTGATCAACTTACAGTGCTCTGCCAACACCTGTCAGTTAGAACTCTGAAACTCAAAAAACCACCACCAAACAATGCATGTTTTAACAGAGGTGATATAGAAGTGTGTGTAACCTCTGGGGCAACAGCAACCTCCACCTTTAATTGTGTCTCCAGGAAAATTTGGTCGTATGCACATATTTACTAACAGGTCCTTGACATACGTGGGAGTTATTCACATGCTATCCACACACCGATAATAATGTGTGCCCACCAATGCCTCTTGGGGCATTAAATCCCTTGTCAGCACTTGTCAAAGCACCACAATATCATCTGATAGAAGCATATAAGCATAGTACAAACCACTCTGCAGGACCCATCACTGTGGGACTTAAAGGAAGAATGGTGTGCACCAAAACAATGGACTCCCCAGGTTTCTAGTTTAGGGGCCTAGTATTTCCCTCTCAAAACACACACACACAGTAACAATAACATTTAAAATACTGAACTTGTTGGTGACCTCATGAGATTATTTATAAGCAAAACAGATCAAAACCAGACTGAAAACATTTTCTGCTCCCTCGGATATCCCTCCTTTCCTGTAAATGGAAAAAGTAAAAAAAACCAACAACAACAACAAAAAAAAACCACCCTAAACCTTTTCCTTTTCTTCCCCCATTAGAACAATTAACATTACAGACTGTCAAAAGTGTTCAAACCAAAGTGACAAATGCAGTGAGTGGCAGGCAAGCCCAGCCCAACCCACCCGAACACTGCATGCTGGATTTGTCATGCAAATCAAAATGGAACCTGACATGCTCTTTGTTCATTTTCCTTTCAAAAAATCTACTTTAGATGCCTCCCATGCGCCTTGTTTTGGAAGCTGACATTCCAAATGCATCACTGCAAATTAAGGGAAGGATCCATTACCAATAAAGATGTTGAGATAACAGAGAGTTTAACAAATCCTATTGGGAAGACTGGAGAGGCAAATGCTGCAACTTGCACCTGTAGGGTCACTCAATCTGCTGCTGCTTCTGCTTTTAATGAAGTCTCTTTAGAAAAATTCCAATCAGAAGGTCCTGGCAAAAAAAGTTCTGGCAAGCTGTCACAGCCTAATATCTATAGATCATAGTCTGCAAGAAATACATATACTGTGAATTAGGAATAAAAACAGTGTTTTTGCTTTACAGCTTGTCTATATTAAAATGCATGAAGGTTAATGTGCATAAGGCAAATATTTAAATGATAAATTCATTTAGATATGTCGTATCTATTTCTGCTGTTTTACTAAATGAGTGCATAAATAATTACAGTTTTTTAGAAGATGCCACCAGATTTGTAGTATTTTAGAGTTATACTGTACGAAGATGACTTTTAAACAATGACAGTTATGTCCTGACCTCATGAAAATAACTGGGAAACTTCCACTGACTTTAGTTGAGCCAGCAGTTCATCCTTAGAGACACATTTTTAACAAAGCCCTCAAAGCATTTACTGAGAATGTGTGGCCTTGGTTTAAAAATATATGAATACATCTGTTAATAAAACAGCTTGGAATTTACTCTTAAAAATAGACTATCCCAAACTGCAGACTACATTAACTTCCTTAGTTTTGTAATTAAAACAATTTACATGGTATTTTGGTTTCCATCTGCCAAAACTGGCAGTCAGTCTGCATAAATAGTGGTTTCATCACTGCAGTTCCACTCTGAGCCTCCCAACATTTCTACTTAAGACTGCAACTGGTCAGCTGGGCTGTTCTGCACCTACATTAATACTCGTACATGTACCTGTCCTATATAAATGTTATTGTTTCTGTTCTGATAGACAAATGCTTGTCTGTATCAATGCACAGCTTTATTCTTGGAGCTTCTTGCCTCTTACCCTGCAGCATTAGATTTGAATGCTTCCTAGAATTCCATTCACTCAGTTATCTCTTCATCTATTATCGGTTAAAATAAACATAATCATTTTCATTCAATGCCTTAACAGAACTATTATCTGGCAATTTACTCTTACGCAGAGTCTCTTAAAAAAGGCAAGACCTTTACTTTCTTCTCTGCCTTGGCTTTGAACTTGAATTTTTATGAATCAGATTTCCTCCTACTCATTTTCAGGCATTCTGTTTCTTCTCAGTTGCCCCAATATCCAAACATCTCTACAGAGGGAATTTTCAGTAAAGGGGAACTATGCCTCTGGAATTGTTTCCTTGCCAATTCACATCTGGTACTCAATACAAGATCCATCTGTTTATTCAGGGTGTCTAGGGGCTTGTACAGTAGTGGCTATAAGTATGCCTTTTAATTTGATTTTGTCATTTGGCTGGTTAGTAAGTAGTCTGTCTAAATGCAGCGGGGCAGTTACAACTAGTCAGTCATCGTATTCTAGTTGATACTTCATAATCAAGTGGAAAGTCATATTTCAACAATTTAAAACTATATCAATCATCACCTACATACTCCCAAGCTGTCAACACCATGAAATGTATTGCTTAATGAGCTTTAATTTAATATTGCTTCTTGCACACACATTTTTACATAGGAGTGTTGCCAGAGCAGAGTCTTGCTAATCTTAAGTTACCTCCCTAACCTGCTCAGGTTCAGAGAGGAGATAACATTGTGGCATGGCCTTGGGTGACCTAGCCACATCATAAATAACAAGGCGCGTAAATATAGAACTTCGTCTGAGCAAAGCCTTGTATCCTTTAAATGCAAAGACGTCAGTTTAATTGATGCTTGTACTGACATACCAAAGAGCATAAATTATGCCAGATGAAGATTTATTTCTCCATCCAAAAAGCGGGATTAGGATTGGTGGTTTATAATTCTTGGTCACAATTTGCCACCTGCTGTGTTTCTCATCTCCTTCTGTGGAGCTTTGTTTAGCATGGTAAAAGTACTTTGACCACGGTCATGGCAATAGCCAGTAAAACTATTTCTGGAAGTATGGATAATTCAGACTATGGACTACAGAATCATAGACCTCGGGCAACTTTCAGAAAACAAGGTAAATTCTTGTAAATGCCATCTGAAGCAACCTCTAGCACATAAAAGCACAGATAACATTGCCTTTTGCATGAAATGTTCAGATCAGCTTTCACGCATGTGAATTTTGTACACCTGGGCTAACTAGGAAACACTAGGGAAACAGTTTCTGCCCTGGTCTTATCATTTAAGTAATTGCTGATGATAAAATTCAAAATTCTCATCTTGTTAACTTGTACTCAGCTTGGTCACAAGAGACTGAACTGACCCCTACTAAAACTTAACTCTTACTTTAAGCTAAAATTAAATTATCTGTTAACTATGAGGTTTCATTTTTACTATCTATTCATATATTCTTTGATCCTCCTATATTTTTCTTTTTGATTGATTGAAGCTTTCATTCTTGCACTGTCAACAGACTTGAGAAACCTCTATTTACATCTGTAACTGACTTAATTCTCACATCTTCCTAGCAGATTTGTTTTGATCTCTGCATTTCTGAGTTTAATCATTACGTTTGCATCAAAAGCCTCACTTTTTCAGTATCTTTCATAGTTTCTGGGACTCACTTAAGAGAACACAATTCCTGAAAGTTCACTATTTTAGGATAGTTTCACAGTAAGTAGTACCCATGCTAGATCTCTGAAATAACATATAAGCTAGCATGATTCCTATTCCTTTTCTGTGTGTTAAATATTTGAACTTCAAAATTTTGCATCGGTTTTTGCTGTTTATTTTGTCTGGGATCATATATTAAACATATTTTAGTGATTTTTTGTGTGTGTGAATTTATCATATACAAGAGGTCTACAGATTTTCTGTAAAAAAGGCAAGCAACTCTGCATTAAAACCTTAAAAGCCTGCATTTTTGTTTTCTGAAGCTCAAATTTAAAAATGGGGCATCTTGGTTAAATTGTGGCAAAAAAACACAGTTGCTCTGAGGATGAAAGGGATCAGAACTTTTGTCCAGCTCACCTCAAGCAGCTTTTTTGGACAAATACGAATTTGATGAAGACATTCAAAATAATGGACTCAGACCAGCTATGTGCTAAGGTCTGTTCTGAGTGCTGTGTGAGCTCAACTGAGCAGTGACAGTCCTTTATCTGCACAGAGACTCCACAAGTTCTCTTCCTGCCTGTGGAGTCTTCAGTGACAAATGGAATTTATTCAGGTTTTAGCAAAGGTGAGTAACACTACCTTGTTTTCTTTTGGTAGGACACTTACCTTTGATTTTGATCTAATCTTACATGGATAACGAACTTGTTTTAGACTTTGTCTTTAAAACTAAGTGGATGTTATCCTGAACTTATTGTATTTTCAATATAAACTTTTTTTAGTTCATTGTGTGAGATGTATTTTTCGGTAACATGCTTATTACTGTTAGCAGATTTCTGGGCTTACAATTGAATACTTAAATAATTAGAGTTAAATCATCTTAAGACATCTCCTTCCTTTCTAGAGCAACATAATAAACTGGGCCTACACTTTCCACAATACTTTTGAAACAATTCTGGTCGTTTTAGTCCACTATCTAAACACTAAAGAAAAATATTACTGCTAAAAAGCCATCAAGCAAAAAATAAATAAATAATCGAGAATCAGGAAGTCATGAAAACTATATTAAAATATGACTAAGATAACTACAAAAAGTAAGTTCTGAGCACACATTTCTACTTAGCAATAATGACTAATAATTATCATTTGTTGTTCACAATGTGAGTTCAGAAGATAAGTGACCTAGAGGTGCAGAACATGTTGTGCATTCACTTTTCACTCTGTTCAGTAACTCAAGACATGTAAGCAACCTGCCCACTGCAAGCTGTGCATTGTGGGTGCATTAAGATTCCCTGAGGGCCAAGCTGCCTGAGCACTGTGCTCCTGGAATACATTTGAACAGCTCTGTACAAAAGCAGTCCCCAGCCAAACACGTGAATGAGAATCACAAGTGGCTGCTCTGTCAATCTTCCACGCATACTGCATTCACAGCTATACATCAGAATACTTGGATTGCTACGTAAGATCTTAGTTCTTCCTTTTGCCATGCTTCAGTACAGTTGTTCCGTACGGTAAAGTTCATTTTCTCTTGTCTCAGTTCCCTGCTTATAAAAACAGGGCAGCACTACACATTACCATGCAGGAAAGCAAACTGAAACTGAGAGCTACCACCCCAACTGCAATATGATCCTGCCATCCTAAATATACTCAGTACTCGCCTACCCACTCTCACACCGTTACCCAGAAAGCTGTAGCAACTCCCTTTCTCAAGCTGAAATATTATGTAGCCTCTGTTTACAAGAGACTGGAAAGCATAAAGTGGGAGTTGACTTTTGTCTTCCAAGTATATAGGGAAGATTATCTGATCTAATAATTTCCATGGCCTGTTACTGCTGATCAAAGTTGACTCAGGCTGAAAATAAAGAACATGAGCTGAAGAATGAGTTAATAACTACTGCAGATGAAAACCCAGCATCTAGTGAAATTTATTCACTTAAGGGAAAGAAAGGGATGCTGGTGAAGCAGATCTGTATTTGGAGTACACTGATACAGCAGCAGGACCCACACCTTCCATCTATGCATGAAATACTTGTTTTTGTTTGTCTTGGTTCTACAGCATTTGTGCATTCTCACTTCCCACGTGGAATGCTGGGGTTTGGGGGGCTGAACAGAGAGTGGTAAGTAGAACCTGGAAGAGTGAAAGCATAAAGAAGTTTTCAATGGAGCCACAAAAGTGGAGCTGCATCCCCTTGAATCCCACTGAATGTGCTGATGATTAGCTTGAGGCCAAACTAAAGAAATACAGCTACCCAGAACACTCACTTTGGCTTTGTTATTCTCAGCAACACTCTGCATAGCAAATTTCAGTTCCTTACCAATACGATATTGTAGCACTCCCTAATAAATACTGAGAGTAGCTTACAGGATAGCCTGAATCGGTAAGGAAGCAAATTCTTAAGGACTGACCATAAGTTTATATTCAGCTAGTAAGCACTATTCCTGTGTCAGAAGACAAGACAACCTAAACTATTAGATACACAGTATTAACTTTGAGCATGAATATTTGCTTTAGCAACACTTTTGCAGAGCTCACATAGCCACTGTTATTATATGGTTATTTCTTTTAATTACTAACAAGTTCTAGACAGACACATGTTTAAAGATGTGGGGAAAACAGTATAATTATACTGGCAGAACTTTCATTTAGACTGAGCTCCAAGTATACTGCTATTGAATTTCCCCTTCAAAAAATGATTTATATTTTAAACATTCCTGGGCAGAGATACAGTAATTGGGCAGACTGGAAGCTGGAAGGTTAAGCAGTGGGGCTATAGGGATACTACAGGCAACCAGGAAAAGCATGTAACTATGAAACGAAGAAAAAAATCATAAAGTGGTATAGAATATGCATGCACTTTTTTCCTACATATCTGAAGAGGTAAAAATTGCTGCAATTTAGCCTTTCAGGATGACAGGAATGCTGAGTACGTACAATGCAATAAGGCTTGGGAAAAAGATTTAGAAGTAGCATATGCTTTCAATCAGCAGGAAACAAATGTGATCTTTTGGATATCAAATGCAAATCCCAGTAACAGTACATGAAAACAAAAATGGATTGGCCATCTTGAGCCATAAAATCTGACATATCGTAAAAACACTCTGCCAACTATTTCTGCTTTCACTACAGGAATTTGTTCCAATAGCAACCCTTGTTTGCAAATGATTGTTTCTTCCATTTATCATAATAGACTTCTGAAAATGGTCTTTTTTTTTTTTTTTTTGCATTATATGAGGATATTTTCTATATTTATAGCAAATAAATATGCTATTTTTCATCATCTTTTATTTCTTTCATTTTATGTGTTCATATCAATTTAGCAAGGTACATTATTTCACTCCTTGTCTTTATTAGAAAACACATTTTTACTGGCTTTGCGTATACCCTGTAATTTGCTAAATATGGCCAACTTCTTTCTGTTATCTGGTCTACATAAACAAGTCTTTTTTTTTTTTTTTCTTTTTAAATAAATTAAAATCCGTATAGGTCTATATTACCAGGCAGGTCAAGGACACAACAGTCTCATGCTACAGCTCACTTCTTTTGAAGAAACCGTGATGATTTCCACTGTTTTTCTGAAAAGGAATATTTATTTTCTTGCTTCTAACTGTGCTAAGTATATTAAAGTTACTTCTGTTCCTTTATGCCTTATGCTCTTTCTAGCCACTCACACCAGAAAGCCCCAAATATGACACGTGAGAGTTGTTAAGGCTCCTTCAGTAGGACATACCTCAACCATGCTCTGTACTCTCTAAGTATAGGTGGACAGCCCAGGGCAGCAGATCTAAACAAACAAATTAAAAAAAAATAAACTCTTTTTACAAACTAAGGAAAACATGCTCAAACTATCAAAGCTTTATTATTTGGCAGTCAGTGCTCTGATTCCACAGGGCTCACACATTTTTGTTGCACTGTCCCACCCCACTCAAGGCTAGAGTCTGATCCTTAGTTCCTCTGTTCACAAGCAGATCTGACTCCGGTGCCAGAGATTAATTGCCTAATTATCTTTCCTACTCCCGTCTGGAAAGTTGCCCTCTGGCTCCTCCTCCTGGTTCTGAAATTTAGAAGGATGAGCCACCAGAAGCAGGAGAGGCTTATAAAAAGCACGGAGAAAACAGGAATAGATTTTAGGCAATAAACAACTCCCAAGGACAAAAATTGCAGCTATACAACATTTAGGAGCCTTTCTCACACAAAGTGCAATATTTGTTACTTTTGTCACTTGGCACAGGGTATCTCTGACCTCGAGAACAACCTTTGATCACCTGAAGATGCTCTGCATTTGGTGTACTGTTGCTATCTAGTCTATGCTTTCAGAAGACTGGCAAATACCCAAAGCAACAAAAGTATCAGCAGGAAGTCCCCTGGCATTAAGAGAGAAGCTAAATGTAAGGTCCTCAGAAATGTACAGTGCATCAACATTGCGCCTGCCAGTAAGTAATTAAAGATATATTCGGCAACAATGAACGAGTGGGCTCTAGAGAAGTTAAGTAGGAAATGGGAGATCAAGAAACTGGAATACTAAGCAAAGATGATTATGGTAAACAGGATAAAATGTGTAACAGAATATTTTATAAACATCACTTTTTTTTTGGAGGGATGAAAAATAGAATGTAGGTGAAAAGGTGGCAAAGATGAATTTACAAAAATGCATGAAAAATAATGTAGAAACAAATTACAGAGAAGACTGCATCAGACTGCATCAACGTCTGATAAATTGGAAAGAAAGAAAGAAAGAAAGAAAGAAGAGCCACAAAAAAATGCATCAGGGAAGAAAAGACCTTCCCAAAACAAACATGAAAGGTAAATGGTGCAGCAGAAAAAAAGAGGTAATGGAAAAATGTACATTTCAGATATCAGATAATAAAGGAACTGTAAAAAATGTGTAAAATATGGAGTAAAAAAAAAATAGTAGCTAGTAAAGACTAATTTATCGAAATGTGTCTGTAAGAATATATACTTATAGTTTCTTAAAACACAGTAAGACTAATAACAAACACCAGATTAGAGTCCCCCTTTGCTGATAATGTAAGGCATGTTTTCAGCACGTCTGAGTTTGACATAAAGTTTTCCTGATAATAATGATAAAATATTTATCATTATGTTCCTTTCCTTAACGCTAGGAACAAAATGACAAACCCAGCTGGTACAGAACCAGCACCACAGTTGTGTCAGGTATCAATAATTTCTACCATACCTTGCACAGTCACTCTTGAAAAGTTTCACAAAAGAAAACAAATAGCACGGGATGCCTGTCGAAGCCTTTTACACGCTGAGCTTGCCGCTGCACTGATAAGGATTGGATTAAATAAAGCCAGCGCTGCATTTTCCCATCGCAGAGCCGGACCCCAGCCCATCGTACGGCACCTGCGGGCACGACCTCGCCCCGGAGGCCGGCCCGAACCCGCGGGCTGTCCGGAGGCAGTGACAGCGGCACAGCTTTGCACTTGCCGGGGCTCGGCAGAGGCGGGAAGGAAACCTGAGGGAAACGCTTCGCCTCAGAGCTGTGCCCCGCGCCGGCGGGCGGCTCCTGTCCTCTCAGGAAACCCCGCGGCCAAGGCGCGGGTAACAGGACCGGCAGGACCTCCGGGAACCGCAGCGTAGCTATTTTTTACCACAGAACCAACACCGGCTTTTACCCGCGCTTCTGTTTCTACTGATTTAAGCTCTTTCCACGACCGACACCCAGCTCCGGGGGGCGGCGGAGCGGTCCCTCAGCGCCGCGGCGGAGCGGGCGCCTTGCCTCAGGCGAGAGGGGCACCGGCTACCTGGTGGGCGGCCGCGAGGGCACCGGGACGGGGCTCGGAAAGAAGGGAGCTGCGGGTAGCCCGGAGCGGCGGGGGCGGCACGGGAGGGCTCTAGCCGGGGGGGAGGGGTCCTC
>VXAA01000593.1:667118-684495 GCA_013399115.1 Anseranas semipalmata
CTCGGGGCCGGCGTGCGGGCAGGGTGGCGAGAGGCTGCGGGGCCCGGCGGGAGCGGGGCGCGGGTGCGGGTGCGCTCTCAGCCGCTGAACTTGGTTTCTCGGTAGCAGTTCCCGTCAGGCTTTCGGGGTTGGTTTCCTCCCCTCCTCTCAGCGGCCCTCGGAGAGGCACCGGGGAGTGGGGAGAGGGGAGGCTCGCCCCTCGCCGGTGGCTGCCTTCCGAGCCCCTGTCGGGGGCAGGGGGGGATTGATACTTGGCCGTACTTGGTTTTTCTTTGTCTGGTAACAACTGTCCCCTAGTTGAGGTTGCATATTGGAAATTGACCTCCGCGACCCATGCATCACCCTGTGGCAGTTCGGGAGAGGAGGAGAGAGAATCCCCCTGGATGCACCAGAAAGTTATTTACGGAAATCTGATTCAAAAGCACAGTTTAGCAATAAACTTAGGTTGTGCTGAAAGATTCCTATGCTAAGATTTGAAGGAAATTTTTAATGCCCTGCTGAGTACATGGTCTGGTTCTGGGATTGGTGCTGTCACTGCTGGTGCTTACTTGTTATGGGCGGTGATAGTGTCTGATAAAGTGTTGGAGCTTTTGGTGTTGCCTGAAATCCCTCATAATGTCGGGTCCTTTGAACCTTAGCCTTGTTAACGAAGCTATAGGATCAATAAATACCATACTACAAATAGGTCAAGTTGCAAACAGGAGTTTTAAGGTGTTTGCTCGGTGTCACTGTTCAGTGTCAGAGGTGGTGGTGGGATTTCCCTCGCCCATACCCCAGTCTGTCAGAAAAGGGAAGCGTTAGAACTGTGCGGGTAGGGATGGGGAATATGTTACAGTGTAAATGTATCGTGGCTGTTAACTCTGTGGTGTGAATACTATGGAAAACCTGCAATAAGTAAATATCGGGTTAAGAAATCCTAACACATGTAGTATTGAATCACATTCTTCATGAATGTTTTTGTCCCTTCTCGAGGTCATATGCTAGGAAAAGATAAAGGTTTATTTTAGGCTTTTGCTGAGTAGTAAGGACTTCTGAAACGTATGTCTGTTGGCAGGTCGAAAAGTGTGTTACAGAATTTTTCTGCTTGGGAAAACTAAAGTTGAAGCAGCAGTGCACTGTCTTTAAATTAGATATTACATCATGTCATTTAATGTTTTCATACCCTTCTAAATTATACCACAGATTTTTGGAAACTAAAAAACTGAGATGTTTCTTTCAAAGTCGTGCCTACTCAGTATTTTCACTTTCTATTAAAGTGCACGTTTCTTAATTTCTTTCTTATCTGTATTTTTCAAACCACGTTAGTAGCAATTCATTATGATGGTAGTTCTCAATTCGCATTAAGCAGAATTTTCCTGGTTTTCATGAGGCTTCTAAAAGTAAATACTGGGATTGTTTTAAGATTTCTTTCTCTTGAATAATAGTGCACCTCTCTAATAATAGATTGTCTGGGGTTTTACGTTCACAGTCTTGTTTCTACGCTTGAATCATATCTTTAAAAATGAGTGAAGAATATATAATGCTGTCCTTTTTCACTTCTAATCACAAAATTCCATAAACCAAAATAAGGCTTTCAGCTATTTAAAATAAATGCTTTGCAGTAATATACAAATAAAGTACTGTATTTCTTAAAAAAATAAATAGCTGTTTGGTTTCTTTATGTGGAAAGCCGAGGCAGTGCTAGTAGCTTTAGCATGGGCATCCAGGCATTCTCCATTCTCCCTGTCTCTTGCTCTCTATTTGTTTTATCAAGTCATTTCTGCGTTTCTTGCTAATATCACCCAATGAAGGTGGCTGAAAAATGGTATTTTTCAGTTTAGATCGGATTTTTGTTTTAAGAAATAAACTGATCCTGACAAAAACTTCTTTTTGTCCTGATTTAACTTAATTGGTTAAAACTTAACAGAAGGTCCCCTTTTCTGCGATGAGTCTCACTCTTCTGAACTTTGGTTATTAGCACCTATTTCAAATGATGCTGCCCTTTCATGTCAGTATCAGGCATAACTCTATTATCTTCCGTCAGCTTGTACTTTGAAACAGTAGTTGTTTTACCAGAATCAACATTTTTCTGATCCTAAGAGGATGAAAGGTTTTGGAAATGAATTTTCTAGCTTGAAATGGTCTGTAATGTGTCGTGGTCAACTGTCACTCCCTATTCTTGTTTTGGTACCTTGTGCAAGTGACCTTGGTACTTTCCAGAAGGATGAAACAATCAGATCCCAAATTGTCTGACTGTAAATTTAGTGTATTATTTTGGTACTGTGTCAGACGCGTTCATTAACTTGGTGAAGGAAACATACCTGTTCAACAATAAATTGTAATACGTTGAGGTGTTTTTTCTGCCTTTTTCTGATGTAAAGCCTATAAGAAGCATATTTTGTGAAAAACAAGCATAGTTGTCTGTGTTGTCACTACCAGTTTACGGTAGCTTAAACAAGAAGTTGCTTTGTGTTATACAATAGGTGGAATAACCTTTGACTTGTTAACTCAGGGTTATTTAGACGTCATGATGCTTCCCTTAAACTGACTTTTGTGACTATTGTTTAAAACAAATAAACAATATGTTAAGCTTGATTCTTCTGCAACATTATAAGGCTGTTGTTCTAGAGGTTTAAGGCATATTGGATAACATGTGTTTCTTTTTCTTAGAACCAACACAGATATACAGATTTCTACGTACCCGGAATCTCATAGCAGTGAGTAATTGGTCTTTTATCACTCCTTTACTTTGGACTTGTAGGAAACTTTAATTAAAGCATGTTAACCTTTTTCATTTTTTTTCCTGCAGCCAATATTTTTGCACAGAACTCTCACTTATATGTCCCACAGAAACTCCCGAACAAATATCAGAAGGTAAAATAATTTTTTGAAAAGTAATCCTAAAATGTTGATTAAGTAGCAGAAGTTAAATAAATAAATAGCAGAGGGTGACGTCCTCTCTTCAAATGGTGTGTAAAACATTACTGTTTCTTTTTCAAGAACTTCAAAAATGCATACATTACTTTACAGTTGATTTCTGAGACCTAAGAATTTTTCTGGAATGTTAAGTGTGTGTGACTTTATGCTTGTGAGTTGTTTTGATGGTGGGAGTACTCAAATATGGGTAACTGCAGAATCCTAACCTAATTCTCCATATTTGTTTTCTGTTTTGAGGGAGAGCTTCTTAAAAAAACAAACAAAACTGTATAACTTCTAGGCTTATGAAATCAGTGGTACTTGATCATAATTATAAGAAACAGTTTAACCATTTATTTAAAAAATAAAATAAAATAAAAACAAACAAAACTGAAAAAAAAACACTTGTACTAGGAACCAGTACTCTTTTCTGTAATTATTTTAAGAGCTGAAAAATGAATGAGTTTAGTTTGTAACATTTTACAAAAAATCCAGCAGACACTTTGAAGAGGTTGCTTTGAACTTGATACATCTGAGAAATGGGCTTCAGCTTTGACACTGCAAAATAGCTGTTCCTATCATATGAGGTGCTACAGCTGGACGTCAGTAGACTTTAAAATACATAAATATTGCATCTCAGAATATGGATGTCGTAGGTGTACATTATTTATTACTAGAATTGCAAGGTCCTTTCAGTTTTTTCCCCTCTCACTGAAACTAATTTTTTACGCTTTGAATTTTTGTAGCGTGAACACTGAAAATACTTTAAGTTCTTACTGCTTGTGAACAGTTGCTGTGGTACTGAAATAGTTAATCATGAACACTTGGGAATAGCAACAATCTGATTTTGCAGCCAATTCTAATTTAAACTATATTTGTATCTAAGGAAGGTAACTTCTGAATGATCTATTGAGCAATAGAATTTGTGATTTTTATTTAAAAGAGGCTATATTTAGCATTCCCTGATCTCTTAGATATTGTTTAATGCTTTTGCCATTTTCTTAAAATTGTATCAATAACATACATACTAAAGTACCTGAAGCTGTATGCTGCTTGAATGCATCCTGTCTTTTGATCAGATTTCTTTTTTCAACTTGAAGTTGCTGCTTACTACTTCTCATTGAAGTTACCAAAGTGAATTGTTTGCTTATTTTAAAATAGGACAGAGACAAATTTTAAGAAATAATGTTCAGGTGCTTTTTTTGTTTGTTTGTTTTAAACTAAAACTGTGCAACAGGAAATTGTTCTTGCTTACTCCTTATTTTAATTTATAGTTGACTGAAATGCATACGTTCTTTTACCTGAATCTTACTCTGTTTCTTTGAATGTCTGCTGTAGTTGCTGGGAAACAAGAAGTGGTACTTTGCATGTACATTATGTTGTCCACTGTTCCAAATTCCGGTTCAAATTCAGCTGCGCCAGTAATGCTTAGTTTCTCTTTGAAACGTACTGATTTTTATTACTGCCCATAATACTCTGGTTTAGAACTGTGATTTTACTTGGGTAGTGTTTTGATCCATAACAGACATTAATAGCCATTTCACTAACTAGTTTTCTGAAAATACTGGCTTATTGAAATCAGTCTGGTAATTAGGTCTTGGAAGAATAAATAAAGCACTTGATTATGTTTTCTGTTTAAAAACACAGTAATGCTGCAACACAAGTAAGCTAGCATAGTTGAGGGGGGAATAAAACAAAATAGTTGCTGAGGAGCGTGTTCTCTGGGTGTCCCCCCGCCTTTCCATGCTGTGTCAGTGCTGTGGTCTCTCTCTGCTTGGTTAAAACTGCAGAAATTGTAGCTTAAAGGTAGTTCAAACTATTTAGATGTAGTCTGGGCACTGAGTGAGGGACTTTAGCAAAACCATCCCAACTAAACCTCTGCAAGAGGTTAGCAGAATGGCTGTTGGCACACGCGCCGGCAAACACTTCTAAATGTGCACATGGCCTTAGTTGCCATTCCTCATTCAACAGAAATAGTTAAGGTATAGGATCCTGTCACTTTGGTGAATAAGAGGCATTAAAAGAGGAAAAAAATCCAAACTAGAGTGGAAGATCTTATTGAGGCTTATAGTTGGAAAGCTTTATGTACCTAGCTTCAGTACAGGAAAAATGTTGGTAGAGTTCTCTCTGCGAAGAATTATCTTTTGGAGCTGCGTAATTCTTAGTCTGCTTACATTGACCTTCACAAGATTATGCATATTTATTTATTTTCCCTCTAAGACTTAGTAGTTTTGCCATTCTTAAATTTCTGATCATTGTTTTGGTGGCCATTTTGATAAACACTATTGTATGTAAGATACAGAAGTTATCTCTAAGATTTATACAATTTAACTATTACAATAGTAATTATAGCCCCACATCTTTCATCTCTAGCCCTACAACAGTCTGAGAAAAATGCCAGACAAGTTTATCACTTGGAGGTAGGGAAGTAAAATTGCATTTTTACCAAAAAATTACCCATTGACATCGATCTACATGTTTAATACTGAGAAAGTGTTGATAATGACCAGGATGCTTAAAGTATGGAGAATGTCGATAGGGAGTAAGTTAATGAGCATGTGTCAACTTATGCTGTAAGTCTTCATTGTTTTTTTTGTGTGTTTTTTTTGTTTGTTTGTTTTTAAAGCAAAAATTGTTTGAGAGGTATGCTTTGGTGAAGTGATACTTTATGGAAAATTGAAATGGGCTTTTGGCCTGTTGGTCTGTCTTTAGGTGTTGCTATCTTACTAGATCAAATTATGTGGTTGGAAAGAAGATACTAAATCTATTAGGCAGTTGCTTCCTATACAGTATTTGGATAAAGGATTACTTTTTTATTTATTGGCAGAGTAATGGCATGCTACAATGATGTGACTTTTAATATTTTGTTAATTATTACTGTGCTTGACTGGAATAAGAGAGGGTGGAGAAAGGAATGTGCAAGATGCACATACTTGTAGCACAAGTAAATGCTGTCTTAAAAATCCTGGGTGTTAAGGAGTATTATAAACTCAATTTTGTCCCTTATGCATGAATAAGGAACATGGTAACATAAAAACAGTTATCCAAACAGGAATTTCGGTACTTTCTTGTGTTCTTACAAGTTAACTTCAAAGGTAACAAATTTGATTTAGTATTTTTTGCTGTTGTTGCTATTTTTAGTTTTTCTGAAAGATTTTGAGAACTTTTTTTCTTCTTTTGACTAACCTGAGTTTGACATTTGGAAAGGTTGTGTCACTGTTATTTGTGAGCATTAATGATCCCAAAAGACGAAATGCAAGCGGTGTTAGATATTGGTGTACCTTATGAAAGATTGCTGAAACTCCCCCTTTCCTGAAGCATGCTTGTGTTCTAGCTGGTTTCTGGCTCATATTCTGGCCATGACTTAACTTTGCTCTAGAGCTGCTTCAGGTAAATTCTTTCCTCTGAAGGTGGCCTTCTAAAGCTAGGTGTACCTGCTTGCTGTTCCGCAGAACACAGGCTGATTTTGAGCTCGCATAGAGTGCACGCATAGACATTTTTACCTTAGAATCTGAAACTTTCAACTAATTCCTCTGTTCTTAACATCTTTAAAACTGAGCATCGCAATATTCATACTAATAATCCTACACTTTAGTGTAGTTGAGTCACTTCTTGAATCTGTCATCTGCACGAACCTTAGGCTGAGTAGAGCTTTGAATCAGTGATTGTTTACTACATGGAATTATTTTTCTTCTTATTATCTGACTGCAAACCTGTAATTATGTAGTGTTTCTTGTCCAGTGTTACTATTTAGCCACCACATAACTAAATCATTCAGAGGTATTAAATACTGAATGTAGACAATGTATGACATCCAAGTTTCTTCAGTGAGATCGTAGACAATGCTCCCTGCTTCCTCATAGAGGTCACCGCATGACATTTTAGTAAAAACTCATGTATTTGACAACAGCTTATTTTCTTCTTATCTCATTTTCCTGAGGTATAAGATGCAAAGGAATGATGCCCTCGCTGGTTTTGCGCCATTACTCTAGTCTATGCAATTTTGTGGGCCTCTAGGTCCAAACATTAGTTTTCCTTTAAAGAGAAATTGAAAGACTAGTCCAGAAACTAATGAGTAACTTATGTTCATGAGTGAACTTTATTTAACAATAAATATTAAATGGCATATATGGTAAAACAGGCTGAACATAGGAGCATGAACAGACTGATATTGCCAGACTTAGAAAGTATTTAAGGTGATTATTCTCTATGACATTGTTGTCATGTTTTTTTTCCCCCCATTTCCTTTAAATGAGCTCTAGAAATATCTTCAAAATTCATTGTTCTTTGTATTGTGTCCATTTAATGTACCTTTGTGGAGAAAGAAGTCGTCTTTGATGATTATGTTTTCAACTTTTTTCAGATAAGGTTTTTGTTATTTGATCAGGATTAAAATAGTGATGACTGGAGAGTTAAATTGAATGTTTCTAGTTGGCATAAGTGTCACTAAAGCAGGAAGATTTTCTCTGAGCTAAGTTGAAATGCTGTTAGACGTGTTCATAGCAAGGTTTTAATTTGCTGTTAAATGGCACTTCTTATGAGCAGTAAGATAACTTCTGAAAGGTCTGTTTAATTATTTGTATTTTGATACGGCTTGAAAAGCTGTATTGCAGATGTGTTCCTATGACATGGGTGTGCTACTAGGCCTAAAATTGTCAAAAAAAAAAAAAAAAAAGGGTGCTTTGTGAATGGAAGGCTAAAATTGCATATACAGGTAGTTTTTGTTACAAAATCGAGTCAAAGTTCTGACTGAATAAATTTTCTTGTTATATGTTATGGGAACAGTGGCTACATGAAGCTATTCTTTTTCTTTACAGGAAAACGTTCAAAGTAGATGACATGTTATCAAAAGTAGAGAAAATGAAGGGAGAACAAGAATCTCACAGGTACTATTCTGCATATGTATTTGTGTGTATGTAGAAATAAGCATATGCAAGTGCTAAATGAAAAGGCTTTTTGATTGACAAAATGAAGGTGATAAAGAGTGATTATTAGAAGCAAGGTACTCTGTTTGAAACATTGATTCCAAAATCTTAAGATGTGTGATGCTTGCTGGTCACTTAAAAACTTGGAGAAAAGCAATGTTGGGATAAACTTTTCTAATATTTGTAGTGCTCTTTCTTAAAATATGTATAGAAGCCTGAAACAGGTATTTGCCTTAACCTTTTTGATATTGTTGATTATGTCAGTAACTAATCTGTGTGTGCTGGTATTTAAAAAATAAAATAAAATAATGGTATTTTCCCATAGCTGCCTTTTAAGTTGTAATATTTAGGGTTTTTATGATTGCACACTTGCTATTTTTAATCTTGTGTTCATAGTTATGTGAGGGGGGGGGAAATCTTACTGAAACTGTTACCAGTATTTAAAAGGTCTTATCTTTTCAAGCCATACCAGGGTAACTGATTATAAAATGTTTTTATTAAAGGCTGTAGGACTTGCAATTTTCTCTTGTAATTTTCTAGGGAGAAATATTGCTTAGTCAGAGATTTGTCTTGTGATCTGACCACACACATTTCTGAACCTTTGCATAATTCTAGCTGAGTAACAGTGTTCCGACTTTAAGAAATAGTCGGATAATTTCAAGTCTTAATTCAATATGGAATTGTCACCTTGGGGAAAAAATGCTTTCTCAATGAATTGTAATTGTGAAATGGTAATTACACTTATGTTAATGTACCTATTGGTTTTGTCATCTTAATTATATAACACATTTAAATGTTGGTTAACGCTCACATTTTGTCAGGTCTTACTACTATACTTCAGAAAAAATAATCTTTGAAATTTGAACTTGCTGAGTTTGCCATGTTGTATTTGATAAGTCTGAGTTCAGCAGAGGTACTAAACTTGGGAATGATGCATTTCAGTTCATTTTCATCCTAGCCTGCCTTTCTATTAATAGCAAATATGCATAGTCTGTTGTTTCTCGACACATTTCCTAGCACTGAAATAAAAGTTTGAAAAGCTTATTCACTGAGAAGTGATAGAGCATACCCTATGTTTGTTATTTGAATGTGATAGACCTTAATTTTTTTTTCTTTTTTAAAATTATATTCTTTTTGTATGATTCAGTTATGCACCTAAGCTTTTTGTGAGGATATATATGATGGGAATAAACCAATCCATTGTGAAGGCTTCCAGAATTATTTTGTTCTAATCTACACAATTCAGTCAGAGACCCATTTTAATCCTGCAGGTTGGCTTTGTGTTCTTTTTAGGTGGAAAGATTGTAGATGATTTGCCAAAACCCTTCTATTTAATGTACTTAATGGTAATGAAAAATAAAGCATTCCAGAAATTGTAAAACAAAAACAAATGTTGAAAGACTAACCTAAGTTGCTGGAATGTGTGAAGACCCATTGAGGGTTTTTGTGGTGTTTATTTCTTTATTTAAACCAGCTATTCTTTTTCTATAGTGTTTGCAAATAATTAGTCTGCCTCAGAGGCAACCGTGCTAGATGGAATTTAGTCTGAAACAAATTTATAAACTTTGTGTTCCAAGAGATTTTATGGATTTTGCTAATATTATTTTCCTTAACTATCTTTTGCTCCGTATGTTATAGATACTTAATAGGCAAATATTCTCTTTTTAAGGATAAGGATCAAATTGAAACAGGATATAGATTTGTGTGTGTTGCTTTTGTGCTTTCAAAACTATAAAAAATGTACTTTAATCTGGGATTGGTGTGGAGGAGTAACATGGATGAACGGTACAAGTCGGTGTAGATGCAATCCTTCAAATGCTCAAGCTGTTGGACGCTCAGTCGTCACCTCAGTGCTCCCAGGAATGTATTTAAAATAGGTTTTGAATGTCAGGTTGTATCTTTATGAGAAATTGGTGAAGATGCTCAAAATTGTATCTGGTGTTCTAGTGTAACAGACAATATTTTGTAAATTCTATGCACCTTTAAAAATACTAAGTGTTTTTGAAATCCATTTTATTTTGGTTTTATGAATACTTTGAACTGAAATGTATTCTCAAATTAACAAATTGAAATAAAATGGGTCTGTAATCAGCAGAATAGTCTAGGCTATAAGCTGCAGTGCTGTGAAACAAAATAGATGCAACTATTATTTTGATCGTGTGTGTTACAGATGATAAGAATGAGATGTGAATGTTTATCTTGATTTCTAAGGCTGTCTAGCTTCACCATTGTAACGATTCTGCTTACCAAACTTAAAATAGTTGTACAAAAATTTTGATACCAAGTGCATTCTTCAGGGTGAAGTTCTAGACAGTTTCCACCAAAACTCATCTCTGTTGTTGCCAAATGTCTAGGACATGTCTGCATGCCTGTGATGGCAAGATCTCAGCTCTTCCTACAGCACCCTTCTCCTGAAGTGCTTAAACTTCTACCTTCCCCCCCACCCTCCTCAGTATCAAGTCATGGAATATAGAGAGAATCGGTCTGTAAAGAGAAGACTGGTCTACAGCTTTGCATCAATGGCAACTTAATGCGTGCTGTTTCCGGGCAGTTTCAGAGCAGTTGGAAGGACGGGCTCCATTGTGGTTAGACTGGTTCTGAACACCAGTGAATGGAGTGGCTGCTGTGAGGAGGAAATACCTATTTGTTCTAACATATACTTTCTTTTTTTCTGTTTAGCTTGTCTGCTCATTTGCAACTTACGTTTACTGGTTTCTTCCATAAAAATGGTATGTTTGCAAAATTCATTCATTATACCGTTAATTTGTATAACACCTCTGAAGTTAGTATAGATCTGAGGGGAATATGTGAATAGTGTATTACAAACTCTGCTTCTTGGATGCAGATTTTAACTTCTTTATTCTGTCTGTCTCATTAGTTACAGTACTTTTAATTGTGCTTTAAATATGTTTTAGTGTAATTGTAATGTTAAGTGGATAAGTCTTCCGGGGTTTTAGTCAAAACAGTGACTTTGATAAATATTTCATCATCATCCATTCAAAGTTGAAGTAAACCTTGGGGAAAGAGTTCCTGAAGAAAGTGATTTTATGGAAGTATGCCTTTGAAGTATTTGAAGTATCTTTAACAAATAAACAAAATGACACATAAAAAAAACTTCAAATAGTTAGCAGATTCAGTAGTTTTGAATTTAAAAGTAGAAGTATGTAAACAAATGAGGCAAAGGCCACGTCAGGGATTATAGGAACAACTGAAATCATTTATTAGTGACTTGCAATCATTTTATTGTCTTTTATGCACATAAGGCGTTACCTCTCAAAATTGGAATATTGGACTTCCCAGACCAGAATGAAGGGTTCTGTTGCTTTAACGAAAGCAGAAGTTACATGCTTTATGCTCTATAGGCATGGGTAAATTCACTGTCTTTTTACTTCCCTGAAAAAAATTACCTGTTTATCCATTAAAATTAAGCAGTGTTTCTATTTTTTATTTTTTTCTTTCTCAGTTAAAAAGACTCTGTATGACATCTTAGTCCTTGTATGGAAAAGCTATTTCAATTCATGTAACAGGTTCTATACTTTAGTCTGGAATCTGTCATGTTTCATCAAAGTATTTTCATAGAATCAGAGCATGGCTTGGGTTGGAAGGGACCTTAAAGATCATCTGGTTCCAACCCCCCGCCGTAGGCAGGGATGCCACCCACTAGATCAGGTTGGCCATTTTGTGCTTAACTGGATTTATTCAGTAAGATGTTTGAAAGTTGCAAATGTCTAGATTTCATAATCACTTCTTTATTAAACTGTAACATTCTGAGAAAGTTCTTCAAATATCTTGATTCGGAACATTGTGCTTCTGGAATTTCAGAATACTGCTGGTCTCACTGGATATTATTCATCTTGGTTCTGCTCTTAGAATTTCATGTTATACGTTGCCTTCAGATTTTTAGCTGGGAAAACCCAAGAGATAAGGACTTTTGGGACAGCAAGTGATAAGAATAAATCTTAAATGCAAATACACACTGTTCTGGAAGAATCAGATTTTGAAGTTAAATGTTAGTAAATTCCTCACATACGGAGTTTAAAAGACCTAGTGGATAGGATAGTTGTCTCATAGTTTCTGCTGACAGGCCTTGCCTTTCTTACTGCTTTTTTATTACTGTGTAGTCTTATATAGATGTAGGCTGTAATAGAATTTTCAAGATACTAATATATTTGATGACTTTTGTGTGTTTTCAAATGTTTAGATTGTGCCTGTACTGGTAGCTATAAAAAGCTCCGTTCACTTCAAAAGAGAGCGGGTGTGTGCTGGTGTTGTGCTACGAAAATGAATATCACTAACATAAACAATGTATGCTGTAATAAATATTATATACAGAAAATATTTAAATTAATGATGCTAGCACAGTTAACATGCTTATTTGTCTGGATAGAAAAATATTTTGGAAACTCTTGAAAGAAGAGGGTGTGGTGCCTTTTGTTCATTTTGTTTTCCGAGTTTCTGTATTTGCTAAGAAAAGATTTCTAATATAGCTTGTATTTAAAATTGAAAAAATCCATTTATTTCATAAAACTACTAGTGTTTCTAGATGAGTTACCAGAACTCTCAACTGAAGCACGTTCAGCTTGTTCAATGTAGATACAGCATCAGGAGGAAAGCAAGTGAAGATACATGGGTTAAGTTGTCTTTACTATGCTAAAGCTTTGCTCTTTATATCTAGTGAGTATAAAAAAGTCTTTCATTGATTGTCAGATTCTTCGTGACAGGGCTAAGCTTACGGCATTGTACTGTTTAAGTTTAAAATATATGCAAGTCCATACTGATACTTTTAAGACTTTAAAAGATCAGAAAGAGCTTCATATAGATCCATTCAATTTTGGCTGATCGTTTTTTCAGAATTTCTACCCCAACTTGTGTTTTAACCATATATGTAATATTTTAATCTTTGTATTTTTTTCCATATGAGGGCACGTTTCCAGAATAACATACATTCATGTGACTGAAGTTTCTCTTACTATACAGTGAAATTTATTTTGAAAGGCAGTTCTTAATTGGCATTGCTGATCATACTGCTGGTAGTAGCCATCTTGAAGATTCCAGGTTCTAGGAAACTTATTGTGCAGGGACTGTGAAACTAAGCCTTATAAAATAAGACTTTTTTCAGGTTATTTCAAGAGTCATTTAACAGCTATTCTGCATAGGCTTAACCTTGCGTAATTCTTAAATGTTTGTTTTGTTTTTCTTATCTAGTAGCATCTGGAGTGTAAGTTTTGATGAGAACCAAATTCTAGGTTTGTAAGCAGTAAAGTTAAAAATTACAGGAAATAATTTCACTCATCTATAATTAGTGACTTTTCTTAAATCTACCCATATTCTTTTCCTCTGCTATAGAAATGTTTTGGCTGGTTCATGTCATGCGGAGTCTATGGGCTGTTTTATGAACCTACACAAAAGCGTCAGTTTCAGTTTTTACCCATAACATGTGCTTGTTCACATGTATAGTGTATGCTGTTCTTCAGCAAATGGGTTGTCTTCAGAATCCATCTTTGTGACTCTAGCTCTAGAATTGAGGCTTGTTTTTTCCAAAAAAAAAAAAAAAAATCTTATTTCTGTTGTTGTTCTGCTTTTGTGAAAAAGAAGTTGCAATTATTTTAAGGAAGAAAAGAAACCAAGAGTAAAGAATAGCAAAGGTAGCAAGTTTACTGTAAAATGTTAAAGATCAACTATGCTAATGTTTTTAATCTGCTAGTAGTAATTAGGTAGGATATGTTCTCAAGTGGGAATTTGCCATAAGTTTGGGGAGAATTGAAGCTTAGAATTGACTGGAGGTCTTTGTGCCTGAAAGTAGCTATGGTTAAAAAGTAATTACAGGTGAATTTATACCATTGAACAGATTTTTACTGTTTCAGAACTTAAAATATTTTTCTGTTTAGATAAGCCATCACAAAACTCAGAGAATGAACAAAATTCTGTAACCCTGGAAGTACTGCTTGTGAAAGTTTGCCACAAGAAACGAAAGGTAAAAGTGATTTGACAAACTATTAATACGTATTAAAGCAAAATATGTATCTGATTCTGGAACATCTATTTAACATTGCCATACAAGAAACTAGTGGTGAAATGATGTTTCTGAGATTAATTTAGTCTTTAGGAACTAATCTGTAGAAATTGTTTTCTCTTGACTGGGTAAAGGATTCTTCAGAAGCAAATATATATACAGTTTTTTCCTCTGCACCCTGAGAAATAACTGGAAGTTTTACAAGTTTTTACATTTATTTTAATTGAATTTAGCTTGCTTGTAAGTCACTCACTCATTCTGGATTTCAGCCACCTCTATTTTCACTTCATTTTTTGTATCACATCATTAAACTACTAATTCTGTTGGCTTAAGCAAACCAGGCAATCACAATATCATAAAATAGTCTATGCTTTTTAGAGTTAAGAGATAAAAAGGAAGAAGTTGTAATTGTTTTGAAGTCCCCAGTCATCTGTCAAGCCTTGTCTCTTTCCTTGCTTTTTCTGTACCCATGTTTTTATGTTGATCATCTCAATTATTGCAGATTTTAGCTGTTATGAATCATAAACAATTTTCATCTTTTTTTTTTCCATAGCATCTTTGAATTTACTTACTGCTTTACATACGTTTGTTTTGCACCAGTTGGCAAGTTATCCAGCTCAGCTATGGGAGGCTCAATAATGCACACCATAATTTTTAACCAAAAAGGGAAAGATTTGCAGTCAGAATTCTCTATTTTCTCTAAGAATACTAAACTATTTTGGCATGGTTTTAAGAGTTAATGTTGTTTTTGGCCAATTTTGTTCCTTGCTATAGTATAGATAAATATGGTAAAAGCAGGAGGCGCTGATGGTTATTTGAAGTATGTTTTGTTGCAAATTTCATATTTAGGCCATCTTGCCTTGTTTTTCCAATATTACACAATGTTCCATGATCTATCTGAGAGATACTGAATATAGTAAATCCTAGGTAAGTGGTTCTTTATCTCCCAGATTGCACATAAGTGCACTTTGTAATATTGGAAGAAGATAGGAAGCCCTTGGAATATATATATATAACCAAAACATTTAATTTCTTTAGGTAAACAGAATTAAATTAGCATTAATGACTGTTCTACAATTTTTCTGAATGCTTCATGTCAGTGTTAATTTAATCACTTAGAGAAAGATGGCTGCTGCCAGAAGTGGTTATAAAATGCCAGTTTTATTTACACTTTCAAATATCTGTTTTTACATTTAGAACCTGGGATTGTTATTCTGTTTTTATTTATATCTGTTCTAAGGCTTACTTTCAAAAAGACGACAGGACAAG
The DNA here is from genome assembly GCA_013399115.1 of Anseranas semipalmata. Taxonomy (NCBI): domain Eukaryota; kingdom Metazoa; phylum Chordata; class Aves; order Anseriformes; family Anseranatidae; genus Anseranas; species Anseranas semipalmata. Next base: position 682,221 of record VXAA01000593.1, read on the forward strand.
TACAATCCGTAAATGATATATATTTGAACACTTAATGTCTTTATTTTGTATTCTAAAAACCTAAACCTTAGCTTTCTTTTCTTGCAGGATGTCAGTTGTCCGATAAGACAGGTTCCTACAGGTAAAAAGCAGGTGCCTTTAAACCCAGACCTCAGCCAAATAAAACCAGGCAACTTCCCATCGCTTGCAGTTTCCAGCAATGAGTTTGAACCAAGCAACAGCCATATGGTGAAGTCTTACTCATTGTTATTCAGAGTAACTCGCCCAGGAAGAAGAGAGTTCAATGGACTGATCAATGGCGAGACTAATGAAAACATTGGTAACTTCAGTCTTTAAATATTCTTTTGAGGTTTATCTTGCTGGCATGTATACGGTTGTCTAGATCTGCGGTGTAGGTCCTACTTGGAGAAGGCAGTAACAGATGAGTGACTGAATTGGCTTTCACTTGTTTCTGCTCTTTCAAGATAGGGCTAAAATATAATTCATAGCTAGAAACTGCGCTTCTATTTTTGTATAAATTTAATACCAGCTTTTATTAATGTGTGGTGGTGAAGGTGTTAGGCAATGCTGATAGGATAGGGTATGAATAAGTAGCTGTGGTCTCTGGGACTGGCATAAACCTCCATCAACACTGGTCACTACTGACTCAGCTGGAGGTGCCATCATGGTCTCTCATCAAAACTAAATGACTAGCCAATAAATACTTTTAAAATTCGCTATTAAGGTATTTTCTTAATCTTATTAAGGCATTGTATGTTATATCACAAATGTTGCAACCTTGAAGACTGCATATAGAAGGAAGACTTTTTTTTCTTACTGTTTTATAACTAAAAAAAGGAAGAAGACCAAATCCTAAATTGTTGATGCTGACAGAGTAATATGACTGGACTATAAATATATCTGATATCTAAAATATAATTGCTGTTCTGCTAAGTGCTCTTTCCATTGGCATTGAGCTGTTCATGAAATACTACATAATTTCTGTTTCATGTGACGCATCTGACATAATCAACAGCCAGTAATGTTTTACAATTGTGTAGAAACTGTTCAATCATTTAAATTTGTGCCTATATAATATGGAATACAATGTTTGTTATTGTCAGATGTCAATGAGGAGCTTCCAGCTAGAAGAAAAAGAAACTCTTCAAATCGTGAAGATGGAGAAAAGACATTTGTAGCACAAATGACTGTATTTGATAAGAACAGGTAATATTATCCAAAATAAATATTGCTTCTGTTAATTGTTATGAATTTTTTTAATACTAAACTTAAACCTGTTTTTTAGTTTCATTGTTGGATGTCTTTTGCTGCATTTTTAATTAGTAGGTACAATAAGAGCTTAGGCTTATTGTCTTTTAAAAAAAAAAAAGTCTACAGGTTTCATAGTGCACATTTTATACTGAGAGCTATTCAGTGACAATTGTAAATAATTCCCTTTTATGAACTTGAGTGTTGTCATGTTAATATGCATCAGTTTGTATCAATATGTCTCCCTGCCCAGCCTTTTGCTGATGCAGTCACAAATCTTTTGCTAGTACCTAACGAGGACATTAGTTCTCTGATACTACAGTGAAATCATAGTAGTGGCAAATTGCTCTCTGGAATGACATGCTGGTTATTTAAATGGGGGGAAAAAAAACATACTTAAAAACATTTCATGTAACTTTAAATATTACTATTAACATCTTTAACCAAGTAGTTAAAATATAATAGGCTTACTCTGTCAGGTAGTTGAAGCATGATGAAATATTAAAATGTTATCTTGACACTAATTAATATATTTAAAGAAGGTAGTGAAGGGTCAACTCTCATGTAGCCATAGCTTAAAGCAATCTTCTGGTGCCACTGTCTGGCAGCAGAACCAAATAATACACAAAAATTGGCATGTTTTTAAATGTTTTTAAAACATTTAAAATTTTACTTTATTTGGAAAGCCATCTTCAAGCTATTAAATTGACTAATCGTTTGTGGATTTTGTAAAGTGTGAACTATTCATTTATGCTAAACTCTTGAAGTTAAATTGTTCTATTTTGTTAAGATACTGAAAAATAACTTATTTTATGCAGCGTCCAGGCCTGGAAAAGGATTATATGTGTAATGCAGATGAGAGCTAGGATAAGCATTGTCTTAAAGCCATTGTCTTCTCAATCCACCCCCTCCTACTCCCTATAAAGTTGTTACTGTACACTGAATAGAGTTAATGATGAAGGTGTTAGTGGTTTGGAAGATGCTGTCAAGAAATAAAACAAAAGGTCTTTGATGGTTTAGTTCTGCT
>VXAA01000593.1:684504-711856 GCA_013399115.1 Anseranas semipalmata
CCCCCTCCCACACACACACACCCCTGCAAAATACAATTGCCAAGTTAAAACTGAGTTTGTGTACATTCACATGGAATTTATCTGCTTAGCAAAGAACTTGTTTCTTTTGAATGATGCTTCTGTAGATTATGATCTGTTGTCAGGAATTCAGTGCCATTGCTGCAGGAAGTAATGTTTCAAAAGGAAAAACACAATCTTGGGAAAATGAGCTTGTATTGTAAGTTGATCTTACTTTCTGTTTTGTGTTGATATGTATCCATGAAACATTTTCCTGAGACTACAACTTCAACTCCTTTTTCTTTTGTGCTTCTCTTGTGCTGCTCAGCAGGTGGCAACAAAATAAAACTATTCAAGTAGAAATCAAAATTTTCTCTTGCTTAGAATTTTATGTAACAGACAACATTTTTCATTTGCCTCGTTTATGTGAATCCTGCAGCATTTGCACTTGGCACTCTTCTCTGTGTCTTGGGCAGAAAAGATGTGGCACATTGGTTAACATGTTTGAATTACCTATTCTAGTCTATGTAAAGCAATGTTTTTTTTGCTTGTTTTGAGAACATCATACTGTAACCTTAAGACTTCAACATATAAATTTACATCTGATGTGGCTCTAATACAAAGATAGGATTATTTAGTTTTGGAGGCCTGATTGGAGGTTATATATTGGTTTGCTAGAACAGAGTTGTTGTTAATAGGGAAGGAATAAATAAAATAGGTAATATGATGGGGATGTCATTCAGTTTGGGGTTTTGTTTATCCACAAGGAAGATTCCAATCATAGTAGTAATTTCATATCAACATTTGCTTTATCTCTTGGAATTGCTTGGATGAGAGCTTTTGCGTTAATATTTGGCATTATGCACCTTCTTCATTGGGGATGGTATTTTCCTAAGATTCACACTTAGTGGCCAAATAAATTTGCCTGAAAATGTGCATTTAGTTTCAGGGAAAGTTAGTTATTGTGACATGTATTCTACATTTTAATAGGCAAACGATAAAAATAAAAATGAGCTTCTTTACCCATAATACATACTTTGTGTTGACAGGCGCTTGCAACTGCTGGACGGGGAATATGAAGTGGCCATGCAAGAAATGGAAGAGTGTCCCATTAGTAAGAAAAGAGCAACATGGGAAACAATACTTGATGGGAAGGTATGGATTGTTTTAGTAGCTGAAAGACTTGTGTTCACTTAAAATGTTTAAGGTGAAACACAATTCAAAGTGCAGTGGCTGTTCCTCTGAAAATGGATTAAGTTAAACAGACAACAGTACTTCCGTTTCAGGATGTATGGAAACAAGTTTAAATTTAGTTCTTTGTTTAGGAAGGCTTTGGCTACACTAGATCATTACACAAGCAGATGTTAGCAACTACTGTAGGTATGGCAGCTGTCTTTTTCAATGACTTCTGAGTTTGTCTTATAAAATCAGGCAAATTAAGTGTCTGTTACTGTAATAAATTCCGGTTGGACAAAGGAAAATGAACAAACTGCAGAAGCAAAATATTTGGAAGGGGAAAACAAAGGAACCCAAGACTTATATCTTTCATAAGTGTCAACCTAACACACATAAGTTAGGAGAATGCTGTTGAAATTTAGTGATGAGAGGGGGAGGGGCGTATGTGAGTGTGGGAGAAAGTGTTGTACAGGAAGAAATTGACTGTGGACTAAAGTGAGTCAGCACTCGGTGATTCTGCATGCAGTTAACTATATGTACTCATCACACGCACCTGTGGTCTGGGATTTTATCAGTTGTAACTGGCTGAGGAGAATAATTAAAAACTATAGGTGGCTGCAAAGTAACTGTGAATCAATATGATTATATAATTATGGAAGAAAAACAGAGCTGATCCAATGTGTATAGTAGAAATAGTTACAAGTTATCCTGTTCAGTCTTTACCTCAGATTCTGGTAAACCATGTTCAAGAAATTAAAATAGAAAAAAAGTTGGAAATGACTTTAAAGAAGGTAATAGGACAAGATCCTGTTATGTAAGTGAGCTTAAGCGTGTGTGTATATAATCAAAAGTGCTGTAACTCTTGATAAGTGAGTGGAATATAAGAACATATCCACAGGAGAGTATTACAACAGCATTATTACAGTGGTGCAGTTCTTAAGTCCAGCATTAATATACAATGCTGAACTGCAGAATTAGGAGCAAGTGGAAAGAAAAGTATACTGACAGCAGGCTGGTGGGTAAGTGCTGTTTTCTTGTCAGGTCCCATGCAGTTTACTGCTCAGTGTTTCACAAACATCAATATATGGGCCACAGTATGTGCATGAAATCGTTGCTCAGTCATGTGCAGGAAATTGCATAGCCATCTCTTTCAGCTTTTTTTAGTATATCTAAATGTATATGTTTGTGTTGAGAACACAAGGACTTCGTTTGATTAAAAATAACATTTGTGCCCATTCTGTGAATTTTCTTTTATGGCTTTTTTTGTACATGGAAAGACACTAATTCTGGTGGGTTTTGTTTTTGTTTTTTCTTGCCCACCAGAGGTTGCCTCCATTTGAAACATTTTCTCAGGGACCTACACTTCAGTTTACTCTTCGTTGGACAGGAGACACAAATGATAAGTCTACAGCTCCTATAGCTAAGCCTCTTGCAACACGAAATTCTGAAAGCCTCCCTCAAGAAAATAAGCCCAATTCTGTTAAACCTACTCAGACTATAGGTAAGCAAAGTTTGGGTTTGGTGCTGAATAATCATCTGTTTAGCAATTCTGTGCTTCAGGGTTCCTGACTCACTGGTGCAACTGCTTCAGATAATCTTAAACATGAAAAAGCAAAAATGAGTGGGCTTTGTGTAGCCCATATGTTGTAATTTTTTAAGGTAAGTTTAAAATCTAAAAATAGTTGGAACTTTAAAGCCATGACAATATTGAAGTCAGTGATTGTATACCATGCTCATATATTTTCATGTAAAATAAATTGGGGAAAATGTATGGCTATGAATTCTATGATTGTCTGCTTTGCTACGCCAATTTTGATTACTTACTGTTTTATGAATATTTGGATTCATAGTATTTAAAGTTCACTTTTTTATGCTTTGTAGTGAAAATAGTTTAAAATTTGTCAGATATTAAGAGATAAATCTAGCTCTTGGAAAACATAGCAGCTACTGTGAAATGTGACAAAGAGAAGCTATCTAATGTATTGCACATTACATTTTGTATTTGTAGATAAAGATAACTTGGGTTACTGCAGAAAGCTTATGACCTGGCATTATTGAAAACCTTAGAAACTTTTCGTTCCGCTGTTGCTGTAATTAAAGGCATGTCTTGTGAAACTGTTGATTATAAAAATTATATTTATCCTAAATTTGCACATAAAATTTTAAGCGTGGATTTAGAAAAAAAACTATAAAATTTTTTGATATTTGTATAGGTATGTGTTAGAAAAACAGGTATCTGTTTCTTTATGGAAAGTCTTCCAGGGATATTTCCCTTTACATAAGTTTAGCTAATCAGTATCAGTGCTGGTTTTTACCTTGAATATCTCAATGTTTATACAGCTGACCCCTTAATTTTCAAAGAATGTGCAATAGCACACTGTTCTAAAAAAAAAAAAAATCATGCATAATTTAAAAACATTAACAGAAATATACTTGCTGTAAAATGTTTTGCAGAAGATTGTGGTTTAGAAACGCGAAAAAGCCCAGTATTTTTGTCCTCACAGTTGTTTAAATCTTGCAAAGTACTGGGATTGTTGTTGGGTGGGAGTATTGATACTCCAGTCCATTTAACCGAAAATCAGTAGAGTCAGTAGAGCTGAGACTTGTTATGCCCTCTTTTACACCATTCAGAAGTGAGTAGGTGTCATTATTTGGTCTCTCCTGAGGGAAGATTTATAAATGTGCTTAGGTATGTGTGTTTTTTTTTTTAAATTGAATGGAATCAAATAATCTTGATGATATTAAAATGTATAGAAGAAGCTCCAGGGCAACTGAGCAGTGCAATTACACACACAAGCAACTTCAGTTGGTGTTTGAGGATAAGAGTTGAGGGTTAAAGTTTCTGTTAAATATTTTTTGTTACTTCCATTTCGTACTGGTTTGTCTTCTGAAAATGAAATTAAGCCATGTATTTGCAATACATCCATCTGAAAGCTGCATTTCTTTTTTAATAAAAAAAATAAAAGCCATGCATGCTTTTAGCTATAGCTGAAGAATTCCCTTTGCTTAAAGGGAGAAAAGAAAATGTTGCTTTTTACCTGACTGTTTTTAGGGTCTCTGAAGGGTTATCCAAAACTGAAGATATACCTGGTGTTCAAAAGTGGCATTTTTGCCTGTAGGTTCGTGAAGGAAGCTGAGCATCAAGACTTCCTTTTTGCTGATATGAGCTACTTATATCAAAGTTCACTAGAGTAGCTCATTCCCTTCAGAAGCGGGGTGCACTTCACAGAACTCCCATACTTGGGTAAGAAAATGTCTTTACCTCTTCACCCTAAACTGAAATGCATGTCTATACATGTGTTTTTTTCCAGCTGTGAAAGAATCCTTGCCAACAGACCTTCAAACAAGAAAAGAGAGAGATGTTTTAAATGAACCTCGACAAAAGTTGCGAATATTTTACCAGGTATTGAAAATAACTGGGTTGGTGGGGAAGATGTAAATATTGAGAGGAATTATAATGTTCCCATCTGAGTTGGCCAAAGTTTCGGTTTTGGCTGTGTAACTGTCTGAATTGCTACTTTTGTGGATGCCTTAAGGGGTCTCAAATTCATGTAGGAAGAGCCATTCCACATGTTTCTTCTTACAGGAAGTATTTTAGGAAATTAATCTTCCTGGGGCCATGTCTGACATACTCCAAAATACAAAGGACATCTCTTGTTAGACATCTGGAGGGGGAGAGGTGGTCTCCGTGTCTCCATAGGGGGCGGGGGGAATTCTTGAAATACCATTGTTTCAGTAAAGTGAGCTGATCTAGTATTCCAAAGAACTTAATATTACTGTAGAGGTTTCCTGAAATTATGTACAACTTAGTTTTTGGGGGTTGGAACCTTAATGAATGAAATTCATTTGATGCTAACGCTATCTTTTCTTTGTTTGCATCAGTTCCTTTATAACAACAACACAAGACAGCAGACTGAAGCCCGAGATGACTTGCATTGCCCGTGGTGCACGCTGAACTGTCGGAAACTGTATAGTTTACTCAAACACCTTAAACTTTGTCACAGCAGATTTATCTTTAACTATGTTGTAAGTAGTCTCTTTGTAGTTCAGTGGTATGAAACACTGTAGGGTCTGTCACAGATTATATGCTGCAGCAACTTTATTGCTAGCCTGTTAAGTTGTAGGATGTATCTACAGGTTAACTGCAGCTTCCTTGGAATTTATTTAACATAAAATTACATGAATGTTGATGTGTTACATGAGAAACAAAAATTTGTGGGTTGCATTCTAACTACAGATGTTTCTTTTGCATCAGTGTATTTTTTGCGATGTAGAAAGGAATGTAATCTACAATTGGTTAAAAGTCTCTTGAAGTTTTAGGAAGGCCGTAAACATTTAAAGTCCAATATTGTATTTAGTTATGTTGACAAGGACCTGTACCTACCAAGCTGACCTTAAAGAGAAATTCTGTTGTATTTATTTGAAGATAATGTAGTTTCTTATACCCGCTACCCTGCTCAGAAGATTATTGCAAAATTTTGCTCCTTAGCTGGTTAGAAGCTTTCTAATTTCTGGGGTGCTTGTTAGCAAACTTACTAATATTGTCCTTAATTTAATAACTGGTTGTATTCTGAGTGTTTTCATACAAAACAATAAGATCGTATAGAGCAAGAAAGCTTCAGTATAATTTGTTTCTAGCAGTTAAAAATTATGTGGGTGGTGTAAAAGGAATCTAGAGCTGTGTCTGTTTGTTGATAGGATGATATTTAAGGTATTCGGAATTGAAAAGGTTACATGTTTAAACCTCCTGGTATGTTGCTAAATATATTTGCGATTATCTGTTTCAGTATCACCCAAAAGGTGCTAGGATAGATGTGTCTATCAATGAGTGTTATGATGGCTCCTATGCAGGGAATCCCCAGGATATCCATCGTCAGCCTGGTTTTGCCTTCAGTCGCAATGGACCGGTCAAAAGAACTCCTATCACACACATACTTGTATGCAGGTAGGGAGAGTGAAAGGAAGGTCTCTCCATACTTGTGTAGTATAGCATATGGACCAGATTTGTGAAACATGGGGTGTGTAAATCCATAGCTGCGCATAAACAGTGTTAAATTTCACTAGCATTGAAGTACAGCTGTTGCTGACTAAAGAAAATGTTGCTGAGGAATGATATCTTCACCTGTGATTTTACCTCCTTTAAGTTGAGCGTCCATCATAATGAGGTAACTTTTTTAACTGCCTCATCCTAAAACTTCTCTTGCCCACATGGTGGAGTGTGGGTTTTTTTAGGGAGAGGTTGTGAGTTGGGTTGTTTTTTTTTCTTTGTTTTTATGGCTTATATTTCACTGCTCGTGATTTTTCTTTTTCCCCAACATTTTTGCAAACTAGAGCCTGAAAGAATAATTTGCGTTAATCAGTTACCATACTTAGTATTTGCATATTTGACTTAATGGTTGAAAGCAGTTACTTTTTTCCTTCTGCTAGGCCAAAGCGCACGAAAGCAAGTATGTCAGAATTTCTTGAATCTGAAGATGGAGAAGTAGAACAGCAGCGAACATACAGCAGTGGGCACAATCGGTTATATTTCCACAGTGACACGTGTTTACCTCTCCGTCCACAAGAAATGGAAGTAGACAGTGAGGATGAAAAGGACCCTGAATGGCTACGGGAGAAAACCATTACTGTAATTATTCCATTTATACAAAACTATTTTCAATGGATTGTGGTTTTTAAATGATGGCCTGCAGTTGTTCTGGGGAACAAACGAGGCATTCACTGTGAAAATTATGCATTTACTTTGAGAGTAAGTAGAAAATTTTGTGATGCTCTGCCACTAATGATGTAAATTAATGAAATCAAGGATTGTATTTTCAAGTACGTCTTTAGTTGCAATGCTAGCTCAGTGCACATGGGTCCTAACAAGTTCTCTTCATTGTTTGTGGCCATTTCTCCTTGAAAGAGGAGACGCTGGTGTCACAGGAGTACAGTGGTGTGTATATAACATAGAAACAATTTATCATCACAGGTCTCTATGTGATCTGACTTTGTTCTGACCTTTCTAACTGTAGTTCCTGAATTTTCAGCAGTAGTTACTTCTGAGATGTATCGGTGACATAAGTTGAATTGTAGGTGTGCTTTCACTACTTGTCAGCAGACATACAGTTCTCTCATGTCGTGTTTCCTTCTCCTATCCTTTCTCCACTCCTTTATCTTTCCAGCAAATTGAAGAATTCTCTGATGTTAACGAAGGAGAGAAAGAAGTGATGAAATTATGGAATCTTCATGTTATGAAGCACGGGTATGTTACTATAAACTTGATTTTGATACAAATAAGTTATATAGATTTGGTTGACTGTTTTTCATTGCAATTCACCAAGCACTTAAAATTCAGTGCCTAGAAAAGGATCGTTAAAGGATGATTTGGTAATAAGCTGTCTGTTAAGTTTAAAAAAATGTTCTTGTGCCTAGTAGTTCTATGGCTTTGAAAAAAAAAAAAAGTTGCAGATGTTGAGATTATGTAATAGTCTGTGCAGTAACCCTACAGCATAATTTATCAATGTATCTTTTTGGTTTTGGAAATGTTCTACTTTGATAACGATGGATTTCTAATTTGGCAGGTTTATTGCTGACAATCAAATGAATCATGCCTGTATGCTGTTTGTTGAAAATTACGGACAAAAAATAATTAAGAAGAACTTGTGTCGAAACTTTATGCTACATCTGGTCAGCATGCATGACTTTAACCTCATCAGCATAACGTCAATAGACAAAGCTGTTGCCAGGCTCCGAGAGATGCAGCAGAAGTTAGAGAAAGGAGAATCTGCCTCCCCAACGGATGAGGAATCTTCTGAGGAACAGAGTGGGACAACAAATGGATATAGTGAAAATAATATGAGAGAGAGAATTTCAGAAATGGATAGCATCTCAGGTGTCACAAAACAGAGCAAGAAACAAAAGCTCTGAAGTCAGAAGTCAAATTGCATTCAACGGACAAGCATTGAAGTGACATTCTAGGGTGCATGAGCTCTATAAAGAATTACACACAAAAAATACAGAGATTCCAAACAGGCACTGCTGGATGGAAATAAATGATTTCAACAAGGATATTGTTTTAACAGGGTTTCTATTCAGTTAATTATGCAAGTACTACATGTATATCGGTTTTGGTGATGTAATGACAATATAAGAGTTTGAGCATGAAGAGCAATATGAAAATCTTTTTGTAATTTTAGTAATTAGTGTCTTAAGAACTTTATGGAATTTACATAATTTAAGTATATGTAAAACAGTTTTTATATTAAGATTTTTGCATCTGTATCTGGCTGTTTTTCCTACCATGAAGTTGTGAAACGTTGGGGAAAGGGGTTTGGGATACAGTTTCTGCTTTTCTTATTTAGAAGTTCTCCAGTTAGCTTTTTGTGAAAATAACGTCTCACTATTTAAAGTTTAACCTTGATCCTTGTATTTGAAATCATTTATCAATTGATCATAATTACAAATTTATTTTACACTAAAATTTTGAAAGTTGGCAAACTTAGCACTTCCTTTGTCTTGTGCCTGTTTGGAAAGATCTTGGCTTTTCATGTTGCAGACACAGTGAAGTACCACCTTGGCTTTTTGAGGTTACCAGCAGTTTGGTTTTCATGGATAATTCTGATGCATTGATCACACAGTGTACCATTTTAAACTTGAACATTAGCTCCTTTTATATTTTTATTACGCATTTACACAGCTACACAAACTACTTGATGTAAACCCTTTTTACTGGGGTTCTGCATCATAGTGTGCCATGCTAAAGCCGAGAGTCTATAGTCAGTATGTAGGCATTACGTCAATTAACTTCTTTTGAAGTTTATGCCTGCTGTTTTGCCTGAGTACAGACTGCAAGTCCAGGCCATAGGTTTAGCTTTGGCTTTTGAGATGCCACTCTTGAGGGAAAAATGCACTGTAAAATTGGACCAGAAAATGTGTTGCACTTCTTATGCAAGTATTCTGTGATGTATTGTATTCAATACAGATACTAAGATGCTGACTAAACTATATTTGAGCAGTTTTGCACTGCTGTTAACACATTTTATGCATACGTTTACAGATTTTTTCCAATGGAAAGTGGTTTCACTACTGGTACAGTATCAGCACCGAAGGGTTTATTCCAGCAAGCACTGTGGTTGAGTGACATCACCTCAATTTTTTATTATCCTTAAAATATTGCATTTTTCATATTCTTTATTTATAAAGGAACAATGCTGCTGTAAATACAGGTATTTTTAATTTTTTATTTCATTCCATCACCATGAGATGCAGTTCCCTATTTGTTTAAGGGGTATATAAGCTTTCTAATGGTGTCTTCAGAAATTTATAAAATGTAAATACTGATTTTGATGGTCCTTAAGATGTGTTTAACTGTGAGACTATTTAACTAATGGTGTGGATGTGATTTGTCATCCAGTATTAAGTTCTTAGTCACTGATTTTGTGTACAAAAATAGGAAAGAGGGAAACTGCAGCTTTCATTACAAACTTCTTGAATTTGCCAGCTCTCTGAGTTTTAGCAAACTCTAATTATGCCTCTGGATAGTACATCAAGCATTTCTCTCTGGCTTTAATTTGCTAAAGCTGTGCACATATGTAAAAAAAAAAATAGATTATTTTAGGGGAGATGTAGTTCTAGAATTATTGCTTATGTCATTTCTTAAGCAGTTATGCTCTTAATGCTTAAAAGAAGGCTAGCATTGTTTGCACAAAAAGTTGGTGATCCCCCCAAAAAACAGTAATGAAATTACTTCTGTCCAGTAAACTTTGTATGTCATGTCAATTTATAATAAAAGCTGAAAAAATCCCTTTGTTTTCTATTTATAAAGATGCCTTTTCTATATGTACCTTTGAGAGATTTTGAAGATATCATGTAAGCTGGCTAAAAAGAATTTGAATGGTACAGTAGATGTTTTAAAAAAGAAAAAAAAACACAAAAAAGCAAAAAAACAAAACAAAACAAGTTCAGTTGTTTAAATGAACCATTGTTTTTACATTAAATGTTTTATTTGAAATCGGCTTTTGTACATAAAGTTCAGTAATATAAAATCTGCCATGATGGTTGTCCAGTCATTTTGTGTGTATGCAAAAAGGCCACCAGGAGCACCTTGTATAAACTTTCTCTTCTGCTTTTCTGTTTAAATTTAGATTCATGGTCTTCCTTTGCCAGAAAAAGTAGCTAAGTACCTATCTAGTCTTTTCATTGTATGTAAAGCGTCTCCATAAATTACCAGACTTTAGCTAGATTATAAAACCTTTTAATTCCCCTCTCTTGGGGTTAGAAGTGAATACCTGAGATAAGTTGTGTGTTACTGTTTAGAACTGTAATGTCTCTAACTGAGGAAAAACTGTGAATGAGGCGTATTGCTCAATGTTTGTTACAAAAATAAGACTAATAAGATTTTTCTACATGCAAGTGGTTAATGTTTCAAACATCTTACAAAATACACTTTACTTGGAGCAGAGTTTAAATTGCTATCACTTTCAAATAGTGTTTCCCTGGTATTGTGGAAGATGTATACTCTGTGCACTGTAGAATTAAGTGAGTAAGGAATTGCATTGCTCAGCAGAATAGGGGCTGCTGAATAGCAGATGCTGAAAACCTTTTTCCATGTTAAAAATAATGCAGATACAGAATCTAGCTGTCATATCCTGTATTCTGTAAGTTTGACTGCAGTTTCTGGTATGCCATTTTCTCTAAAACTGGCAAGGTCCTAATCTAACGTTTAGTATGTTCATGGCAGATTTTTATGGTACTTTATATTTGGTGGTCGTTTTAACACAACTGGTCTGTAAAACCCAAGTTGGAACCTAACATTTGATTTTAACGTTAAATTTGGTGCATTAAATACCATAGTCAAAATTGTTAGATGAATTTGTTAACCTTAAGTGTACATTGCTTTGAGTGTCTTGACTGTAGTTGCCATTTTAGCCCGAGATATCGTTTACGGTGGGGGGAGGAAGGTAGGGATTCACTGCTTGGAATGAAACAGTCATAATCTGAACTACTGATTACCATGTTAGAGTAATCACTTAAAAACAAACAAAAAAACAGCAATTTGATTTTACCTTTGAGAATGCAGGAGCCATTCAGTGAGGACAATTTTGACAATATTGTTCAAAGTGTTTCTCAATTCACAGAACAGCTTGGTGCCATCATCAAGTGTTGGAATGAAGGTGTTCCTGTTGGACCAGCTCCTGGTTTAAATCTGCTATTCCATGGTGGCAAAACCAAGAAAACAAGAGCTTTTGATGAAGGTAAGTCTTTCCTTTCAAGACGTGATATCTGTTGTTCCTAAGTTCTTGATTTAAGACTGAGGCTGTACTCTTTAGGAGAAATACTCTACATCTTATCGACAAATAGGTTCTTCATATGACTTGTATTTATGAGAGAAAGGTGCCACGTCAGCTGCCTTATTGGTTTCGTGAGTTATGTTCCCTTTAAAAGACGCCAAAGAAATGGAGCAGGCTGCAGGTAAAGCAAAACTAAGGGAATAAGTAAAACTCTTAGTTCAGCATGGACTTAACTTGAAGAGGATTAAACACCTGCTTCTTGATTAATCGGTAATGGTAATCAAAATCTATTATGTAGAAGAGCTGCAACATTCAATGCAGCTGGTAAGGAAATGTGAACAGTAAAATAGAGACAAATTAGTATGATAGAATATTGAGGAAAGTAATTGACAAATACTTTAATAAAGTAAGAAAATTATTTTTGCAAGCTATGTCAGTTTAGATCTAAACTTTACATGGAAGTAAACAACTGCACAAAAAATTGTTTGGGACTGCTGAGGAACTGAAGCTGAAAATGAGAAAAAAAAATGGAGGGGCTCTTATTAAGACAGGTGCAACGCTATACAATGCATTTGTGTTCTTGTTAGAGGAACTCAGTGATGCTCAAATTTAAGACCCGATCAACAATTTACTAGAACATACACAGTTGTGGGATAAAACTTTATTAAAAAAATTCAAATTTCACTTGACACAAATGTCTTAGTTTTGAGGTAAGTGAATGTACTAGCTTCAGAAAGAAACTTTCAGGGTATCATACGCAGTTGACACTCTTGCTTGCAAGGCTCCAATAGCTAGAGGTGAAAAAGTGTAAACGAAGTGCCAAGTCTTCTATCTAGCTGAACTCTGCTGTGGAAGAACAGCAGTTAAACCTTTTAAATCCGTGCCTCTTGGTTCTTTGGATACCTTGTTATTTCTTTACTCAGGTCTCTTGCCCTGAGATTCTTCCCCCCTCCCAGGTTTAAGATTTGCAGCTCTTAAGAGGTGGTTGAACAGTACCTAATTTGTGATCTGGGCAGCTAGTCTTACGTTCAGTTAAAAATACAACATTGGCAAGCTGGCCCTATTCAAGATACAGCTTAAAAACTGAAGTCAGAAAAACTATTTAGTCTATTGCCATCCTCAGCTCTCAAGGGGAGCAGTAGGGGCTCCTAGGGTAGCCCTTCACAGTCATCTTAAGCTGCTTTCTGTGTATATTCTGAACAAACTGACGAGGCATTACCATCTCTGGAAGTACCTGAATTCAAGACTTAAGCTTTATGTTGTATTATGCTGGTAAATATCCTGCAGAATCAAGTCTGACTAGACCCTCCAAAAGCAGGTGAAAAGGTACCTGAGCTGCTTGTTCCTCAGAAATGTAGATATTCACTATTTTAATTTCCATACAGTAAAAGTACTGAGTTACAACTATAGTACCTGACACCTGAAGTCTTACTAGTATAATTACCAGCACTACTCAGTGGAGCAAGATTCAAGTCAGTTGCCAGCTGGAGTGCCAGCCTGATCCTCTCTAACCAGGCCTGAACTGTTTGATCATCTACTCAACTTTCATGGCTACAGCAAAAGAACCATATTCAAGATGTGGCAGCTGGGATACAGCACAATTTTGACAACACTTCACAACAATTCAAAGGAACAC
The DNA here is from genome assembly GCA_013399115.1 of Anseranas semipalmata. NCBI lineage: Eukaryota > Metazoa > Chordata > Aves > Anseriformes > Anseranatidae > Anseranas > Anseranas semipalmata. The sequence goes on from VXAA01000593.1 coordinate 697,582, forward strand.
TGGAAGTATAGGATATGCTGATATCTTTTTACTCCCTAACAGTGAAATAGTTATGCTTGAGAAACTGAGAATGCTGCAGGCATTTCCTTGCTAGCACAGAATAATAAACCTGCAGCTGTCCATTCTTCCTCACTTCATGTTTTTATAGTAAATTCCAATGCAATTCTGCTATATGTTCTTTCAATCCATCTGAATCTACTCATTTTTTTTCTTGTAAAGGGTATTAATATCAGTTGTCATTCTCCTCTTCTGAAATTCATGTACCCCTACTACAGATGCTTGGGGAAAGAAGTAGGCAGGACAAGTAGTATTTCTGTACTGATAATTTGAATTGGGGGGTGTTTAATTCAATGTAATTAAACTTTATGCTCACCTAAAGGGATAATATAGCATGTTGAAAATGAAAAAGGGCGGGATGATTGTCTAGGTTTTACAAAAAAATTGCTACTCTAACATGTTAAATATATGTAATTTTAATTGAACTTCAGGTAAGAAAGCCTGTTTTAAGGTCCTCAATGAGCATTACTCTAAAATACTCTTTAAATCCAGTAGTATCGCAATTTCATCTTTTGACGAGGAGTAGTCCCTATTTGACAAGCCCATTATTATAAATCTTACTTGCTACTTAGGGGAAATAGTGGTAACTTTATGTAACTTCCATGTTAATTCCTAGTAGTTCTGTATTCCATCCTACTACATTGAGCAGAGAGCTAAGTTAGCACCATCTGCTCCATGTTGACTGCCACGGATTAAATCTGTGCCAGTGGGGTCTGCCTGAAGCCCATAACCGAAGCCCTTCTCCACCACCTCCTGACCCGGCTGCAGTCCCAGCGTGCTCAGACAGCACGCTACCATGTGTGGCCTCGTCTGGCCCCAGTGCCTGCAACAGCACCTTGAACGCCTTGCATTCACGTGCAACAGTGCAGGTGTACACCTGGGATTTCTAGGAATCCCAGGCATCAGAACAGCACCTCCCCGTCTCTGTTGATGGGACAGCAGAAAGAAAGTTGCCTCTGCATCTTAACAGGGCTCCGTGAGGAATCATGGCTGCCATCTGCATGTTGTACTTGAGCACTACGCAGCAAGCCTTGCTCTGACATAGGCTACAAGGTAAAATATAACTAGGAAAGACGTTCAGACCAGATAAGGTTAACTGTCCTGCTCTAGGTATTGGTCTAGTTTGAGACAAGTGTCAGCATTAAGTTGGGGATGTAAGCACCACTGTGCAACTACTCCACAAAATGTATTCCAAGTAACAATACAGAAAACAGTTCCAGAAATACCTGGAAAGAAGGCACTTAAGTAAAAGTGAAACATTTAACAGACCAGCTACATATCTGAACAAACACTATGGCTCAGACATCCTTGTTTTGGGGGGAACGAACAGTACCGTGCATGGAAGAAACTGGGGCTGCATGCAGAACCCACTATCCGTTCATATTATTAAGGCAGCATTGTGTACAAGGAAGCATAGCAGGGCGTCACTTCTCTAAATACTTTGCTCTTTTTATGAGTGGTATAAATAAAACTTTGGTCCATTACCTCCAACCCCCTAAAAGTTTACAGGCTTATTTCACAGAACAGCAGCATTAAGCAAGGTTAATTTCATACAATAAGCGTACCCTGAGGCTAGAGTACAATGAAATACTGACAAAAATCAAGTCTGGAGGAAAGAAAAAAAAAAAAGGGGGGGGGGGTCTTATGGACTTGCTTAAATTAATTTGTCTACACAAATGCCTGTTCAACTTTTTCCAGAGTAAAAATCTGATGTTTCACAATATTTTTTGAAATGAATCCAGTAGGAAGTACAATATAGCGGAGTTCAAGTAGTATAAAGATTGCTGATATCAAACAGCTAGAAACCCAGGTTTTAACATTACACATTATAGCAAGAACAAGAATCCCTTCACTTGCCTGAGCTGCTAAAACACCAGAACTTTCCAGCCTGGGTATGAGAATGAACATCCAAAATACAAAGAGACACAGCATTGATCCAGTACCCAGTCAAAGACCACTTCCCTGTTGTTAGAGCTAATGGTTACTCTAAGCTTGAAGTTTCCTCCCTCATTGCTGGAAGGCCCTAACTGCACCACTTCCATGTCAAATGTCACAGTTGATCCAGAAGTAACAGCAGGCAGTTGGTTTGTCATCTCCTTTCCATTTACAAATACTGCCCCTGAAACAGTCAAGGTATCAAACATTATTTCTCATTTTCTGTACGTACCAACATACAATACTGTCTCCATTTTTTGCAGGCAGATAGAAATGAAAGACAATCCTGCCCCACTGCTTTGTGTCACATCAAACAGGTTGCAGTAACTGCATGCAGGAGACCCATGATCTCACCAAAGATATTAACTGGATGAGCAGAATATACACAAAATGTGGGTGAAGTTGCTCGTGTGTGGATACAAAGGACTAGGGGCTATAGTGTCTGGGAAAAAAACAAAATCACATTCTTCAGTTATGTGATTCAGACTCACCATTTGTGCTAATACACACAGCTTTATCCCGCTGCAAAGAATCATAGCCATTCTGCTGCTCCACACACACTCCTAGGCTGTCTCGTCTGTCTGGCTGTCCCACGGTTTCGATTCTACCAAGTAAAAAGTAAAGTCAAGCCATGAAACTTTACATCAAAGCATACAATGAAATCCACACAGTAATACCCTGTCATATATGACTTCTGTACTGTGCTCCAGGGCTTTCACCAAATTCATCTAACCTCTGGGGGAGATCGCTGTGAGTGACCGAAGTCCTACCAGCTTTTTCCAACAGCTCCACTGAGCAATACTCTAGCTATTATTCTGTACAAAAAGGGAATTTGCTTCCTTCAGATTTCCACTGCTATTTGAAAAAGTTCTCCACTGTCACAGCTTACAGTCTTTTGAAATGATTTTCAGTTGTCTGAAACATGTTCTAAAAATCAGTCAAGGTGTGCAAAACTACAATCACATACACCAGATTACCGGTCAACATCACGTTTTATGGCAAAAAGAGTGAAGTTTCAGCAAACATTTAATAAACATGCGACTAAAACAGCTTTTTTTGAGGTCTACTATATTCTGCTTTAAAGGGGCGGTGGGGAAGGCTGACATGTTTTGGTGGTGGTGTTTTTTTTCTTGTTGCTGTTTTGTTTAAAAAGTAGATCAGCTTGGTACAAATTGGTATTAAAAGTAATGCCTAGAAAAGCATTTACAAGTCTGGCTTCTGCTCAACTGCACTTAGGATTCTGGTCCTGAGAAAATCTCCAAAGAAAAAGCAAACAAGTTGTGCAAATGGCCTGGGATGCAGTTGCCCTTGGGCTCTCGCAGCTGAGTGAGGGTGCTTCTGTATTTGGGTCCTTTCTCTTGTACTGCCTTTTCTGAAAGGTGCTAAATCATACTTTTGAGAGAGCCTGAGTGACTCAGGAAACTCAGCTGGGCTTTTCTAGGAAATAAAACAATGGTTATTTTCTTTACAGTTTAAGAGAGAGAGAAGCACTGATTCTTAGTTGTCAAACAACAGAAAACCTTAAGCAAAAGCTTTTAAGAATTGAAAAGTAAACTGGGCAGTAGACTGGCACACAATGAGTTAACTCTGTCAAGACAAACAGGGAAGATAAAATTGGAACCATGTTTTACTTGTGCACTCCGTTAGGTTTTTCAGTCCCCTGGGAATGTCACTAAGATAGCAAGAGCCTTGTGCTGTAAAGCAAAGCAAAATAAAAGTTAAAATATCCAAGAGGCTTTTAATTTGGAAGTGATCCACAGTGCTCTTCCAAAACAACTTTAAATGAGAATTTGAGTTATTTTTGGTACCCTAATCTATATTTTAAACTCTGAGTTACCAGTGAAGTTTTATAAACAGCAATTCGAGGTAATGTTAATTCATTCCATCCCTAGTTAAGGGAGCCTTTCTTGAGATTTCTGTCTGGACAAACACTTATTTCCAACCCAAGAATGACCAAAAGTGTAATTATAGATCCATTAAAAAGTAAAAATGCTCTCCTATCGATCTGCACCCACACTTCCCTGTACACTCTTTCCTGCAGAGCACTGTGAAAGTAACCTGGATCATCAGCAGCAGGAAGAAAAAGCCATCACACAAGCAGCAGGACAGCGAATACTCTGAGGTAGGAGCAGGGGTACACCCAAAGTGGAATTGTTTACACAGGAGTCAATCTAGGACCAGCTGAATTATGTAGGTTCAGCTCTCTCAGTGAATCCCCACTGAATCCAGGCCAAGGCCACGTTTTGCATCGTGCGCTTCTGTATTCATCACATCCAGGCTTTCCAGCACCACAGCTACCTTCCCTGCACCACTGTCCTTACTCCAGAGAGAGCTAACACAAAGTAGGAAAGAGCCAGACCTTCCTTACGCCATAAAGAGGAAGCACAACCCGATTGCCCAAGACAAGGGCCAACCTACGCAACTCTCCAGGGGCCTTCCCTCTCTCACATGCACAGGAAAGGAGGCCAGGTTATGGCAGAGATCACCATTCCTTTCCTTACCCGGTTTTGTTTTTTCAGTGGTAAATAACCAGCTCAAGAACGGTACACAGCATCACTGCACAATCTCCTAAGCTTTGCTTTACTAGACTCATTTTTCCTACCACATAACAAAGTTATTTTCCAGCCTTTATGATCCCTAGGACTTAAAATTTAAAAAGCCCACTGAATACACAGAGGCACAATGCTGAGCTGAACAGCATTCAAATCCCTTCTCCCTGCTTCCAATGCTGCAGAGCCAATGACCTTGCCCCTGTCACTGCAGCATATGCGCACTGAAACAGTTCAACCACCAGTTTCCATTTGTCTCAGAGCACAGAGAAGGAAACCTACGCGTGATCACACTCGCTTCCTTTGTAATAGCTGTAATTAGAGTTGCGGTGGGTTCCTGACGAAGTCAGCATGATCTTCACGCAGCATCTGCTGGATGACCTCAAATCACCAGCCTGGCCAGACTGGCTGTGTCTCCCTACTGCAAGCAGAAGCTTTAGGGACAGCTGCAGAGCTGGTCCCCGTGAGAAATGTTACCCTTCCTAAGGGCAGCTCCCTGCAGGCTGCAAAGAAACAGGATGAGTCTTGACTTTAAGCAATGATGTTTTCCTCCAACTTGTCCAAATGCCTTACCTCAGAGGATAACTAAAGCAGTTTTAACACTTTTAAAAATCTGTTAAAAACAGAGACAAAGCACTGCATTTATTACAGCTTCACTTTTCACTGATGAGATATTCCTGTGTCCTGAATGCACTAGCAGAATACAAAGCTCTTTCACAAACATCTGCAACATGAACCTTGCTTATTTGGTTTGTTCTGCAAGCCACTTAGCCCCTTGTGAATATACTTTTGTTTCAACAGATGGAGAAAACCAAGCACCAAATACTACATCTCACAGCTCAGCAAAATCTTACACACTTTGAAACAGGAAACTACTCTTGAACCTTGGAAGAGGAACACAACCGATTTTTGAGGTTGTCTTCAATCTTAACAGTCATGTCATTACAGTTCTCAAGGACACGTGCTTGTTAACGCTCTGCCATCCTGAAACAATCTTGTCTTGGAGACGAGTCCACATTACCAAACTGTACAGTAAAAGATTTTCATGTGTTACCAATAGAAAAAGATAAAAGATGTTGGTCTGAAACAGAATCAAGGGAAACCTCAGAATTCTGCCTTTAATTTCACAGGCACTTCTAAGCCAAAAGATGTTAAATCTAGCAACAGATTTCAAATGAAAGCTTTGGGTCTTTTTATCCTATCTCAAGGCAACTGAATACATCCTCATACTACAACCATCTCAAATCAAGATAATTTATTATCAGGAAGGGGGAAATGACACACCATGGAATAAGTTACAAAAAGCATCATGAACAACACCCTTAAATTGCCTTTGGGGGTTGCCTACTGTACAGCAAGTAGTTTTATTTAATCAAGAGAAAGATGGAATAAAGCTTCAGAGTCTCTGAGGTCTGTAATTACAGCTGACATACCCATAAGGAAGTTCCTCATACCCAGTTAAACACCGTCATCTCGGGGATACAACTAGAGGCAGCAGAGCTGCCAAGGTTCCTAATCACATTCTGCATCAAATGAAAAGCTTGAATTTCACAAGGTATCTTCTTCTCTCAAGACCTTCTAATGCCAGGAGTCTGATGAGCACTAGTTATCTCAGAGGTTAAAGACATCAGTGCCAGACTGTCATCCTGAAAAATAAGGACTTTTCATCCTGAAAAATAAGGACTGTCATCCTGAAAAAACATCCGATGTTTTCCCATCCGAAGTCATCAAAACGTGGATAGTCTGGGAAGAAAAGAACCCACTAGCCTAAAGCTAAAAAGACTCGATGGAGAGTCTCCACTGACTTCTGGCCAGCCAGTAACAGATGCTACAAAACAAGAGAAAGCTCAACGTTCCACAGATTTGCTCAGCATGGGCTGTATTTCACCATCCCTCAGGAGCTCACTCTAGTCTGTTCTAGATAGGTGCAGGTCCTACAAAAACATCAGGTGTTCTCCTAAAGCCAGGAAGTAGCAGTAATGAGAAGGAAGTTCAGACTTCACACAGACATGCTACCTTAATCGGGGCTGAGCTGATAGAGAACTCAAACATGTATCATGACTCAGGTTTACATACAATTCAAATATAACAGCCTAGAGAAGGAATCTTGGTTCACAGTAGATGCACCAGACAACAGCTATCCAGAAAGTACTTGCCTGAATGTTAATGTTTGCCCACAGAAATAAGTAGGAGCTTTGGAGTAGAGCACACCACATGACTGAGAATCATTTCGAAGTGCTATGTTTCTTCGACTGCTCAAGCTGTAACCCTCCAAACCAGTTGTCCATTCTTCAAAGAAAAAAAAAAATAGAAGTGTGAACCTCAACTAGACTAGCTACTGTCTGTGCAAAATAATACAGTCACAATGGCCACTCAGTTTACCTTATATGAAGCTTAAGCTATGTAAAGAACAGGGGCTGTTTTTGCCTTCTTCTGATGGAGAGATTTCTTTTTCAAATCCTTTACAATTACAGAAAATATTTCCCAGCTCACGGGGATCGCCAGAAGTTCACTCTTTGCTGCAATCCCTGTGAAGTCAACTTGTAGGCAAAAGAAAACCTTCATGACCCCCTGCATTTAAAAATTTGAAAGTGAAGATAAAACTGAGGTTTCCTCTCTCCAGACAAGATAAAAACTCATTATGTGACTGCAGGTCATCAAAAAAATGTTTAGGTAGGAGAGAGAGACGGGAAGAAAAAAATCTTCACTTCTGGCCTGCAAACACTGGCTCACTGATGCTTTCTAAGGCTAAGCACTAAGCTACCTGCTGGAACAGCTCACTAACTCTCACACTACGAAGCTGAAATCCAAGTTAAGTGAAGAATAAACTCTAGGATGAAAGAACAGATAGTTCATCATACATTGCACACATATATATCATAGCTAAGGAAACCCCATCATCATACAAAAAGCAGATCCACGAGCCATTCAGCTCTAGACCTTCAGGAGCGCTGCACTGATGACATGGGCTTAAGATGAACAGCAATGAAACAGTACCATGGGGAACTAGCGTGGTGCGGCCGATCTGAGGAACACTCCACGGGCTCCACTCTTGCCGTCCATCTCCTCGGGCACAGACTCTGAACTGGTAATCAACATTAGGATCAATATGCAGTACTATGAACTCTGTCTCTGAGCCGACATAGACATCTTCAAAGTGACTGGCAGTGCCCTTACGATATTGCAGTCTGTAATCTTGTGGTACGAAGTCATCATCCACCTAGAGAAATATTTATTACATTATTAAGGGACTCTTCCAGCTCTGAAGCAGCACAGATTAGGATAGTATTGCAGGCTTTCAGCAAAGGCAAGTCAGAGTCACGAGGTATTAAAGAGCAGAAAGCATACCTTATAGAAAATAAAATCAGTGTCCAAATCAACTAATAAAAAAAGAATTTGATCACAGTTTAGAAACAGCTATAGAAGAAACACTTAACACAAAGCTTTTCAGTCTAGCAGAGACATAACAAGGTCCTTCAGCAAAAGCTGAAAAGAAATTTGGAGAAGAAATTCAGTGCCATCTTTTAACAGCAAGAGTTCACAGTTATCCTTCATAAATTGTTCCAGGGAACAACTTCCAATTCTTTGTTATCTCTAAGTCAAAAGAGATTGTTTTTCCACAAAAGTTCCACTATCACTCAAGCATAACCAAATTCAGAGAACTCCTTATAGCACAGAAAAATCAGACTACGTGTTACAATAGCGCCTACGGTTTTATACTCTGAATCCACATCCTTTACAAGGTAAGGTGACCAATGGCTGGCTGTTGCTAGAACCACAAAAGTTTGTTTAATGCTGCCAAAGAGTGTAGAGCCGTCCAACAACGACTAAACCACATCAAAACACAGCAATGATTTACTCAGAAATAGTTTTTGTGTATCAAAGAGAGACTACTTGAGTAGCTAATGTCAATATTAAAATATTTTCTCTTTCTATCCACTGTATTTCCCTAAGAACACAAACATGCTTAGGTGTAAAAGCCTAACAGAACAGGTTCAGCCTCCTCTGTAGGATAATCCTGGGTCTGCTAAAGTGTCTTCAAAAGAGGAACCAAAGCATCACCCCAGTAATGAAGTTCAGTCTCAACAACAGCATTTAGCTGTTGCTGCCATACAAAAGAAGCGCATGGTTCCACAGCACAAATGGCTTCATGTGAATCCCATCTGTCAGAAACACACACACCAGGATTGTTCGGTCTTGTCTGTACACAGCATCACAGAGTACTCTCTACTATTTGTTTAGTGGGAAGAGTATGCAAGGGAGGCACTTCCTGCTTGTCCAGTATCTGGCACTTCTTTAAGCATGGGGTGTAGGGGTAGGCAGTGGTTTCAGCTGTTCCTCCTGACTTTTCCACAGACTGGGAAGGAGACTGCATGGCAGAGGTGCATTAGTGCATTGGCTCTTTCTACCTGCACATGGGAGGCAGGGCATGCAGCAAGAGTCTGACGCAGAAGTGTCTCCATCAGGCAGACACGAGCCTCAGCACCAGCCACAATATCACTAGATTACCTCGCCTTTAAATGAGGCCATTACCATAAAAATCTCTTCTGAAGTTTCTAACTACACCCTGGAGTGCCCTTTTCCTTTGAAGGCAGTAGAGAATCCAGAATTAAAGTGGCTTTTTCAGTTTCTTTCAAGAAAGCCGAAGTCTCAATGATTTCTACCCAGGACATTTTACCTACCTTACACCACCGGACTAAAATACCTCCAGGCTTCTCAACGAATTCCTCTAACTGTACAGGTGGGCGAGATGCTACAGTTCCATGTCTGAATATTTGATTTTTCAGTATAGTAAGAAGGCAGTCATCCAACTGGGCAGATAAACAAGGCACATCAACCAAGGAGGGCACTTCTGGTAAGCTGAGAAAGGAAAGTTTGCTGTAATGAAAGGGACCAGCTTCTACAAATTTATGTTTTGTCCAAACACTTGAATCCATACAAACTTTGCAAAGAGAGAACAGCTGCAGAAATTGGCATGTGCATTTCAAACTTGAAAGACTCAGAAAATACCCAGTGTTTCAGCCCTAACCAGCCTGTCTGTTTCTCAGTAAATACTCTGAAATACAGGCTGTTCCACAGGGAGCTGTTTCACCATTGACAAATAAACAGCCAGTATTTCTACAGAGCATATGCAGGTTGAAAACTACTCCATCCTGCGACTGCCAACCCCAATCAAAGTCTATGAAATAAACAGGACAATAACAGCTCAGATAAATCTCTTAAAGGAATGGAGCACAGGACTTCTGTTTCAAAGGAGAAAAGATCCCCTGTACAGGAACAGCACGTGTACCGCTACCTCAGATCACCTCAGCGTGACAATATCTTACCTATCTAGCTGAATATGTAAAGCTTTTTTTGTAAAGCTGCAAAGTTTTTCATTCTGTTGTCCCACATCTCCATGGACTGCACTCTCTCCTGGAATCAAATGGTAAAAACATTCCTAATGAGAAAATGTCCAAGAAAGGCATTCTTCGCTTCAAAGAATAACCAGTTCTGACACGAACAGCCAATTAAACATGAAGCATTCTCAGCACTTTTGCTAGAAAATACAGTTATAGTTAACAACATAAAGCCTATCTAGCAACTTTTGAAGCTCTCAAGCTTCCTGTAGACACATCCGTAGCACGTAATTATTTGCCTCAGGTCTCAAACAGTAGCAGAACTGGGGTAGGATGCCAGAAATCAGAATTCTTAATCCTTTTCTCCATCTGCTTTAAAGTAAGAAAAAAGCAAAGCACCTTCACTGAGCAGAAAATCAAAAAACAGGACCTTAAAAGCAAAAAATAATTTCAACCATTCTTCTGTTTGCTACAATATAAACGGTCAGTATTGTCATAATGAATGAAGTAATCCATGCATTAAAGTCTGGAGATAAAGAGAAATCTTTTCATAAGCTTTCCATATAAAGTAGTGTCCCACACTTCAGCTTACAGAGATGTATGCTCCATCTCCTGTCTGATGACTTTATGGTAATTTACAACATAAGCAAGCTCAGTTCTTTTCCAAGTGGAGAATTACAAACATTACAAATCTCTAATGAAAAGCATACGTCATAATTGGCAGCAAGAGATTTAATAAGCACGGAGGCTTAACTCCTTTCTGACTCATGCAATCTCTGTTCACTGTAACGACATGACTTAGCAGTGCTTGTGTGCTTGTACAGAGGCAACGGTGACCCATGGGATGGGACGTGCACAGCTAGTCAGGTTCTCATGAGATCTGACAGAAACTTGTATAAAACACTGGCGATCTTTGTCACCACCCTGCGATTCAGTAACTTGAGATGTAACATAAAAACAAGGTTATTACCAGTTGTCCCAGAAGTTGTGGTGCTAGATATAAACCAAGAAATTAGTTCTTAAATGTTGTCACTACCCCTGTGAACAGCAGGCACAGAGGTACCAAACCAGCATGTTTTTTAAGCATTAAGCTCACATCTGAGTGCAAGCTGGTAGATTTCCTACCCGTGGGAGACTGCTCAATACACTTTAGTTCACAGAACTGAGATCATGTTGAAAGAAAGCTAAAGTTGAGACATGAGAACAATGCAAGGAAACTGCCAACATACTCATGGCTCAGACATTCTCCCAGTAGGTTCTCCAATGTGGGGAAAACAGTCAAGAGTGACATTCCTTTCTGGCTAGGTATTTACCATCAGTAGGGTACAAACTTAGAACAGAATAGAATAGTTCAGCTGGAAGGGACCTTCAAAGAACTAGTCCAACTGCTGACTGGCACTTACAGTAATATTCCACACGCCTATTTTTGTCAAATCTTTTTGGAGAAACATTTTCCACACAGTGGCCAATCCACTCCTCAAGTTCCCCGCTATCGGGCACATAATTACACTTAATGGGAAAAAACAATGCTTACTTCAGTTGCCATTCCATTAAGCTACAAGTAACTTTCTGCAAGTCCAAAATGTTAGGACAGACATTTGTTCACTCAGTCTCTGCAGCAAGTCACTTTCCAAGACAGATACATTCAAATTTTAAATAATTTTATCCTGTAATGAGAACTATTGGTCCACAACAGATGAAGGTCATCCTTACAGAGAACAAATTAAGATTTATTCACAACTGAAATTCTACTAAACTCGGTTGCTAACTTAGTAAGACCAACAGAGACATTTTGTTATTATGGTACCCAAGTTGTATTTCATTTCAAAGTAGCCTGACATACTCATTCTAGTGTGGTGGAGTGCAGGACACCCCTGGAGCGAGACGCATTTCCAAAAGTAGATACTCCCAGTCCTTAAGAGGCGGCTACACTGACATATGTGCATCCTAGGATTGGAATGAAATATTAAAACACAAGGTAATATCGATCAGCACCTCCCTAGTCTACCCAACTTTAATCTCTTCTTAACATTTCATTTGAGAGGAGTCCAAAATGAGCCAAATATGCCGATCCTAACAGGAACATTTGAGAAAAGACTTTGAAAAAAGACACACTGGAAGGCAGAACTAAGGCTTAGTATTGGGTCCTGCCTTACCTTCCCGGAGCAGATCATCAGCTGTGCTGACTCCGTGCTCTATTAGCTTCTGGCATTCGTCCAGTGGTTTGATGCTCTCTTGTTCTATAGTATCCACTTCCTGCAGCAGTGACATCAGTCGCTCATCCAACAGCTTCTTTAGGGTCCCTTTTAAATCATTAAAGTGTTGCTCAAGTACATCTCTGGTCAATGTTGCACTTTCTCTGATCTAAATTCAGGTAACAGGAAAAGAAGGATTCAGGATAAAGGCAAAGACCATGTATATCTCTAATTGTTCTGAGCCACCTCATCTGCATCCGCATGTGAAAAGCTGTGTGTGAAGTCAGCTTTAAAAAAAGGACCACGGGCAGTTAAACTGGTGTAGTCATTTACAGTACATGTGCAGCAGGGAAGGAGGCAAAGAAACTAGCCCGCACCAGGGAAAGGGCATATTAGCTAAGCAAATCAAGGTAATTTCTGAGGCTTGAGCTAAGCATGAATTGGGTTATTTGTACTTCAGTCAAGGATTTCTTCTTGTCAGAAAAGTCTGAATGCTTTGTAGGTCTTCCCACCCTGCCACTCCTCATAACTGTTGTAATCCTATTCAAAAATGACTCTACCATCATATACAGGCAATCCCCAATGGAAAGAGAAGATAGCAGACTTTTAGAAGACTAAAAAGCACTTTTTCAGATCACACCCCTTCACTAGATTTTTAAAATCCTACTAAAGCTGCTTTTTTTTCAATTTTTTTCCAAATAGCCACCTTTGAATTCCTTTGAGTTTGTCTGTGCTCAGGGTTATAGCATAGGGTGAACAGCAAGTCTGATCTGGTTCTGGAAGAACCAGACCACAGAAGGTTCTACAGTGTTCATTAAAATGTTGGCAAACTTGCTGAATCTGACTTTTAGACAAGAAAATGCATTTGAAAACCCTTGAACAAATGATGCAAAAATCAGAAGTAAAAAAGTTGTTCATAGGAAGATGTTTAAGTTACACACACGAGGAAATGCTGCAACATGCATGCTGCCTTACACGTAATTTCTAGATCTTTAGAGCTAGAGACAACCAACACAGGAAGTTCTCTGGTTAGGTAAAATAAATTTCCTCTTCAAGTAATATTCATGAACCTCTACAGCTGCCACACAGCTCGGTTTCCCTTCTCTTGCTATTTCAATGCTTCAGAGAAAAAAAAGGAAGTGTTTAGCTTTGTGTAGGGGTGGGGTGGAGGAAGACAGAACAGTCACTTCTCTAAGCCCGCTACCTCCATTACATGCAGATACAAATCGAACAGGACAGTCTCAGAGTTCGCTCTCTATACAGAGGAGGAAATACAAGTTCCTGAGCAGAGAAACAAAGCTTTTGGAAATTATGTCCCGTTGGTCCAACAGAAAAGGATGCCATGTAAGTGCCCTAAGGTGCTCTTCCTATCACATGGGCCCACCAGTCCTCAAATAACAAAACTTCTGCTACCTAAACCCCAGTCTAAGACGCTCAGCACTTCTGGACAGTGAGAATCCTTGCACAGGTGTCACACGGCTGATTCTTAGTGCACAAAATAGTGCGTGGTCCTGAGGATGGAAAGAGGGAAAACAGAAATGCACGCAAGCCGTCACAGCCACCACGGTAAGACAAACTGGTTCGCTCTCAATATATTTTGAGTTATCAGGCAACACCCTGAGATAGCAATGTTTGCACTAAAGACAGTCATGAACGATTTATTTTCTTAAGGAGTTCACAATACCAGCAGTTTTCAGAGACTGATTTAAAGCACACTGCTTGCCCACATGCACTCGGCAGCAGGGCGCTAACTTGGCAGATTCATAGCAGATTTCTACTCTGATGCAATCTGCTTCAGAGAAGCGATCAGGTCACTGCAGAAACATTTTATTTACCTCTTGCACACAGCTGAATCACAGATACTAAGGCACTGGTTCCAGTCCGCAAAGCCTGAAGATGCTCAGGGGATGTCTCAGCAGAGAAGCCGGCTCTCCACCTCTCCCCGCCCGCACCTGCCTATCTCACCGCGCATCTCCAGAGCGCAGCGGGTGGGTTACCAGCCCCAATGAACACCTTCCTCTGGCCTCAGCGCACGGCCGCAGAAAAACCAGCCCGCCCGGAACGGCAGCAGGGCTTGCACGGGACCCACGGAGTACGTGACCCGCACGGCGTGGTGCATGGGGCCGGCAGCGCTGGGGCCGGCACCCAGGCTGGAGCCGAACGTGCCCTCGCGTTTGCCTCTCGGCCGTGAGGGCACGGG
>VXAA01000593.1:712910-751753 GCA_013399115.1 Anseranas semipalmata
CGGCCCGCCCCGCCCGCGGCACGGCGGTTGGCACCCGTGGGACGCCCGGGGGCACCTCCCCGGCCCGGGGAGAAGCCTTCCCGGGTCCGGGCGGTGCGGTTCCGGGGGAGGAAAGCTGTAACTCTTTGTGAGCCACCTTCCTCGGCGTTTGGCAAGCAGTTTGACTGCATGATGCACTGCGTTCGGTTCTGTGAAGTATTTTTGAAAGGGTGGTGTCTGTTATTTAAGAGGTGTTAGATATCCCCTTTACAGGGGGATTATGCATCCGTAAGCGATGTTGGAATTCCCTGGTACATGCTCTACCAACACATGCTCTGGCCAGCATCTGTCTACTAGATGGATCTGGAGCAGTTTCTCAAGGCTAGCAGTACGAAATCAGCGTACAGCTGTTCTGAAGACCCTGTGGTCACTTTCACTTCTGGAGGTCTTGAATGTCGAGTAAGTTTCAGAATGGGATAAAATATTTGAAACTTACCCGACCTCCAAGTCGCTTCCAACCTAAAGGATTCTGTGTGTGTGATCTTTTTTGAAATGGCAGCTTCTTTATGTCAAGCTGGAATGGCTTGTGAGAACACGGAGATCAAGTTGATGTGCACACAATCTTAGGGGGCTGACATGAGTTCTTTATCCTCCAAAAAAATACTAGTATCACTAACACATACTGCAGATTCTGTACTGCTTTAGGTAATCAAAGCACATCTTAGGCTGTTAAAAACTGAGATTAATGTTGAGCTTTTTTTTTTTTACAGCCATGCAAGAAACGGCGAGAGGAAGATGCTTCTGTAAAAACAATCACAAGATATTTCTCACCATTGGCAAAAACAGGGGATAAAGTGTTGTCGCCACCAAAACCCAACAATATATTGGATTATTTTAAAAAGACATCTGTAACTGAGAAAGCTACAGTACCAGCTGTAGCTGGAGAAAATAAAGCACAGTTTGATGGTGATGACAAAGATTGTAAATCACGTTATAAACCACCTTCAAAGCTGAAGAGGAAAAGGAAGAAAGCTAATGTAAATAATAAGCTAAAAGAGATGAAAGAATCTGAGAATGAACATGCAGTAGAAATTAATTGTGGTGACAGCAGAGAAACAACAGGGCTAAAACAAGATAGTAATGATTTTATTGCTACCTGTGCTTTAGCTGACCAAAAATGTGTAGGAGAATTAGCTGAAGATAATATACAAGGTGAGAACATCTCAGATGCAGACAGCTGTGGAAAAAGCGTGAAGACAGTTGGTTCTGACATAAATGCAATAAAAAATAGGATAAGAAAATCAAGGAAAAGGAAGCACAAAGTAGATGTAGATTTGTCAGAAAGTTTTGCATTTGAAAAGCAGCTGAATGAAAAGTGTAAAATGGAAACTAAAGGTAAAAAAAAGATATCTTCTAAAATAGCAGAGTGTGATGGTACTATTAGTGACTCAAGCTTTGAAGCATATACAGATAAGACAGTGCAGGTAAATAGTAGTATAATAACAGTGTCATTTGAGGACTTCTTGAAGAGTCAAGAAGAAAATGATGTAGATCATCTTGAAGAAGGCACAAAGCCAATACCAGACGATTCTGTTACAGCAAATGAAATGGGCAAAACTGATGGTACTAGTGACCCAGAAAAGTGTGAGGAATTTCAACAGGTACCACTTAGAACAGTAACTGTCCTTGCACAAGTTCATTCCATTCCCCCCAAATTAGATTCTTTACGTAAGGAGCAAAAAGTTTCTAGGAAAATAGCTTCCATTTTTTTGAAGCAGAAAGGATGTATAGGAGAAAAAGAAAGTAGCCCACCCCTTTTGGAGAGTGAACAAACTGAACACATTACTCAGAAAAGAAAATCTAATGTGGTCATTGAGGAAGAGGAATTGGAGTTAGCTGTACTAGAGACTGCAGGATCAGATTCTTTGAAGACAAAATCTACTCTGGAAGAAAGGCATCAGTTTATGAAAGCATTTAGACAACCAACATCAGATGTAATAAAAAGTGGAGTTAAAAAGGCACCTGGAAAACCAAAACAAGTCACTGGAAAGTCTTCAAAAGACAAAAAAGGATCTGAAGGTGGCAGTGTTTCAAATAAGGAATTAGAAAGAGGAGTACCAGAAGATTACGTGGATGAATATATGCATTCTAGTCCTGAAAACAATACAACTAAAACCAAAAGACATAAAAAGATTCAGAAAAAGGGAAACAGAAGAAGGAAGGCTTTGGAAGCTAAGGAAAAAGCTATCTCGAACACCAGTGATTATAATGAAGATAAGGATTCAGGAGCTGATGTTCAGACTAAGGAAAATAACTTGAATGTAAGAATTTCTTCAAGTCCAAAAGTGATTGAGTTGAGGAGGAGTCTAAGACAGAAGAAAATCAATACATCCAACACTGTTACACCTAAAAAAAACAGAATTAAAAATACGTTTTCTGAAGATGAAAGTGTCTATCCTTTACAGACTTCCACACCAAAAGCAAGCAAGCAATCCTTGAAGAAAAGTAACGTGTATAAGGCTGAGGTGATTACAGTGCCCTCTGATGCAAACAGCCCAATAAGGTAACCATTCTAGAATATATTCTGGCTTTTTGCACTTTGTTTTGTTTTCCCAAGTGCTTTAAGAGTAAGACGTAGTTATAAATTCATTGGTATGCAGTTCCATGAATGCTGACCATGTTGGATAATAATACAGAAGAACCAAAGCTGACTATAAGGGTGTTTGTAGCGGAGGGGGGGAGACCCAACAGCTATTGGAGATTTGCTTATGTTTGCAGCACTGCATTTGTAAAGGCTTTTGAAACTGAGGTTTTACAATAACATTCATTTCATTAAAAAGTAATAACTTCATAACGCTTTCCCCTAATTAGAATGAGGTTTACACGGATCAATGCGACTCTAAAATCAAATAAAGGTGAAGCAATGAAAAATGAAGAGTTTAACTCCAAAAATATAAAGGTAATGTATGTAACAATTTGTGTTTCAGTATTTTGTCATTTACTATATGCATGTAATTGTTAAAATTCAGTATTGTATAATAGTCTAATGTAATCATAGAATCATAGCATGGCTTGGGTTGGAAAGGACCTTAAAGATCATCTGGTTCCAACCCCCCTGCCATGGGCAGGGATGCCACCCACTAGATCAGGTTGCCCGGGGCCTCATCCAGCCTGGTCTTGAACACTTCCAGTTCTCAGATGCCCAATGGAAAGAGAATATTACTGTGATTAACTATAGAACTTGACCTAGTTTCTTGTACAATTATTGTACCTTTGATTTTAAAATATGTTTTATTAGTAAAAGCTGCTTTTCATAACATAATAGAGAAATCCGATAAAACAGTGTGCTCATGTTCTGCAGGTTTCAAGATGGGACTGAGTGGGCACAGCAGAACAGCTTATGCTTAAGAACATCACTGCCCATATTTCATTTGTTCTATGGATAAATTGGAGGATCCCCTCATAGGGCTCTCCCTTTTGAAAAATATTTATATCCTCTTAGTTCGCTCCTCCTTTCCATTCTTTCACTTTCTTCTTGATACGGACTGATTAGAAATCATATGTGTTTGAATGTGAAAGATAGTATTATGTGAAATACTTAATAAAGGTATTGCTATTAATTGCTAGATAATTTATTTTGTACTTTGTTAATAGATAAGCTGTACTTCTAAAAATATATCCAAAGCAAAACAGCTGATTGAAAAAGCAAAAGCTATACGGCATAATAGATCAAAGGTTAATGAAGACTTACCAACTCCTGTGAGGCGCTCATCTCGACAGCAAGCTCTTGCTGAAAAGAAAAAAATACAAGAAAATGAAGTAAGCCTGTATACTTTGTAGCGAGAAAAATATTCTCAAGTTCTTGTGACTCGTGTAAGCACCAAAAATGTTTCTTGCAAACATTTATTTTAAAGTATTAAATAAGGTAGATGGTGATAACGGTATGGTGAATGTCAAGTAAGTAATGTAGCTGCCAGACTTAGACTAGGAAGCTCATCCTAATGCATATCTATAAAATGCACCAGATGGTCCCACTTAGAAGTGACTGCCTCTCTTACCTAATGGGCAGCAAGGTGCCTGTTTCAGGTGTGTATGTTGTAGACATCTAAATTTAGATGAGAATAATTCTGGCCTTTGCTTATATATTGGACATCTTATTCTATATACTGTTTCTGTGTAGGCAACAGTAATAAAATTACTGTATAATCTTCAAATGATATTTAGTAACTTCTAAGCTCTCTAATAGTTCCTTTAGTTTCCTCAGTACCAATCGCTAAATTGTATTGTTAATGAAGGAAGAAAAGTTGTTTCCTTTCTTAATTTGTTTGCCTTCCATCTAGAAATCAGTAATAACTTTACATTCAAGCCTGAGTAATGCCACTACTACAATGCAGAATGTGAAGCAAAAGAAGCTTCGGAGCTTAAATGATGTTTTGGGGAAAAAGTCTAGAAATTTGAAGGCTTCTAAGAACTCAAATGGTAATTGGGTTTTACTAAATGTGTTTAATTTTTATGACGTTTATTGAACATTTTAGCTTTATTTTATAAAACTGCCTTTGTAGTACATCTGACTTTTTTCTTTTGATTTATATAATATCCCAATAAACACCTTCTATTTTTATGACGAGTGAACAGTGCAGAGGTTACTTACAAATGCTACTTTGTTTTCTCTCCTTTCAGGGAAAATTATATTTATTTTAAAACCTAGTAAGATATAACTGCTAATAGCATACCATACTTTGTCTTCTATGATTTTAAGGATTTTTTTAATATAGTGATGAAATAACTAGAAATATAACTATAATTAATTTTGTTAAAATACTCAGCTTTTCCTTAAGAAAAGGAGTTTCCCTTATGTTATTAAATGAATATATAGATAGTGAACATGGAAGCAAAGTTTCAGTGCAGACTTGATGAGAGAAATAGGCTTGTATATCAGTGCTAACCTAATCATGTTTTTTGCTGTTGCTGTTTTTCTAAAGGAAAACTGGGATATCCACCTTCATTCCTGGGCAGAAGTGCTCAAAACTCTGCAAATGAACCAATTGTGATTTTTGATGAAAGCAGGTCAGTTTTCAAAATTGCAGTTGTTTAAGAATCAAAATATATTTCAGGGTGACTTTAACACTTTCTCATTCTACAAATTTAAATACTTATTGAAATGTGATGCAAATGTTCATGTTTTTTATACTGACAGATATGTTAATCTGCTTGCAAAACTTTGTGGGGTTTTTTTGAGAGTTGCTTGCTGAACCATTGTTGAGCCATTTTAGATGGCTGAAAATCTAGTTGATGACTGATGTAAATACGTCTTAAATAGCATATAAAAATACAAAAGTCAAGAGATTAAATTTTGTTAGAGATTTTAATAACAAGATTCAAAATTTAACTTACTGCATTTAAATTAACTTTAGCAGTTCTTCCAGACTGCACAAACTCATGTATAGAAGTGAATGTGATTAAATTCTTTTGTAAGCCTTACACATCTGGTAGTCCTAATGATTTTCTTTCATTTCTATTTTCATTAAAGCCAAGATGCATCTGAAAATTCTCAAGATGATGATCAGTTCAGAGCAAAACGTGAATTCTTGATGAGCGGTTTGCCAGAATTACTGAAAAGACAGATTGCAAAGAAAGCAGCAGCAACAGAAGCATATTCTCTTGCAAGTTCATGTTTTAAGACTGTTGTCCATGTACAGCAGAAGGATGACTGTAAGCTTTTGTTCAGTTATTGATAAATGTATATGATTTCAAGTAAATCTTTAGGCAGTCTGTTCAGAAAAGGAAAAAAAAAAACAGCTTACTATTGTGACTGGAGTAATTGGCAGTTCCTTCTTGTTTTGTGTTGCAGTAAGAAAACAAAACTTTCAAGCTTCCAGTGAGATGGTTTTTGAATACACAATTTTCAAATTGATACAAAAGTAATGTATACATTTATGGGTAGGGATACAAGATTCTTAATGTTTAATCAAATAAGTTAGTCTTTTGAGTTCTAATTTTGAGAATACAAATCATGTTGGATGGAATGCGGCAGAAGGCATTTCCTTCTGAGAAAGACAAAATGCTTCTTGACAGAAAAGATCAGATCTTTTATTTCCCACTAAGTGAGGGAGTGTGCTACAGTATGCTTCTGAAGGGCATGACAGAAGACCAGAAGGCACAATAACACTTAACAGTTTATATTTGCAAACCAACCAACTAACAAATAAAATTTTTAGGAGTGCATCAGTCCTACAGAGACCTGGTGAAGGCAAAGGCTGTTATTTAGAGTAAGCAGAGCCTTGGGACCAATTTACTAGAGAAATGTTGTACGCAAAAATGTGCAAATTTGTTCTGCTCGTGGGAGGTAGAATTAGCAAAGATAGAAAGTTGATGCAGTGTAAATTAAGTAAGTTTGGCTTTGATATGAGTAAATGCTCTTCCACCTACAGCTTTATCTTTCTTACTGTGGGGTGTTTTTTGTCTGTGGCTATATCTCCATTTCATTACCAACTTTCTTTTTATGCTTTTTTGTTCTTTTTTTTTGTTTTCATTTGTTTGTTTTTTCTTTTGTAGCTTATCCAATGTGGAAATTGAAATCACCATTGTGTCCTCTATTAACTAAGCTAAGGAAACTGAATACTAAAGTCACTAATGTCACAAAAATCACCATCTCACTTGGTGAATTTTCCACTGTGAAGTCGGAACTGACTGGAAACCGTTCTGCACCTGTGGTGAGTACTTAAAAATGAAAGGTCTTATTACAAGAAAAATTAAAAGAAAATTGATTGAGGGATTTTTTTGGGTTACTTGGTAGGATATGTTTTAAAAAAATAGTTTGAATCTGTATCAGTCCTGGAAGTTTTTTTGTTTGCTTGTTTATTTTCTTTTGCGGATGTGTGCACACACTTTAGCCCTTCTGTATTGTGGTGCTAGACAATTATCAAGGCTTTCTGTTAATCTCAGGTCTTAACAAGGCAGCTACTGATCTTATCTTATATTATGCAAAATTGTAATTGTTATTCTATGTAATATTTTCAAGTGGCTTTTTATTTTGTATTACAGTTTTCTGGCCACCGACCAGTTTTTCCTGATGCAATCAGGAAAGATTTACTAGATGAGATCGTGTCTTCTAACTCCCAGTTTCCTGTGAGACGATATTTTTACATGTTTCTGAAAAAACAAACGGAGCGGTTGCTTTTTGAAAACAGTATACAAGGTTAGTAATCTACATAGGAAAAATAAAATATGTAAACACACACATAAGAAGGCAAGATGAAATTTCCAGAAGTATTTCAATAAAGGAATATTGTTGTTGGAAGAAAACTGGTCCCCACATTTTAGGTTACTTTGACTAAATTCTTCAAATACAGCTTGAACAAATGTACAGCTGTAATGGACAGAGCTTAAAATGTTAAAGGGATGTAATTTTTCTCCCTCCCCCCAGTAGAAAGCAGAGATGATAGCGCAAATTCTGAGGTAAATCAAAAACATTCTGATAACTGGAAGGAAACTAAGAGGAAAAGGAAAGAAACAGAAGACCACAAATCAAAAAGGAGAAAACAAGTTGAGAGTACAGAGACTGAAATAAAATCCAGAGTTTCCAGGAACCTTACTGTTCCCGTATCTGGAGGAAAACAAGCAGATACAATGCAAGTAACACATTTTGGGAAAAACAAGAACCAGAAACCAGATGTTATGACAGAAGACAATGAATACTTATCAGAGCCAAATGCACTTTCAGGTAAATCTGTATTTTTTTGTCTGATTGTAATTCTCTTTGCATCGAGGGAATATGATATATGTCAGCTTTCCATTGCGATGCAAAAATCCTGTCTGTTACTGATATTCTACTAGACTTGAGCAATGGATAATACTTAAGTTGTCACGAAAATGGATAATATTTTTTCCGTAGGTGTTGAAAAGGAAGACATGCTCTGGACAGAAAAGTATCAGCCTCAGGACTCCAGTGAACTTGTAGGGAACAGGAAAGAAATTGAAAGGCTACACAGGTCAGAACCATTCTTAAAATAACTCAAAACATCATATTACTTAACATCATTTCTTTAAGCATAATTAATTATTTTACACTATGCTTGAATAAGAGTTACAGGCTGTGTGTTTGTGGCCTTTGCTTTGTTTTACTTCCAAAAATTTTCAGAAACAAATTAGCAGTTGGTATGAATGATCTTTTGGTCATAGTTTCTTTTATAGTAATAGCTCGGTACCTTTTATAGTGCAAAACAAACACACAGGAAATGCTACATTAGGCTATGGGATAGAATAAAATACTTAATGCTCTTACTGTTTCAGTAAAAATGAATGTTTTTTTGTCAGGTTATTTTATGCTTGCACATTATGAGTGAGAGATAGGAACTTGTCAGTACTTGTCTGTACTTTCCTACAAGTATGCCCGAGCCTGATCTCGATAAACTGCATCTACTGTTGATGGTAATTTAGTGCTCAAGTCCTTCTAATCTATTGTGTTTTCAGTTAAATTTTCCATGTTGGTTGTTGTGACTCTTGCACATAATTTAATGATCCATCTTGCAAAGAACACTATGAATGACAAAGTGTTTTCCACAGTTTAAATAGTTCACTAAGTGACTTGTTTTTATACCAATCAACCAATAGAACAGAGAATGAAGAAGGAATGTTTCTTTACAAAATAATCAAACCCTGAATATTTTTTTTTAATTGAAAGAGACTTGATAAGTTTCTAAGAAGAATAGTAAGTGGCTGATCTCCTTGAGTTTTATGTTCTGTTCCATCTGAATTTAGTTTACTTTATTCAGCAGTAATTTTTTGTTGTTGTTCTCTGTTCCTTCCTTTTATAGCTGGTTAAAAGAATGGAAAAAAAGAGCTGATTGGGAAGAAAAAAGAAATCAAAAAGGGGAAAAGGAGGACAAAGAGCATCAAGGTGCTGATAGAGTTCAAAATAATATGTAGCTTCTTGTTAAAGTTGGCATTAAAACAACATGAATTGATAGTGGTTTGAACAATCCTTTCTCTTTTAAATAATTCTACAGATTCTTTGGACAGCCTTGATTTTAAAGATAGTAAATCTGATATTGAGGAAGAGACTAACCTTTGTAATACAGTTCTGATAACTGGCCCACCAGGAGTGGGGAAAACTGCTGCAGTATATGCTTGTGCTCAGGAGCTTGGTTTTAAGGTTTGTGAAGTCTTTTTCAGTACTATTTTTCTTATTTGCAACTAGTGATACAAAAGCATTCATAATACAAGATATCTATTTCATTTATTTATTTTAAATACCATTGCAGATATTTGAAGTCAACGCCTCTTGCCAGCGCAGTGGTAGACAGGTATTGTCTCAACTAAAAGAAGCTACTCAGTCTCATCAAGTGGACAAAAAAGGCATTAATGCACATAAGCCTTGCTTTTTTAACAGTTGTAGCAGTGCAAAGTCACCAAGTAAGTTTCATAATTATATCTGTCTTTTAGGAACTGAGTTTCCAAAACATCTTTTAGACATCAGTTCTTTAAAAGAGATAGTAAATTCCTCTTTGTCTGGCCTCTGTAATAATAAGAAATGCTCTATTGGTTAACACAACTACGTACCAAATTAAATAATGACTTTCTCAAAATGGCTGACTCGTGATTCTCTTCTTAAGTTACTTCTGTAGTGATAGATTAAATGCTATGACTTAATACAAAAGTTGAACAGAAAGCATTCCCTGAACATGAGAAAAGTAAAATATGCAGAAATCGTTACAGTAAAACCATCATATACTATAAACAAAACTGCAATTTGCTCTACGTTTGCTTGAGAATTGTCAGCTTGAGATTACATTTCAAGCTTAAGATTAATATTAAACATATCTTGCAGAAAAAATGTATTCTCCGAAGAAAGTTATTTCACCAAGAAAACCTCCACTGTCACCAAAAGGGGCAGGATTAAAGCGAAGCCTACCCCCTAAAACACTTGCAAACTATTTCAAAATGTCTTCCAAATGTAAAGGTAATGATGAAACAATAACATCTCAAGAAAAAAATAAAGGTAGGTGTCACTGTTTTAATAGTTAGCTTTTCCATCTCTAAAGATAACTACACTGTACTATTGTACATGTGGAGAAAAGAATAGAATATATTACACCAGCTGCTGGCAAGAGTGATGTAATGCATCTCTGATATACTTACCTACATAGGAAGTAGTCTTTATTATGTATTACAGGAGAGTTAAGTACTGTACAGACTGTTTGAAGTTCAGTAGGCTCTCTTAGGGTTGTTTGGTTTGGTTTCTTTGTGGTATGGGGTTTTTTGTTGCTTTTTGGTGTTTGCTTGGGGGGTGTTGTTGTTGGGTTTGGTGGCTTTTTTTTTTTTTTTTTTTTGAGCACTTAGGTAACAGACCATAAATTAAAATCTCTCTAAAAATGCATACCTTTTATACTACACTAGTGCCTGTTTCATATTGGTGTAGAATGGTCATTGTGCTAGGTGGTGGGTGGCTGTGGCTGTGGCTGTGTCAGAACTACTGCCACAGC
Organism: Anseranas semipalmata; assembly: GCA_013399115.1. Classification (NCBI taxonomy): domain Eukaryota; kingdom Metazoa; phylum Chordata; class Aves; order Anseriformes; family Anseranatidae; genus Anseranas; species Anseranas semipalmata. The sequence goes on from VXAA01000593.1 coordinate 723,374, forward strand.
ATTAAGAGGTCCTGTAAAGCCAGCAAATGCTTTGCAGATTCTGAACTTCAGTACGTAGAAGGGCACACTAAAATGTTTGAGTCTGTAAATGTTGGAAAGTATGTTTCCAAACTTTTCATGGGATCAGGAAGACAGGTGTTTAGAAATGAAATACTATTTTTGGACAACCAGTATTTTTGCAGAAACAGTATGGAGGAATGCATGAGCAAAGTGCTGGATAGATTTGGGGCAATGGAGTGTAGTCCTCTTATTTTCAGGCAATCATACTACATTGTCTTGAAGGACTTGCAGAGAATCTATGCCATGCCCCCAAGGCATCATAGGTCACGAGTAGATTTAGTGCAGAATTAAATTTACAATAGTCAGCCCTACACCAAACACTGTTGAATTCCCAGCAAATTTGTTGCAATTTCTATTTTAAACAGTAGACATCCAAAAAGGACGTAGGTCAGATTTCTAAATTTTTTCTGTCAGTGTAGGTTTTCTGAAGCAGTTTATGCATAGGATGTTTTGTAAACCACTGCTTAGAGTGCATATTAAATGTTTGAAGTCCTTTACTTTCTGCTCGGTTCTTCACCCATCTGCAGGAAACGTTCAGAATTCATGTGAAGAAAAAGATGCTCAAATTAAGTCAATAAACAAAGAAATAGAAGGAGGAGAACATAACAGAAAAAGTGCGACATCTCTCATACTTTTTGAAGAGGTAAAAATGAGGTGAAACATATTGATGTGAGCAATATGTCCCTTCTTTGTTTAAAGAATTTAACTTTATTTCCTTTTTCCTTGGGACTTCTAGGTGGATTCCAGTGTGAGGATTATCAACTTTTTAAAATGAATTCAGTGTTTAATGGCTTCATCCTCCTGAGTACTTTTTTTTTACCAGAATAAATTTGTTCCTTATTATTTTACAAAGTTATCTTAAAAGATAATGGAACTATCTATAATCTGTCTATCAACAGTTGTTCACTGTTCTGACAGTGAACAGGATTCTGCTAATTCAATTTCTTTGATTATCAAAAGTGTTGTCTGCTACTTGCCTGCTCTGAGATGCTTTAAAACAGTTACCATTAACACCCCAGTAAATAAAATATCTAGGCCTACATTAAATTATTCTTTTCTTTAACCTCTTATGTAAAAATGTAGTTGAGTCTTAAACCAATAATGCAAAGCTACAGTCAAGAATGTCACTTTAAGTAAACAAAGGAAGTATAGCAATGTTTGCTAGCTGTGGGCTGATCATACAGGTCTCTGGTACAGTTCTATTTACAAAAAAAAAAAAAAAAAGAGGCAACAAAAAAGCTTCAAAAGCTATCTGGATGTGATCCTGAGCAACTTGCTCTGTGTGACCTAGCTTGAGGGGAAGGGGGGAGTTGGACACGGTGATCTCCAGAGGTCGCTTCCAACCTCAACCAGGCTGTGATTCTGTGAACTTGAGCACAGAAGACTGATGTGTTGTGTGCTGACAAGTGAACTTTACCTGAAGCAGGTATACTGTCATGCCTATGCATGTTCAAGAAATCTATATTATTGTTAAAAGTCTTACTCTGTAGTTAACAGTATGACTGCATTTACAGCTTGTAGCTATGGTTAAAGCCATATTTTGCACTTAAATGCATATTTTGCACTTCATTTGTTTTTTTTCTACAGGTAGATATAATATTTGATGAAGATGCAGGATTTCTAAGTGCAATAAAGACTTTCATGGCAACTGCAAAGAGACCTGTTATTCTTACTACCAATGGTGAGAAGTGCTTGTTTCTGCACTTACTCTTTACAGAGAGAAAAACCTATTTGTATACAATCGTTTAAATGGGAATGGTTGATTGCCACTCCTAAATGTAATAGTTAAGAGACTGTAAAGTGAGTAATTTAAGTATTTGATTAAAGATGCTTCAACTGGCTACTCTAATGGATTAAAAAAAATAAGTAGTTTTGAACATAATGTCATGACATTTCACTAATATCTCTCTATATAGATCCAACATTTAGCTTAATGTTTGACGGCTATTTTGAAGAAATCAACTTTAGGACCCCTTCTTTGGTAAGTCTGTGCTCGGAAATGCAGATTATGTCCTAAGCAAGTAGTTGTCAGCTGATTTAATCTTGACATTTAAATGTTGGTTTAGGTTTATAATCTAGCTGATGGAATATACCTACTTTATCAGAAGACTACTGTTTTGGTTTTATGCAAGAGTGTATAAGATGCTTTTATCTTTTACGTGTAGAATTTATTATTAGCCTGGAGGATTTATGTTCTTAACCATTTAGTATTTGAGAGAATTACAGCAAGAATATCACTTCATCACTTGAGTTCTTAAGATACAGTAAATAATTTCCTAAGAGATATCTGATAGTTTTGATCTGAAGACTGACTGTACCGGTATTGGTTCATTCATTAAAAAGTAAAGGAACTCTTCTAGAAATAGTATGGGTTATTCCTTAAAAACTATTTGCTATACAGAATGCCAGTGATAATATTACTTGCAGATATGTATCATATTTAAATAAATAAGTAAATGCAAATCAGAAGAAACTAACTTTTGAGAAGGGAAATTTTTTTAATGTAAAAACAAAAATTCTTTGGGATACCAGAAAATGCACATTTGAAAGAAAGAAAAAACTTCAAGGTGAATGTAGTTAACTAACACCTGTACAATAATTATAAGAAACAAGGTGTAAATAGTTTTAGGAATATATGCAGAATGTGTGTTTTCTTTAATGAGTTGAATTTCTAAATTGAACTTAATTATCTGACACAGACTGTTTGGATTTGGTACAGAACTCTGCTGAGGTTAATTTAAGTAATTTAATAAACCCTAATCTTCTATATTAAAAAAAAAAAAAGTATGGCAAGCATAAATAGAGTAACTAGCTTCTGTGTAACGTGGCGGTCCTGACTGGTAAGAGTTGTTCTCAGTGTTTTTTGTTTGTTTTTTCTAACTTTCATTTAGATAAACGCTGCTAGCTATCTGCAAGTGCTGTGTTTGGCTGAGAATCTACGAACAGATGTAAAAGACTTAGCTGCTTTGTTAACCACAAATAACTGTGATATCAGACAAAGCGTTCTCTACTTACAATTTTGGGTTAGGAGTGGAGGTGGATACTTGAAAGACAAATGTTTGGCACTTCATGGTAGGTTGATTTAATTTAAAAAAAAAAAAAAAAATTCTCCATCTTAAGATGACTTTGATTAAATCAAACCATTCCTAAAAATGGATGAATAGGTGGTAACTTTCTGTAAGATTTGTATAGATTTGGGTGGGTGTTTTGTATGTTGTTGGGATTTTTTTTTTTCTTGCTACTTCAAAACCTTGTAGTGTACGTAAGGGATTATAAGTTTGATTTCTATTGCACCTCATCGTTACCCATTATCATCTCCCTTTCCTCTTATAAAACCGGACTTAGCGAAACTGGACAGAGCAGGGAGCCAGTAGTTGTCTCCCTTCAGCTCAGACTTTGCAATTTATCTATTTAGCTGAATTGTAGGTAACTCACCTAAAAGAAGCAGAACTGAAAAAGAAGAAAAATTGGACAGCTAGCAAGGAGGAGGCAGCCCAAAGGATACTGGAACAGTGTCCTCAGCAAGTGTGGGTGTTTGTGACAGAGGGAGAGACTAGTGGGTATAAAAGAAAGAAGAGACTATTTCTAAAGGCTGCTTGCAAACAAGGGAGAGTGGGCAGATTGAGACTTAAGGAAATTAAATGGGCATGATTAATGGGACAATTTGCATTGTTACATTCATTCAGAACTGCAGCAAGAGGCAACAGCTAGGGTGTTTGTAAAAGGAATTGAGACAAGTGGGGGAATCGGTAATTTTATGATGCAGCTTTTTTTCAAATGAATCATGTTCAGCTTTTTTTCAAATGAATCATGTTCAGCTTTTTTTCAAATGAATCATGTTGTCTTTGTGCAGGAGAAGATGAGACAAATAAAGCAGATCAAGTAATTCATTCTGAAAAGACTACTGATTCAAAGGTCGATTTTTCTCAAGCTGAGGCACCTCTTCAGGAGTTTCCAAAATGTGATACAGGCTGTGTAGAGACATTACTTGGCCTTAGGAATATCCTGTTGCCTTCAGAAGATTTGTTTACATTTCTTAAGGTATTTTTGTAGTTGACTAGCTAATACTTTGAATAATTGCTAGATAATTGGGTGTAATCGTCACTATGAATAGTATCTTAGAAGCAAATCTTTTTGAAAAAGTTTGTAGAAATTAAAGTATTATCTAGTAATTAAGCAAAATACAAACTGGGTCAGTCTGCTGCAAGTCAAACAGTCCTTTGCCTCATAAAGCCATGAATATGAGGTTTTCTGTACTATTTTTTTACATTAAGATACATAATTTTTTTACGTTACTAATATTCTTCACAACTATTATTTTACAGCACAAAATCACAACCACGGAGAAATGGGATAAATTGATACAGCTTCTCACAGAATTCCAGCTGAAGAAAGTGGATTTTATACATAGTAATCTTGAACTACTTCTTCCTTTACCAGTGCAGTATCTTTCAAACCAGTCTGAAGCCTCTAACTCCATACTTGAAAGGACTACCATAGCCTCTTCAAAAAACAGATCTATTAACAGTTACTGCTCTGGAAGAACTAGCCCTGGAAAAAAATCTAAAAAGACAAAGAACAAGAAAAGGCTTGACGTATTGGATGACAGTGACTTATTTGATACTGCACTGAACTATTCAGCTGAATTCATAACTCTGCCATCAGATAGTCCTACATCATGTGCTGAAGTGAATAATGAGGAATCAAAATTGATGCTGAATAGAGAAGGAGAAGAAATGAAAAGTCAAACCCCAGCAAATAAGAAAAGATCTGCTCTTGTTTGTCAGTGTCTGAATTCACTGACTGAATTTGTGGAGGACATGTCTTTCTTGGATTGCTGTGTAAACAGTAACACTGGGGAGCCACTGGAGTTTTCTAAAGATGAAGGATTTAATTGGACAAATGGCAAAATCAAAAATGGTCTTTGTGATGAATTCAGTATAGAAAATACTGATTGGTGGAGTTCCCAGAGCTGTAGTGAAATAAAGGCAGCTATCGAAGCACTCAGTTTTAACAAATGTTCTGTTAGTATTTCACAAAACTTGGAAGCCTCTTTGAGCACCGGTAAAACACCTGAAAGTGATCAACTTGAGGGACTTACTTTGCATATCTCAAACACAAGAAATTATGTATCCTTCAATCAGTCAGCTGATTCAAGGTGAGGCTTTGCTAATATTTCTGGAATGTGCTGCATGTACTTGTAAAGAAAAGCACTTCACAGTGTGTAAGACTGTTTCAGATTCTATACGTACACATTCATACCAATATGAATGTTTTCAGTATGTCTCAGAACACTGCAGTAAGTTGTTCACTTTGCTTAAATAAGCTTAAATTAACTACTTGGCCATTACTACAGAAAATGACTTAGGTGTTTGAATGACCTGACCATAATGTTGTTCAGGAATGGTGGCCTTAATCTGGTCTATTTACTTTAAAACAACACACACCACCACCCCAAAAAGAAAAACAAACTTAAAGGAATGGCCTTTTCCAAGATGGTCAGATGGACTGAAATTGGTTCTGCAAGTACTACACACACAATTTTTCATCCAGTGTCTAAATGTGTAGATGTTGACTGATGAAGACCTAACATAACGGAGTAAAGCTATTGCATTTGTGTAAGTCAGTACACAGAGGAGCGATGTCAAAATGGATCCATCTAACCGGTGACCAAATTTGGCCAATATATCATGATATTGCTATTTGCCAGAATGTCAATCACATGACACTTTATATTTTTGAAGACCACAGATGCTTTTGATTGTCTGACAGATATACTAAACCTCACATATGTTAACTAGATTGTGAAGACCTCCCCAGATTAGACTCCATAGTTAAGCTAAGAGCACTGGCAAAACAACTACTGTCCCTCATGTTTCTGCCTAAGTGCAGCTTTTGAGATGCTGTGTAAGCAGCATATGATCAGAAGTTGCAGGTGTCTAATCCATTGGGAAGTGGTTTTGGACATCATTATATTGAACAGTTTTAAACCAGTGGATTTGATCTTAAAAGAACAAAATGGGGATGACATGTTCTTGAACAAGAAACAATAAAGCTTCATTCTCATTTTAGCATTCACAAAAAAGCACAGAAGAGGCTGGCAGTCATCAGAACTATATTTTCCAGAACTCCTTTAAACCTGGGTAATAAGCAAGCCAGCATACTTGAATATCTCCCTACTCTTCGCAGTATTTGTAGGTCTGAGAAGCTTAAAGAGCAAGGAAAGACTAAAAGAAGGTAAGTTTTTTTGGTTTTCCTAAATCCTGCTACATTTCAGTATACAGGTTGTTGAAGAATTTTAATAAAATATTTTATCAAATATCTCTAGATGAGAAAGGTAGATGTCTCTAAATATTATTACTATTGTTTACTATTGTCTATTTGGAAATAATTTTGTCCCCTTGTAGTCACTCTTACTTTTCTCTTTATAGGTTTTTGCATTATCTGGAAGGAATTCATCTTGATATATCCAGACAAACAATAAACAGTCTGTCTCTAGACTTCCCTTAAAATTGCTAACATGAGAAACACTTTGTGCCTAATGGTGGTATTCTCACCATGGTTTGATTTTTTTTTTTTTTTTAACCACATTATTTTATTGTATATGCAGAGCCATTTGTATATTAAATTTCTGTAAGTATTTAAAATGTATATATCTATTGTCATGATATTGCCTTCAACAACTGAAATGTTGGTGCTTGTCCAGTAAGTGCATTTAGAATATTAAATGCACAAACTAATCAATCAGGACTTTATGCTATCTTTCTCTGTAATCTGTGAATCATATAGCAAGAGGTCCTTTCTTTCTTTTAACAAGCAATTATCACAACTTCCACAGCAAAGTTGCCTTTTTATTTTTCTACCCCCTCCAAGGAGATGACTTTAGTAAAACAAACTTGTTTCTTTCAGAATTTGCATATAAGTGTTAAATAACATGGGGTGAGGAGGGGGCAGGGAGAGCAAGCAATAACTCTTGAAATGTAAATAACTATGAGCAATTCCCTTCACAATAACAAGTGGGTAACAGTCTTTCCAAAGCACTGTGCCTCAGTGTACATATATTTGTATACATTGGTTTCAGCTTCACTCATTATTTACTGCTGATCTGCATGTTAATCTTAAAAGGGTAGAGAAATGATTACTGTAGTTCGTGATGGACTTGGATACTAGGCAATACTTTGTAAATAACAATTATTCCAGTGTTACTTTGATTTCAGTAATATTTAACTACTTCCAGTCTTGTATATTGCGTTCTATTTTTATACTTCATTTTGTATTTGACAAGAGTTCAGCCTGATTATTTGTGATTGAATCTGTTTTTATACAACAATAAATTTGTGAGACTTTGCTACAGTTCTGGATATTTCTTATATATATATGAAAAGTAAGACTTCTAAAATGTAATGTTTTCAGTCTATAAAAATATTTAAGGGTTTTTTAACTGGAAATATTTCAACCATGTTCTTTTCTGCCTTTTATATTGCAGTTTTACTGTTCTTTCTCCTCAAACTGAGATTGTTGCATTGCAGTGCCACTCCATTTACCTCAATGTTTCTGTAATAATAAGGAAGGCCATTTTCTAGTATCTTCTCTTCTCATCTTATATTTTTCATGTCTTAAAGACATGCAGGAATGAGAAATATTTATGAAAACAGTAAATTATTTTAAGTATCTGCATTGTAGATAACCTTTATAGTTTACGCTTTCAGTAGCACAGATTGATCAAATGAGTGAAATAAAGTGGTGCTTGTCAAAATCTTAATGGATTGTACTGTTGTATCAATGGTCTAAATGAGTCCTGTACGTTTTTACAAAAAATAAAGTAAAAGCATATCTGTTCACTGCTTTATAAAGGCTGCCTCAATCTATCTCATTACAGCATGGACCTGCATATACTACAGAGGGTTACTTTCTATTTTAGGAAATACATGGGAAAGACATAAATTAGCAATGGGAGTCAACTTACTTCCTTTTGAAGTCAATTCACTGGTTTAATAATTGCCTTAAGAATTATTTTTAGAGCATCTTTGGGCTGTGGTGGAATTCAAGTAGTTCACTCCTTGATAAGAGGCTTATATGCAATTACCACATAAAAACAACTCAAGGTATTTTGAAGGAAAGATAATGTACTCATGATGGTTTATTTGAACTCTGCTAAACTAGCAACTTTGCATCTGTGTGCATCTAGTACGAGCATCTTACTATTCTACTTAAGTAGTCAGAAACTTGAGCAGTGTCAATTCAGGATTAAGAGATCAGAGGCTGAAGCAAGGAATCGCGCATCTCATGTATGCCAGGAAAAAAAGCAAGTTTCTAGAAGGGGACAGGCTGGTCTTGGGGAAAAGAGAGCTGAGGGCTTGGTTTTGATTGAACTGAGCCTAAACAGAAATGCTTCAGAAGCTCCATTCCACTGTCTTCTACCTTTGACTCAGACTGTTTTCCTGCAATAGCGTGGGTCCTGCTTAGTACTTGATACTTCCCATCCAGCTAGTCTATGTGTCTTATGTAGTAGGACATACAGCATTGTATGAAAGTGTAATGTAAGGAAAAAGGCTTCTGTTTAGAACAGAAAACACCTTTTCTTCCAAATTATAAAACTCAGCTTCAGAAATCATGGGAATGATACGAAGATACCTGGAAAGAAGAGACAAAACCCATGCCTGAGATCTACCTAAACAGAAGAGTTCAGTGAAACCAGAAGTGAAAAATAGAGTTTTACAATGATTCTACATCCTATTTAAGCAGTAGTTATTACTAGGTGTACAGTAATTTCAAAAGTGTGTATATATACATATATGTTCTTGTTGAAATCTCAGCCAAGTTTCAAGCTTTTCTTGCTTTTTAGTGTCATTCCAATATCGCAAAGTAGAATACAAGTGCAAAGAAAGATGAAAGGAAAAGATAACGGGTAAGCTAAACTAGATCTTTTTATACCCCTTCAACACTTTTCTACACTCCCATCGTACAGAAAAAAAGCAGTCGAGCCTTAGGTGTATCCTTGCAAGCATGTGATATACATAAAGGCATAATGCTATTTATTGCCCCAAAAGATGGAAAAAAGGTCACTACTTCCAATTAATACTATATATATTTTATAATCTGCAAAATGAACAACTACACAGTTTTTTACATGATTATAAATTCTACTAAAGAATAAAAATTGTGTATTATAGTGCATTATATTAATGCAAGTTATCTATGCAAGTTAAGCTTAACCTGTAACTATAGTAAAATGAAAAATACTTCATTTTAATGAAATTTTTAGTTTTCACTTTTAGTCTATTTCAGACTTAATTAATTTAACCTTGCTGAAAATCTTTCCCTCATTTTAATTTTTGCTGTCTTTGTCCTTAGATTAAGTCAGTTACTTAATTCCTAGTTAGTGACATTGACTTTATCTGGAAAGAAGGGTATTGCTACCAGGCTTTGCAAAGCCTGAAGTGCTGCTTTCTGTGTTCAATTCTGCTCACACGTTTTCTCCCTTGCAGCACTGTGGTGGCGCACAGCTCCTCAGAGGTTGTGCTGAGCCACCTGCAGGGTGGCAGACCACTGCTCAGGAGTGTAACCGAGTCTGTCTGGGGTATCGATGCTTTGACCAACGTCTGGTGAACAGATGTCATTCTGTTGCATAGCAGGCTTTTTATTTTAATTTTTTTCCCCCAAAACAAAGGTAAACCTGGAGTGAAGCAGAGGAAAAGCAGTAAGTAGGTGTAGGGATGAGCCCTCCTCCTGGATGCAGGAGCCTTAGCAATGATCGTTCACACCAGAAACTGGGAGCTCAGTTCAGTGTTGTGCAAAGACAGAAAATTCAGACTCAGCGCTGTAACCACCGTTCACAGAACCACAGAACCATTTCTGCAGGGCCACGCACTATTCGCAACTTGCTGTGGTTCCTGACTGTTGCTCGCAGCACCGGGGCCGGAGACGGGCGGTTACGAACCGGGGCTGGCCCCGCCCGGCCCCGCAGCCCTCCCTGGAGCGTGGCGCGGAGCGGAGCCTCTGATGCGGCCGGGGGGACGGCACGGCAGCGCCCGCCCGGGGCCGCGGGAGGGGACGGGGCGCCCCGCGGCGTGGGGCCGTGCTCCAGTTCCTCATTTCCCTCCCGGGGCTGAGTCTCCCTCGGGGCTCCGCCCGCAGAGCTCCGCTCCGCTCCGCGCCGGGCGGCGAGCACCGGCCGGCGATGATGGACCGCGACCGCAACAAGACGCTGCTGCTGGAGCTGCTGAAGGCCGCCGGGAACGGCCGCTGCGCCGACTGCGGGGCGCCAGGTAAGGGGGCTGCTCCCGGCAGCGCTCCGGAGCCCCCGCTCCCCTCGGCCCCCCGGCGCGTTTCTGAGAGGAAAGCGGGGGTGAGCGGGGGCCGGCCGGGCCCCTCGGGCTGTGCCCGCCGTCCAGGCGGCTGCCCGGCCATGGGCAGGTTCCCGGTGCGGCCGCTCTCCGCTTCGGGCAGTTCCTGAAAGCGGCGGCCCCTCGTCGCCTTTCACTTCTCGCACCACGGAGGCGGGAGAGGGGAGCGGGCGGTTTCCCGAGGAGGGCAGCGCCCCGCGATCCCCGTCCCGGGGCTGGTCGCTGGGGTGGGCCGAGCGGAGGCAGCGGGGAGCCCCGAGGGATGAGGAGAGGGCGGCGGAGGACAGGAAACGGCCTCAGCGCCCCAGCAGCTTCCCCGGGGTTATTTGTAGATAGCACGGGGCCGGAGGAGGGAGGAGGGCGTGCGGGTGGCTCGGTAGCTCGGCGGGGCACGTCGCTGCTCGGGGGGCGGCACGGGGACAGGCCCCGCAGAGCCTGCGGGAGAGCCCGCGGCGGGGCTCGCGCCCTGCGCTCCGCCGAGGCGGGAGTCGCTGTGTTCGAGCTGAGCCCGCGGCGGCGGGGAAGAAAGAAGCAGCTTCTGTTCGATGCGATAAGGGAGAAGCAGAGGGAGACGTGGTAAAGTAGCGGTCAAAGGAAATGATCTTGCTGGAGCACATGGAACGCCTGTAGGCATTGGTTCGTCAAGGCTGTTTCAGGGCATGCTGCAGCAGGCAAGAGCTTTCACCGGGCAGTGGGCATTTGGGGTCCCGACTCTGGGTGGTTGTACTCCATGTACTCTCAGTAGTGCTCGCTATCTGCAACATCCTTCCATTGTTAATTCAGCAACAAGAACTTTCCACGATGAACTAATAATTAGCGTAGCTTTTACATCACCACTCAGCTGCCTGCACAGTCACATTATTTTTTAAACAAATGCTCCATGAAAAAGCTTACAGATTTCAGGGCTGCATTCTTCTTCACTGGGGAAAGCAGATGCCTTTCCTCTAAATACAAAGAGGTGACAGCCATAAACAATGGGGTGGGATTTGATGCGATACATGTGAAACCTGGGCTGTGTATCAGATATGTTTTTTTGCCCTTGCCAGTAGCTGTGCCTTTTCCTATTTATTTGTACATTCTTTTTGTTTGTGTCTAGATCCAGAGTGGGCTTCTTACAAAATTGGAATATTCATTTGCTTGAATTGCTCCGGAATCCATCGCAATCTTCCTCAAATCAGCAGGGTCAAATCCCTTCGGCTTGACTTCTGGGAGAATGATCTTATAGAGGTACAGAAGGAAAAGGAATAATTCACTTACCTTTCTCCATGTTTTAGCATAACTTCCTCTGACTCAGAATTCACGCCATCCATTATGGACAGAGGAACAAAGCTACATAGCTACAAGTGAACTCCATGGGTAACTTTAAGGCTTTTTTTATGACCTGCTCAATGAAATTACACTGATAGGTGATTGCATTTCTAACAGCCTGCCGTGTATTTCTATACAGGACACGGTATCTGCGTATTGTGGCTTAGAGGCCCACAGATACTTCCAGATGGTCTGTTCTCTTTAGTAATGAACATGCCCTTCTTAAATATTGGTTCACCCTCTCATCTTTCTATTGAACTGTGTCAACAATATGATCATAGTTTATTTCTAGGAATAGATGAAGGTAGAGGGAGATCATAAATATATTTTCTCTTCATTCTCTTTTGTTATTTTAATTAACAACCACAATCTTGTGTTCCTTCCCATCTGGTTCAGAACTGTAAATACTGAAAATGGGTCAGCTGTCTAAAATGTGCAAACTATGGTTCCAAAGGAAATTTATAAACTTCTGTATAGACACACTGAGAGTTTGGTCCAAGTTTCATTTTATGTTCATGACATGGTATTGATTTTGTAATTGCATACCTAACTGGAACTTGTTTTATCTTTCAGTTTATGAAGAAGCATGGGAACCTCTATGCCAAAGCTAAATATGAGGCAAAAGTCCCTCCCTACTATTACACCCCCCAGTTCTGTGATTGCTTGTAAGTTGATGGTTTATTCAGTGCTGCAGACCTTTTCAGCTATTGAACTACTGCTTCCCTCTACAGGTCTCTTTGGTTGGTTGGTGAAAATAGAGTAGAGGCAGATCAGCTTTATTCATGTTTTCCTCTTTCAGGGTTTTAAGAGAACAATGGATTAGAGCTAAATATGAACGTGAGGAATTTGTTGCCACCCGAGTCTGCCAAGAGCCTTGTTCTGCAGGTAAAAGTTAGGATCGTCAGGGAAAAGGTCTTAGCTTTAAGGCCAACAGCACAGTACTCTGGTTGCAACCTTGAAGATCTGTAAGGATGGCTTGCCATGTATGAACTGCTAATGTGCAGGCCTTGCTTTTGAGAAGAAGCTCCCAACAAGTACAAGGTGTATTTAGGTCATATATGTGATCTTAGTGTTCTCTAGTTATCCACTGATTTGTTCCATTTGAGGTGAAAATTCTCAGATGGAAAAGAGACTTGAAACTCTGTGGTACATCACCATATAGATAAATAGTTCTGCTATTGTGCTGCCTTTGTCTGATACTTGTCTTGGTCCGATATGCAGGTAGCCATGAAGGATTCCTCTGGAAGCGTGGGCGGGAAAGCAGACAGTTCCAAAAGAGGCGATTCCTCCTATCAGCAAGGGAAGGGGTGATGAAGTACTACACTAAAGAAGTGAGTTCCCCAGCCACAGTTGGTTGTAGGTCAACAACCAGCATCAGACTCTACTCCTTACCAATTCAAAACAGTATAAATAGCTTTGTCTCTAGTTTTGCAGCCAGGTCAGCCTGTATGTGGAGCAGCCCAGATGTTTCCGCATTAACATCTGTGGTATCTTAGGCAATTGCTCTTTTGGATTTAGCCCTTTTCCTCATCCCTTATCTTAACCCTGCAGCCTTCTTTTGCTTAGTGAACAAAGGAAATGGATACTGAATAGCAAGATGAAGAAGTGATCTGTTAGCAGATGCTACCTCTTACATTACCAAAATATTCTCTCATCAGCTGCCGCAGTAACATCCTCAACTTGTCTCCCTTCCAATAAGAGTGTGTAGCTAATTGATCTTCAACTATGAGGTTGGAGAGAGAATCCTTGCAGTGCAGACACATCACTTTCAACGAGCCAGCCAGCATTTGTCAAGGAAAGGGAGTTATTCTGTGTAACTGATTTTGTGTGACACATAGCTATGGCTTTTATACTTCAGGTATATCCAGTTATCAGGTACTTCAGGATGCCTGCTTTCTGTTCAGTAGGGATCTAGTTCTCATACATTTAATCTGTCCTCCGTTGCCTTCCTTGAGACCACTTTAATACAGTGATGCTTTTCATTTCACAGTCCAAAGGTCCAAAAGCTGTTATCAGCATTGAGAAATTGAATGTGATGTTCCAGACAGAGAAAATCCAACATGCGCATGGGCTGCAGATCACGTACAAGACCGATGGTCAGACAAGGAATCTTTTTGTCTATCACGAAAGTGGAAAGGTGAACACCACAGAGATTTTGGAATAACCAAGATTTTCAGGTGTTGGATATATATTTTGGAAGAGATACCTGTTTCTGCAGGATCTGGTTTTATTTGAAATCACTGACTTGTAGAATATAGAAAGTTGCAGAATTTTACACTACTAACTATAAGATCTGGCTTCTGTTCTCTTGGGGCATATAGGCTTCATTGGGGTACATATGTAAATCTCCGTAAGGTAACTGTCTAATGGTTTTATATAATTCAGTGGTTATATTCTTTGCAGACTTCTTGACACACATGGAAAGTATCATTGCTCTGCATTATTTCCAAACAAACTGATAATTTTAAGAAGTATGTCTGCAGGCTTTCTGTTAGATTTCTGTTTCTTCCTCGCCATAGTTCTGAAGTCTTTCCAGGTACACAGGTTGTTAAACAATACATAACTGAACCAACTGAAGAAGCCTCTGTACACAGACTTGGGTGATTCTCCATACTGAGAATGTCCAGGACCTTCCTGGAGGAGCATTTAAAAATTATTTTGGAGGCTCAGTGTTTTTTATGTGTCTGGGACAAATCACTGACTCTCTCTGGCCCTTGGGGATAAACTGCCTCTTTGCAAAGAAGTCACAAGGAAGGAGAAAAGCCTTTTTGGAAAGGCAGCATTCTTACCCCTTCATGTTATTCTTGTCTTTATGTTTGTATTTGCTATTTTCCCTAGGAGATTGTTGACTGGTTCAATGCCATTCGGGCAGCACGTTACCATTATCTCAGAACAACCTTCCCAACTGTCCCTGAGGCTGAGGTGAGAACTGAACAGGGCTTGAAGCAGTCTGTGCAAACACAGCATGGGAAAACATTTTCTCACTTCTGCCAGAGCCAGGTGCTCAAACAGCAGCATATGGGTTTGGAAATGCTAGCTGCAGTCTTGCCCTTTAGCTGGAGAAGGAGGGAGGCTGTCATGCCAGGCTGTCCTTGAGACCTCCATAGTGGCTGTCTTCTGTGCCTCAGCCTGGTGCTAATGCTGTGATTTGGAGGCAGCAGCCTTAAAATACATGAAGCTGGTATAGGTGTCAGTGGAACTACTGCTAGACCATGTGACGGCATTGGGGAAAAATAAATCTGCGTAGCAAATACATAGAAACGGGTGTTCAAGAAACAGATAGAGACCTTACTTGAGAGACAGTAACTCCATAATGCTTACTTAGATAATCTGTCAGGAGATTGTGCTTTTGTTTCCCCTCTTATTTGAAATATGTGAAGCTCTTTTTGTCTGCACAGCTAGTTGTGGATGAACTTCCGGAGAAAAAATGACAATCACATCCTTAATCTTTTTTCCTCCTTCTGGTTGACTTTGGACATAAAAACCAACTTTGTTTGCTTTTCAAAACATATCTGTGTTTAGCTATACCAGTTGTGTGTAAGAAGAGTAACACCTCTAATCATTCATGCTCAATGTCTCTGTTAGTGCCAACACAGATTTCTTTAATACTCAGTTGCCTTAGAGATGCAAATAAAGCAAAGTCCTTTAAAGGCAAACACAAGGAAGTAGAAACTAATTTGGGCATCTGTTTTCTATCTTACTTTGACTTGCTGGACATCTCCTTTCCTGGCAGGAATATCTGGTTCTCAAGTAAATGCAAAGATGCTCTGTCCCACGTTATTCCTTTCCTTGCAGTGGGCATCACTGAATTTGCTTCTTTTTCTTCTGTTGTCCTTCACATTCTTTAATATAGCCAATTTTCTGATCATAAACAGGTAGAATTAACATCTCTTTCAAAGCAGCCAGACAACAGGCAGCCTACATACAGTGCCAAATTAGTAGGGGAGCCTTGGGATGGACAGAAGATTCAGAAGAAAAGGCCACACTGTGGCTAAAATGCAAAAAGGAAGTCAACATTTAAAGCCCAAAAGTCTACATGTGGTCCTTTTTAAGTGTAATCTTTCAACAATCTTATGTTCCTTCTTAATTCAGACTTCCCTTTACTGAGCAGCCAAAAAAACACCAAACCCTAAAAGCCAAATTGATGGTGATTTGCTTTGACGGAAACAGAACAGAAAAGCAAGCTTGAATGAGATGGCAGACTTTTGTGTGTGTGTGTTCTCCTAGCTCATACCCCGGATCACAAGAAATTATGTCAAAGAAGGATATATGGAGAAAACAGGACCAAAGGTAGGTCCAGCTTGCATACTTGGCAGTACATAAACAGGATTCTTCCAGAAGGAGATTATTTGATAATGGTGTAATCGTTTACTAGTACAACAATTTCTGGAGTGACTATATGCTTCCTGGATTGGTAAGACATTGTATTCAAGCCTGTTGTGTTCTTTGGGATTGTGTTTTATTTTGTGTTTTATTTTTCTTTGTGTGGAAAAGAAAACTGGGAAGAAGGATCTTCCTTGAAAAGTAAGCGAGATGGATTGGCTGGTGGAAACGCAAAGTACTGTTAAGCAACACTAAATAGGTTCCTGTATAGGTTGGCTGCTAACTGCAGCTCTAGAACTGCAGCTACTTCTAGAACAGAACATCACATGCTAACTCCCCTACTTCCCTATTTCTCTTCAAGTCAGTAGCACAGAAGTCACATCTGTTTATAGGAGCAAATTCTTCAGTGTTAAGCCTATGGATTGGTTTGGGTTTTTTTGTGGGAAGGTATTTGGGCTGCTACTTCTTGGAACAGGAGAGGGAGATTTCAGGCTCTGCTGAAGGAGCAGAGAAAGACCTGAGGTCTTGTTTGAACACTGCTACTTCTTGCCTTGCTCTGCTCTCGGTGAGCTGTGAGTCAAAGTGCTATTGAAAAGTTCAGTGGTGAAATGTTGACATTGAATATGGTGGGTTTTTTTTTGCCCAAGTCAGTGCTAGTCTCCCAGTACATCTTCCTGCAGGTATTTGCACAGAGAATACTCACAGCCACAAGCATGTTTTGGTTTGTTTTTCTCCTGAGGCCTAAATTCAGCTTAAACTGAAGTAAACCCTAGAAGAGGACCCTTCAGTTCAGCGCAGAGCAATGAATAGCTCAGGGAATGGTTAGATGAGTGTAGTTGATGGAATTAGCGCTTTAAAAAAATAAATGCCCATCCTGCAATGGTAGGGACAGCCCCCCAAACCAAAATCCTGAAATTGCTTGCACGCTGTCCTCATTATAGCCACTGGCTGAGGGATCATTTTCTGCAGTGTTTCCAATTAACCCATTCACTACAACTTTCTTAAACCTCATAGTTAGATCACTGGTAGAAACAAAATTCCCTGCTTTATCCAAAGGATTGTCATTGAATGCAAATTTCCAGTGTGAACCCATGGTGAAGGGAGCTGGGGGCTGCACACAGTAGTGACTCACTCATTTCCAGTCATGGGGAGGGGTGGAACTGAACTCAAACTTAGAGTCATTTAAGCAGCCCTGGGATCTGCTCTGAATAGGCAGAATTCCTCTTTGGGACTTGGTCTTTAAAGAATTTCTACCATCTCTTTGCAGCAGAAGGAGACCTTTAAGGTGCGTTGGTTCAGCCTGGACTCTCAAGAGAGGAACCTGCTGTACTTTAAAAATCCACTGGTAAGAGGGGTGTTCTTCACTATTCCACAAGCTCCTTCACAGAGGTGGGTGGGAAGAAAGGGTCTGTTATCATCCAACTCTTCCAGTGGCTGCATAAGAAACGGGCTCAGTCTCAAGAGCTCATCTCCCTTATAGGTGGATATCTTTGAAGCTGAGCTGTTTGGGAACTCTGGCCCTTACAGTGGCTGTGAGGAAGATCTTAGTCTTTTACAAGTAGCTGCTAGTGATGGTAAGGTTTTTAGCCTGCTTTCTCGCAGCCATATTGCAGATGCACATGGAACCTTAGGCAAGATGTGCAATGTTCCAGAGGCTTGACAGCCCCAATATCCTGTTTTCTAGCGCTGCTCTAACCATATCCCGCCATGCTCTTGAACACCCACGAACCAGCTCTGTAAATGTGGGTCCCTACTTCTCTCTTCTGAGAATACCCATGAGTGTAAAAAGCTCTCGTATGTTTCCGGCTGCCTGTCACCAGATCACTGACCCCTCTACACATCCCCAGTTCCTGCTCCATGTCAAAGGATAGAACAATGTTTGCTGGAGCTGCATTGTCTGCTGGCTAATGACAGTCTTCTGCTTCCTTCTCTCTAGGATGCATTTGCACAGGGCCAGGTTTTTATTGGAAGGATGGATGAAGGCTATGAAGTACGAGCTGGCTTGCCCAGGGGAATCTGTGTGAAGAAGAAGAAACCAGGGATCACCATGGTCACACCAATGCGAGAGTTTTTGTTTATATGTGAGAACGACAGGGAGCAGAGGGAGTGGATAGATGCCTTAAATGGAGTCATTGCCCAGCCTTTGACTGGTTAAGACTGAGTTCTGGTGAACTGCACTTCCTGGGCTCTGTTCAGCACTGGTCTGCAGCCTCTGCAAGGGTAGTGCTCATGCCCCTACAGTGACTACTACAAATGGCTTCCTTCAACAGCTAAAGGCACAGGAAGGGTGGCAACAGAGAAATGAGTAAAGTGGAGTGTGAATATTCAAAAATGATCTGCGTCCCTGCAGAACCTTCCCTTGAAGTGCCTTCTTTCTTCCTTCCCTCCTCTGCTTTTGAGCAGAGGAGGCCTTCCCAGGCTGATGTAGGGATGAATCAGCCAGTGTTGTCTTACAGAAATATAAACAATGTCAGTGGAGAAAGTCTGACCACAGAGGGCTGGCATGAATTTCCTTGAGGACTCCTGCAGGTGCTGTTATATCAGATCCTCCTTTTCTTGCTTTGGTCTGGTATCAGGACTCCTGTACATCCTGAAGGATGTACTTGACAATCCAGTCAGTGGCATACGTCCCCCTCCAGATAGGGACATGGTTGTGTTCCATGGAGTGGGTTTGATGTCTTTTACAGTGTTGTCTTTCCATCACAGAAATTGTGAAAAATAAAAGTCAGGTTTGAATTGTAGAGAATATTGTAATGGAATCACTCTAATGACAGATACCCCTAGCTCCTTGCTTCCAGCAGTATCTGCTGTTTGATTCAGAGTGTCAAATGAGACAGGTAAAGACCAGTTTTTTTCCAAAATAACCCCACATACTGCCCCAGTCAAGACATGAGTTCAGGATGAAGATACACTGATCTGTGTCATCTCCTAAAAACAGCTGAAGCTTTGGGTCGTGGATTCACTTACTGAGTTTGATTAGTCTAAGCACTGAAAGGCGGAAGCTAGTTTTAAAAGTGGTATCTTCAGTGACTTGCTTAAAGACACTCAGTGAATGAGGACCAGCACAGAAAGTGGGGAGTGAGTGCCTCCTGGTCAGGTACCATTTACATCCATTCTGTGCAGGAATGGGTGAGGATTTGCATTGGCTGATACAGTGCACTGAGCATTTTCTTGCCTCACAACCAAATCTAAGGTTCGGTTCTACTGAGCAGCCAGTCAGATATTTAATTCTTATTTTCAGATTCCCTTAGTTTGCAAATCAAGAGGAAGTCTTGCAAACTAAGTTTCTGGTGAAGCTTCCACGTTCTGCTGGCACTTGCCAGCCAGTCTGAGACACCCCAAATAGATCTTCTCTTCTACAGAAACAAGGAAGTACCAATATGTGCAGGGATTAGCGAGATTAACTCTTTTTTTTCCACAACAGTACAGAAGAGTTGACTTGGATCATCATTCTGCCTGTCTCAGTCAGCTCATCATCATCCAACCTTGAGCAATCTGCAGCAGTTTTGCTTCCTGATATACTCCCATAAACTTCCCAGTGTACCCGTTCTTTCTCCCCACTCAATCTGGTGAATTCCAGCTAACATGCTGGTTCAGCAAATCTTGTAACAGCCTCATCCCACAGCCCCTGAAATCAATAGCAAAGCACCTGCTGACTTGTATAAGGATCAAAGTCTTTGTTTGGTTTGACGTGCTATTTTTTTACTTTGAAATGAGTAATTCAGGATGATCTCAGAAGAGTTCAGTCCATCCAGTAGCCTCAACTTCATGGATGGGGCTCCCTCTGTGGTGTCGCTTGCCTCCGGATGGGTCAGTAGACTGTGTCAGCAACTCTGATACAACTTCTGTTACAAAATCAGGAAATATCCCGAGAAAATGCAATCGTGCAGAGACAGCAACTTTTTTGAAGACTCACTAAAAGTCAAGGCCGGGTTACAGAGAGCTCTGCATGCCAGTTCCTTTCTACAGCCAACCCAAGTCCTCGCACCAAGCCGCCGGAAGCGGGAGAGCCGCTACCGAGCCTTCTGGCCCCGCACCGCGCCCGCCCCCGCGGCTCCCCCGCCCGCGGCAGCACCCGGCGGGAGGCGGCGCCAGCGGGAAACGAAACTCCGGTGCTCGCTGCGCTCTGCCCCGGCCCCGGCCATGGCTGCCGCTATCGACCTCAGGCGGCTGCTGGCCGACGTGGACCTGAGCTGCACTTGCTGCCTGCAGTACTTCACGGACCCCGTGCGGCTGGCGGGCTGCACCCACAGCTTCTGCCGGCCCTGCATCATCGCCTACTGCAAGGGGAGGCAGCGCGGCGCCTGCCCGCTCTGCCGGGAGGGCTTCGAGCTGAAGGACCTGCGGCCCAACCGGGAGCTGGCCGCCCTGGTGAACCTAGTCCCGAAAGAGGTAAAGGAAGAAGACTCGGAGACACGGGATGAACCCAACCCCTCCGGACATGGTGCCTGCAGCAGCCGGAGCTCTGCGGGGCGGCGACCCGGGGAGAAGGTACGGGCGGGGGCAGCGGGGGCTTCTCCCCACCGCCCCCCGGGGCAGCCACGGCACAATCCTGAATGCCATTCGGGAACGGGGCCATGGCTCGGACTGAGTTAACTTCATCTTTCTTTTCGCTTTTTTTTTTTTTTTTTCCCCTGGATGCTTTGCATTTGAGAGGTTGATATCAGCGTTGGTGTTCTGTTCAGTTGGGCAGACGGGTTTTGTTTGGGGTTCACTGGTGGTGTCTGGTACATTGGTTGTGTTGAAAGAACTGCTAGCTGGATGTACTCAGCTGATGTAAGATAGTGGTAACTATCTGATCGTCGTGCTGGGTGGGCAGGGGCCAGCCGAACTCTACTAAATGCCTAAGTCAGGAAGCCCTGGTTATGTTTCAGGACAGTTTAGGACTGAGAGGGGTGCATATATTCAGAAGAAAGGGGGCCACCATGAGAGGGTGCTCAATGGGCTAGAAACCTCAAACATCTCTAAATCTTTCTTTCCTTACCTGTTTCCTTCTTCTGTCTCTTCATCTGCTATTCTTTTTAATTTCCTTCTCCATTGCTTTTTTTCACTCTTATCTTTTTATTCCTCCAGTTAAAACTTGAGCAAACAATGTAATTGCAGTGCACTGCATCCTTCGCAGGAGGTTAGCACCATCTCTTCACATAGCCTCGAGCACTGTGCATCCCGGAGGGCAGTTGTTTTGTATTTCAGTCACTGTCAGCTCTTTCCCTCCTCTTTTCACAAACATCTTCAGTGGTGTTATTTACTGCACCAACATAGCACTGGAGACTCCTGAAATGAAACACAGCGTTATTATACAGTGCTACAGCTCCACCCAGCTGAATGACACAAAACAGGACTGGTTTGTTATCTATGTCTCTGCTTAAAATAATTCCTAAATCTTGTTGAAGGAGATGAGCAAAACCTGACTATTGACTTTCATTATTTTAACAGTGCACACATGTATATAAAAAGTCTTACATGGTCTCTGCAGTCAGGCAAGGTCCTTAAGCTCACAAATGACTTATGACTGTTGAATGTTGACTTTACTGTGATTATTCACACTCAGAATTAATTGTGTCCTCCAGCCCCATAGTGAACCAGCCCAGTGCCTAACTGTCAACAGTGTGAGGATTTTTATTACTCTGCTGTTTAACCTGGTCATGTTTTCTCAGAGGGTTATATAGATAAATGGTCAAATGTGTCATTTTAAAGGAGGAGCAGATACGTGACATCTCCAAGCAACTGGAAATGACTGAAGAGACCATCAATGTATTGAGGAAGGATCTCAGTAAAACAAAGGTACGTATTGTATTTCACTACCTGCAGTTAGCTTCTGTTTCCACTGCCACCTGGAGACGTGTGACTGACTCCAGTGGGCCTTCCAGCCCAGAGCAGGGATCTGCCTGTTCCCTTCTGCTGCTCTCACAATTCTTTTTTTTTCTGATGAGAGTGAACTGTGGCACCAGCTGTACTAACTGCTGTCTTGGCTGGCACAAAAGCCGCAGGAATTGTGCACTATTGCTTTTTTCTGCCTACCCCAGGAGCAGCCTGGGACTCTTAGATGCAAGTCATTAAGATGGAATGTTGATCTTTGCTAAGCTGTCACGCAAAAATTGTTGGCCATAAAATAGGCAACATCTTTAATATGCCCAAAATTTCATTGCTGGCAATGCAGGATAGTGTCAAATATATGTTATTATGTTATTCCTTTGAATAAAGCTATGTGGTTTTGGTCAGTCAAAGAGCACATTAAGAGGGGCAGTAAATTCTCATATTCCACTCATCTTCTTTTCTAACAGAAAGAGCTCCATGTTTTCTGCCTTTCAGGAATATACATCTCAGATCAAAAGCCAGATTACTAAAGATTTCTGTTGCATGAAGAAATACATTGAAAGACAGGAGGAAAACACACTGATGTTCATTGAACAGGAGCAAAAAGCAGCTCAACAGAAGATTGAAGAGGCTATTCACCAGCTCTGTGTTGAAATGAACAAACTCAGAGACATCAAAGACCAAATGGAGAAAGGATTGGGAAGTGATGAAATGAAGTGGCAGAATGTGAGTAGAAACTCCTAAGCTAAATGTCTTGAAGAGCTGAACATGTACAGAGCACTTTCAGGTCCCCACTACACTATTCTCACTACAGACAATGATACTGATCCACAGACATTGGATTGGTGGTACCAGTGACAATTTGGAGTGGGAAACTCAGAGGAGAAAAATACTAGAAAAAGCATAGGCTGTGGATGCCAGTTCAGAACTAGATTTGTTACAAGGAGGCTGGTGGGCTGGAATGAAGTGGGACTTTATTGCTTAAATCCAGTCCCGAGTCAAATCTAAGGTTAAAGTAAGATCCTCTATTTTCTTTTTATTTTCCAATTAAAAAAGAAAAAAATATATATACACATACGTGTACAAATTAAAGAACTCACAAAGTTATTACGTACTTTCTAATAACTTTCAGGGGAAAAATATGTCAAGAGCTCTCAAAAGAGACAATTAAAGCACTTTAAATTCTGCAGAGCCCATTTTGATATTGAAGATGACAACTCCAATGGTGCTAATTAGCCAGTGGCAATTTGGAGTGGAACTCACTGGGTATGACAGTGCTAGGAGACAGAAGTGGACTGCCAGGGCCAAGGCACAGAGGCCTACATTGGAATCCACCTCATGTAACTTTATGTATTTATATCCGATCCAGACTCCCGTTATAGGCAACGAAGAGAAACAGGTACTTTTAGAGTGTGAGTCATCTGGCCTACTTGAGACGCCTACCTTCAGATGAGATTAATCACTCCTTCAAAATGCCTGTTTCTTTCCACAGACTATAAGGGCAGATTAAGAGAACAAACTTGGATATAGAATTCCACAATTTCTAAATTTAGGCAAATGAGGTTTATCCCTTTCTTGGTAACTTATGCTAGATCTCACACTAATTCATTTTAAAACTTCTGGTTTGGGTTCCTAGAACAAGAAGAAAGATTAAAAAGAGAAAGTTGGTGTATATATGTATATATTTAATGAAATTGAAATCAATTTAAGAAATAATAATCCCATTCTTAGTTTTCTTGGGGAAAATAAATTATTTTATTTTTGACCAAGAATAAACTGTCCTTTCATATTTTCTGTAAGATTTCAAGTTATTTCTCTCAGGTAACTTATCTTGTTAAAGAAGTTCTCCATTCAAAGAATAAGATCTTAGAGAGATCACTGCTGGTTTTTCACTCTGGCTTTATAATATCACCTGATATGCTAGATGAAATAACTGATACTGTTTACATCTTCCCCTGGATTCTTCTTTTATGTCGTTCTTAGAGTAACTTACCTGAGAGAAAGAGATACAAAGGCTCACCTTCAACAATGAATAAATTGACAGTTGATGAGAAGTTTAATGTTGTCAAAAGTGCTGTAGAAGATCTTAAGAGAAAGTTGGAAAATTTACTATTGGAGGAATACCCTCGGCAGTTCCCACCAGGTGAGTTTTCTTTATTTGGGAATTTCTTTTTTAGAGGAGTTGATTCAGCAAGGTCCTGTATGTGCCTTCACCCCACCTACAATTCAGTTCCTGCACGGGGAATTGCACTGCTGTTATTTGACACTACTTTGACCACACAGAGATTTATCTGAAAGAACCATTCTTACAAACAGATCGGTCTGTAACTTTGGAGAACAAAGAAACAACTTCAGAGGAAACAGGTGTGCATGCATGTGATTGTTTTATAACAATCCCTTTGCTACGGAGCTCTCCTCCTCACAGCAGTGTCTGCTGTAGAAAACCAACAGACTGTTTTTGAGAGCAACTTAGAATAACCTAAAACCCGTCTGCTGCTGAGGGGAAATACTCCTCTTCCCATCCTTTCCACTACTACCTGCCTTTTTCAAGCACTGGTTCTCAAAAAAACAGATACTTACTCATATTTTTACCTTCAGGGTTTTTCATATCTTGATCATTTCAGCAACTGAGTTTGCAGCTTTGCAATCATTTTTACTAGCAAAACAGAGGAATCAGTGAACAGCTTTCCTGATGAAGCCAATGTAACTATACCAGAAAGTGTCTGCAAATGAGTCTTATAAATGTGCACTACAGTATCACAGAAAATTAGAAACAGCCCTTAAAGCTGTAGGGCTGAATGTCAGGCTTTTCAGTTGTCAGTTAGAGTCAAAAATTACTTGATGCTTATGAAATGCACATGCAAGTAACACACGAAACACATGATGCTCAGAAAAAAAACGAAGAACGCTGTAAAGACTTTTATGACAGAAACCAGCTTATCTGCATACAAAGATGCAATGAGACATCAACTCCTTTACCCATCTAACTTTTCTGACTTATCCATTCTGACCACAGTGAGGGCAGCTGTGCCCTGATAATTTTGAATAAAAATGTTTGTCTACACATCCTTTGATAATTTGAACAATCAAAAAAACAACTCTTTGTTTTGTATTTTAACTACCAGCTACATTTATTTTACGTTTTCCTTTAGAAACATAAATACTGCCTATTTACATTTTGAAGAAGTGCCTTAACACTTTAATTTTTTCATATTTAGTACAACCTCTAGACTTGTATCAAGAGACAAGTGTCTGCTCATTATCTCAAGAGTCTGCAGCTAAAAATCCAGAACCAACGACTTCAAGACAGTTTTCTCAGTGTAAGTATGCAAGCCAGCGTGGCTCTTCAATAACAATATTCAAGTGACTATGACTGTGGGTTTGCTGAAGAAAACCATACTTAAAAACATCAGCAGGAGATCTGGCTGTTTAATTGAAACCTAGAAACACAATAAACTGACTATGAATTAATCAGTCACTGCAGCATAATGTAATACTATGCCTGACTTCGTATGCAAGATAAAAACAGTAAGAAAACTGTTCCATTGTGGTATATAAGCTGTGTTGTAGCTTCTGCTGGCTGCAGATTCTGTTTTGGTGTATGGGCAGTTACTGCACCTTATTGGTCTTTTCTGCGTTAAGCCACAATGACTCTATTTGTTGTCTGAATTCTGCATCATTTTTACAGAAATACTTTCATAGTCAAGTTTCACAGTACTACAGCTGTAGCATAAACACAATATAAATATATTTGCTGATAAAACATGCAAGAACATGTCCCAGGGAACAGATATTTATAGAAGTTTTCTTAAGGTAAGCATCTGATTTTTTTACTGGCAAATGTGTAATTTTGCTGTAAGACTAGTAGGGCATCAGATCCATTCTGCAGGGTGCTAAGTGCCTTCACCTTGCTTTGGAGTGCATGAGCCTGTCACAGTTGTTTACTCAGTTGTTTACTCTGTTGTTTACTCAGTTGTAGTACCTGTTAAACGTTTTAGTGTGCACTGGATTCGGGATATAGTTGTTAGCATTTGCTGGAGGATTCTTGCTGATTTGCATGATTGGACTTTGGTTAAGATTTATTGTGTGGTCATTGGTTTTCATTTCCGTTCTTGAGAAGGGATGCACATCCACTGTTATTTAGAATGCAAGTAAATACTGAGGTGATCTGTTTTCTTATTGCGTGTAGCTAAGAATATTTTCCTTTCTCTCTTCTAGGGACAGATGATGTGACTTTTGATATCACCAGAGCATACGACCGCTTAGCAATTGCAGCTCAAAACAGGAGAGTAATGGTTTCCAGCTACCCAACAGATTATGAACCATCACCCAAGAGATTCTGCATCAGCCAAGTGATGTGTTCCCAGGGCTTCTCTACTGGGTGCCACTACTGGGAAGTAATTACCAAGGACAGTGATGGATGGGCTGTTGGAGTTGCTCATGAAATGATCGGTAAAAAGGACAGGTTAGGAAGAACAGAGCATTCCTGGTGTGTAGAATGGGTAGGTCCCCAAAAGCAGTTGTCAGCATGGCACAGGAATCAAGAAACACTATTACGCAATGATAAACCATTGAAGGTTGGAGTTTTCCTGGAGCTACAAAAGAAGACCGTGTCATTTTACGCCATCGCTGACAAAGAAATGCTTTTGCATACATTTGAAATCAATACCTCAAATCCTCTTTATCCTGCTTTCTGGCTATACAGTCTAGATAGAAATGGATCTTTAACTATAAGTCACACAAACAGGAGGTAAAGACTGTTCAGAAAGACTGCAGAGCTTCTATACCAGCTTCAGTGTATAGCAGAGGAATTTACCAAGGAGTGTGTAACTACTCAGACTTTCCTGGAATACAGCAACTGATACTTCGTCTGCATGCTTTCCTTCATGCTCTGCTCTGATCTAGTTGTACTTCATTAAATCAATTCCAATGTATGCTAAAGGTGGTAACTATTCCTGTGGGAGTGAGGTGGATTTCTAAAGCGGCTTCAAACAGTCCCAAAATGCACCTAGGAAGGAATGGACCAAGGAAGCTCTGAAGTTGGTGATAATCCCATGGGGATAAGCCCATGGACTTCATCTTCCTACACTGATCCAAAAATTATAGAAGAGATGATGCCATTTCATTCTGTTGAGTGAGCTTTCTTTAGAAGGGTCTGATCGAGTAAGGAATGCTCAGAGGGCAAGCATGTTACTGATCTTGTGCATGAAAGTCTTTAGGGTAGGTACTAAACTACAGGAAACGGTCTGTGTTTTTGAGGACCTGACGCTTCAGGGAAGTCTCCCAGAGAACACCCTGTCTCACTAGCACCATATCTTGCTTTAGTCTTCCTCAGCCCAGATGGCTGTCAATATCTTGGTGGTGGTTTGACCATGGGAATGGTTTTGGAAGCAGCTGTTTTCAAATGTGTTTGTACCAGCTAATGAACCATGCGCTCATTCTTTTTCTTTTAAAGAGCCAGCAAACAGGACCGTGTCATGGAAGAGACCATCTTTTCTGGCCAGAGTCTGAGGAAACCAGGTTCTTGAGTTTCCTTGCCAGTATACAGGCAACATTTCTGTCCTTAATTGCCACATCTTTGTGGCTGTAGGGTGGTCCCTGTTGCTGTGTGGGGTGACAGGGCCAGAGCTGAGATGCTGCAGAAACTACTGACAACCAAGTTTTCCAGAGGACCACTGCTTCATGCAGCCAAAGTGAAAACAGAGTTCTCAAGAAGCAAAAGCTTTTTCAGGAAGACAGTGGCATTCCAGTGCACCCTGAACGTGCTATAATGAATGCTTTGGTGTACATGATGAACAAAAAAAGGATAAATTTCATGTTAACAAAGCATGCAAGATTTAACTAGCTCATTTAGCCAAACAGAACTGCATGACTTTTAAAGTCACTGACAGAACTGCTGGTAGTTTTCAAGGCTACTCTCCTTTGAGCAACTGAACACTTTGTAATCACACAATTGGACTAAAATGCATCTCTGTAAGATGCCTGCAGGTGTGCATAGCAGCTTCTACAAGACGGGGGGTGGCTCTCTGGCAGTGTCGCCAACAGGTGACAATGCACAGCTGATGGCGCTGCCTTGTTGGGGCTGAGGGCTCCTTTCCTGGTCCATCTGGGAAAGGAACAGCAGCAGCGCAATCAACTCACTGAGCACCTCTAATTTCCCAAACATAACTCGTGCCGTATGGCCCAGGAGCAGCAACTGGTTATGGTCTGTTCACAAATTACCACACAATTTGAAAGCGAGCGCTTCACATCGCTTCTGATGTGTTTCTACGTGCCGGACACGCTCGCTTGGCGGCGCGGTTTCGTTAGGGTACTTGAAATCTGGATCACGGCTCCTTAACGGCAGAAGCCTCACTCACCGTCCCGGGGAAGCCCAGGGCAAAGCTTCTCCTCAGCGGGGAGAGGACAGCCCCGGGGCCGCTCCCTGCTGCCGCTCCCCTCGCGGGGCCGCGCAAATCGCCTCAGGGCGGCGCGCGGCTGCCGGGCGCGGGAAGCGCGCGCGCAGTGGCACGCAGGCGCGGGGGCC
>VXAA01000593.1:757361-786355 GCA_013399115.1 Anseranas semipalmata
CCCCCCTTTCTTTAAATAATAATAAAAAAAAATCACAAAAGTTCGGTGTCAGCAGGTAAAAGGCAATAAGTAGCTGTGCAGGAAGTTTTCATTAAAATTAAGTTGATTCTTCCTGAATGTGGATTAGTGTTCTCTGCAAAAAAGCCCATCAGTCATAGCTAACAGTATTTTGCAGAACAACGTTTTTATTACTATCGTGTTTTACTTTGCAGGCCTTTCTAAACTTAACGTTTAACACTTTGTCAGAAGGAAGGAGGTTGGCAGGTTATGATCATTTAAAAACTGACTTTCATTTTGTCTGTCATGTTTGTTTGCCATATATTGATTTTTTTTTTTTTTTTTTTTAACAGTTACCAACTCGCACATTGTTAGCAGGGGTTGTTCATGTACTGATTTCAATGAGAGTAGGGTCAGGATATCTTGTGCAAAAATTAAAACATTTAAACATAAATTAAACAGCATTTAATTTGTCTGTAATGGCATGCTAATCTGATGTTACTCTCCTTCTAAAGAATGTGGAGCCCTTTCTAGTAATTGGTTGAATTTGATAACCCCCCTCAATTCTAGAGCTTAATTTATATGACATTTTTGTTTAAAATAACTTGCAATTCAGATTTTGTTTATAGTTTTCACTACTATAATAGTTCTTTAAAGGTGTTTGGGTATAGTGGATTTGAGTTTTATTGAATCCCTTAAAAACATTACTTTCCTGCAAAGCGTGCAGGGAGTTCCTTATTCAGTAAGCAGACAAAGAACAAGAAAGTAGAAGTGACTTTCAGAACATTGCAAAAAAAAAGTGCTTGAACTACAAATAAGCTAGTCTATTTAAAGCTAGCTAATTGGCAGAAATATGGTAGTGTACCACTTTTTTGGCCATCTGAATTTTCAGTGATTATCTTTTAAAGGCTTTTTCTTGCCATTTCTTTACAACCCAAGGTTCCACCACGTGCTGAAGAAATCACCATTCCAGCTGATGTCACCCCTGAAAGAGTGCCAACCCACATAGTGGATTATTCAGGTAATGACTACCCAGTGCAGTTACTGTTTGACTGATGTGGTATGGAATTGTTCATCTAGCTCAGTAGCCTCTATTGATATGGGACCAAAGCTACATGTAGGAAAAGACTAGATTAAAGTAGCAACTCATGGGATAAAACTAAACCAGATGATGATGGCTGGTCATACTAATTCAAAGCCTAACATTAACTGCTGTTGGTAATTCCATGAAAGACAGTGGTAGCAATATTGCAGTGAAGTTGGTGTTCTTAGTGTGACAGAGGTATTTACAGGTTCAGACACAGGTGGGTACTTTCATGGCATTCAAAACTGTTTTTCTTTTTTTCTCTGTGAAAAATTTACTAAGATGGAGGAGACTTTACATACCTTAAATTCTATGTCTTTTAAAATGTTTAGGTTTGGACATCTTATCCTTTTGTGTCAGTTTCATGCTTTATATTTTTGTTTTTTGATACATTGCAATCTCTTTGATCTCTCTGAATAGATGTACTAAATAGGCTCAGTACCAAAATACTTCATAGATTCAAAATACATCATAGATTCGAAATATTTCATAGATTCGACTAACAGAATCTTGTTCTCACTAAAAATATTCATTGACTCTGCAGTAAAATTAATGTGTTGTATTTTGTGGTAGAAGTTTACATTATAGAGCAGATGGTGCTACTTACTATCCCATGAATGTGCTGTTGATAAATGTAGGGGATGCAAACTGTAACTCATTCCAGAGAGAACCTGTCTACAAACATAATTATTCCTCTTTAAAATACCTGCTGAAAAACCTGTGAGCAAGACTGTTTCTGTTTTGTGAATTAGTGGATCGTTTTTATTGTTGTTACAATAGAGCCACTTTTTAGTGCATTTTATAAAAAGCCATTTAAATAACAAGAGCTATCACAAGGCTGTCTTATGAGCATTGTGAAATATCTTAGTCTAGTTTCTTAAGGTTTTCAGTTTTCTTCACAAAAATGTTTAGTATTAATGATCGGCTTGTTCTATTGAATGCAGAAGCAGAGCAAAGTGATGAGCAGCTTTATCATGAAATATCACAGGTGAGTATATTTTAATGTTTACTAGAAGATAGTTTCTGCTTTTGGAGAATTTTTTCCTTTTAATTTTTCTTCTTTACATGGGCTCCAGTGTGAATTGTAGAAAAAAAACTCTTGCTATTTCTTGCTTGGCATTTCATTAGTTTTGTTTTGTGCCCTATGCTATAGTAAACCTTGCTCTAAATAAGAAAATTGGGTACTACCACTGTTTTGGTGAACTGAGCTTAAGCTTTGTCCTTCCAAGGAAAAGGACAGAACCCAAACCAACTTTTAATCAGTAGTCCAAGGAATTGAAAATTTTTTGTGGTTTTAAAAAAAAAAAAAAAAGTTTTTAACTGTTCTTCAGGCTATAAATTGCTTAAACACGTCAGAGATATAGTTTTTGACTAATGTTCAAACTGTTCTTTGTCTTTCATGTTATATATATGTTCTTAATAGTCTCTGTTGCTCTAGAGACTCTGACCAGTGGAATGCCATGTCTTTCCTTTTTTTTTTCATTTTAGGCAAATGTGATTTGTATAGTATATGCTGTTAACAACAAAAATTCTATTGATAAGGTATGTTAACACTTTTTATCTAATTATTGCTTGATACGAGTGTTAATTTTTGGCATGGTGACAACAGTGTTAGATGTTTAAAATGCATAAAATAATGTTTAAGGTCAAGTTGTTAATAAAATATGTCTGTGCATTCTCTTGCTTCTGATCAGTTTCAACATCTGCGTTTTTAGTCTTTTCGGTCATCTTAAAAGTTGCTCATTAATCAATTCCAGTTTTCATTTCTTTACTCCTTTGTGGGTAAATATATTCTTGGGAAAGTAGCAGTTGTAGTCAAGCTTATGCACAGTTCAGTCATTAAACTTGAATCTGTATTTTTCATGTTTTTGTTTTTTTAACCCCACTTTAGGTAACAAGTCGATGGATTCCTCTCATCAATGAAAGGACAGATAAAGATAGCAGGTGCATAAAAAAAGATGAGAAGTATGAATTAGGCTGCACATCGATGGGTGTCAGTGGACAGTGTTGAGGATGTTAATTGTTTAAGAAAATCAAATTCTAAACTTAAAGTTTATATAAGAAGTTCAAGCAACAAGAGATTGAAAGTATGTAGGTTTGTTGTATATTCCAGCAAAGCTATTTGTTTTGAATTTCATGGTCAGCTTTTATCAGGTGTGTTTATATTTAACTAGTTTTAACTACATGGTCTGTAAAGGTTTTCTACTGATGCTGTTTTTGTATAATAATAATATCATTAGTTACTCTTGTGTTTAATGGTGTGTTTTTGAAGTAACAACAAGCAGTACGTTTCTGTCTAAATGTATCTCAAATTAGTTTACTCAAAACTGCTGTCATCTATTTTTGCCTACTGGTTGTCAGTGATATTTAATTACATCATTAAAATAATATAATGGCTTCTGGTGCAAAAGTAAAATAGATCTTTTTATCCCTCTTTTTAAAGCTCTTAACCTTTTTTTCTTTTCAGGCTGCCTCTTATATTAGTTGGAAACAAGTCTGATCTAGTGGAATACAGCAGTATGGAAACTATCCTTCCCATTATGAATCAATACACAGAGATAGAAACATGTGTAGAGGTGTGTAATACTTTGTGATGTTAGAATGAGTACCAAAAAATACATTCTTGCTAAGCACTTCTATGGCAACTTTTTAATAGAAACATTGATTTTTTTTTGTTGTTCAAAATAAATAATTATTTCAAATAGAATGGTCATTATCATGGCGAGTTTGTATATTCTTTAGCAAAGATTACGCTATTATATAATGAAGTGTTACTGGCAAACTGTTGTAATATTTAGAGCCTCCTCAAATCTTTCCCTTTAGCAAGCGTTTTGAATTAATATTAAGCCAGACAAATGTCTGCAAAGTACTAAAAATGGGATGGATATGTCTCCCCCCCTTTTTTTTTTTTAATTAGATACAGCTTTTTTATTGGTATGACAGCAAATTGGAGTGATACCTCCTTTATTAATTATTGAACATACACAGTGGCTAGGTGACTTTTTTCCAAAACTGCAGTGTACCCACAAGAGGGGGCTATAACTTTAAAAGCATAATTCTTGTTTAGATTTCAGAATAGATTGCCAAATAGTTAATAAACTAGAAAATAAATATAAGAATTTCTCTTTCAGTGTTCAGCCAAAAACTTGAAGAATATATCTGAGCTATTCTATTATGCACAGAAAGCTGTTCTACATCCTACAGGTCCTCTTTATTGCCCAGAGGAGAAAGAGGTATTTATACATAGAATTTAAAAACAATATAGGGGAAAAAAAGTTTAATTGCTTTTTTGTTCTTTCCTTTTCGGTGGATTTTGCAATTCTTAGTGTTTTCTGTTTCCTTTCACCTGCCTGCCCTCCCCCAAATGTCAAGCATTGGATTCCAGAACCTGGTTACTGTTTTGTGTTGTATTAATCCCATCTGTCTTCCTTCTTCATTCAAAACAACAAAGACAGTTTTTTGTTTCCCATATGAACTGCTAAGTAAAACGAGAAGCTTTGGTAATGGCATTAAGTCAAACGTAATATGAAAAAAAACATGTGTTCAATTCAGTTGTCCTTTAGATAGACGTTTCACAGTAACTCTATTTATTTCAGGGAAATTACTCCAGACTTAACCTGATTTAAGGGAAAGAACTGAGCATCTTGTGAAGCTTTGGCAAAAGGGATCAAAAAACAAGTGATGTGACTAGTTTTTAAATATTGTAGGTAGTTAGCTCAGCGTATTATGGAAGAATATGATTTTTTAAAAAAACATTATTTATAGCTGCCCATAAAATGAAAAATCTAGAAACGTAACCCCCCTTGCATTACTGGGCAGTATGAAAGTTGTATCAATCATATATATTTTGTTAAATAGAGAATGAGAGAATAACTATTTTGATTTCTTCCATCAGAATCATCTTTATGTGTTAGTAATGTTGTGATAAAATTGTTGTGCTGAAATATTTTTGGTTTTTCAAAACCAATCTCTGTGACCTCTGTGAAGAGAAGAGTCCATCACCACTCTATTTGCTGGGAGAGAATTACCACTGTCTGTTTTCCTTCGCTTGGAAGGTATCCCAGCAATTCTTTTGTCATAGTGGTAGTCCATATGATCAATGCTTTGCCTGGTAGATGAATGAGCCCTGTGAAGATTTTCCCTATTTGATGTTTGAAGCCTTCTGAAGCCATAGCTGAAATGATTAATATAGATAGCGTGCTTGTTTAGAAAGAGTTGCCAGTAGTTCTAGAGCTATTTGTCTTTGCAGGGCACTGGGATAGCCAGGCCTTTTTTTCCACCAAAAAATGTTTTGGGGTAAAAAAAAATCATTCCATTATTTTTAAGGCTTTCTGTAGCAATAAGACTGAACTTAATGAACTGATATATTTTTTTTTTTTTTAAATAATTAAGTATCGCCACCTTCAGCTTGTGAAGAGATTGAGGCTCTTCTAATAATTGAATAGAAAGACATTGATTGTGGAATAACTGCTTTAAATTTATGCACATAAATTTGCTAGGTCAGGGTTTTGTTTCCTCTTATTTTTATTTTTGTGCCTGTGTGTGAATGTCTCCATTCTAAAAATATAGAATGAAGGCTACTATTTGTTTTAATGTGATTGAGCTGCCTGGTGTCATTTAGTGTAAACTTTTTATATTTAAGCCTAGAAAGATACTGAACTTTATTTTATTCCTTAGATGAAACCTGCCTGTATCAAAGCACTCACTCGCATTTTTCGAATTTCTGATCAGGATAATGATGGTACTCTCAATGATGCAGAGCTCAACTTCTTTCAGGTAGCTCTGTTTTGCTTCCCTTTTCATTTGTTTAATGATTTAACTCCTATAATGCTAGAAAAAGAAGTGTTTGTTTTTCAAGGAACAGTAGTAAAGCAAATCAGAAGGGAATCAGGCCTAAATATTAAAAGTTACAGGTCCAGCATAAAAGAACAGATCTATAAAAACTGCAATAGCGTTAATTTTATTTCTAACCACAGTTCAAAGTTTAGTCAAAGAGCAAAATTAAAGAAAAAAAATCTATTTAAATGTACAAGCCCCAGGGTTTGTATTTAAAAACAATGAAAATGTTTCTATGCCTTTCTTTCCAGTAAGAAATTGGATTGCCCTTTACTAGCTTATCAGAACCTTTAAGGCTGCATTTTATACAGGACATGATGTTTGTCTGGCTTAGTAGCTAGTGGTTCTAATGTGCTCTTTGTTTTTTGTTAGAGAATTTGTTTTAATACGCCATTGGCACCTCAAGCTTTGGAAGATGTAAAGAATGTAGTTAGGAAAAACTTAAGTGATGGAGTTGCTGATAACGGATTAACGTTAAAAGGTAAGCCTTATTTAATGCTTAACAGATGTGTCTTATAAAGTTGATAATCATTTTTATGTAAAGAAGCAGGTCTTTGGGAATATGATCTCTACCTTGATTCTTTTAGGCAAGAGCTGGATGTAGTGTCAGTATGATATCAAGGAATGATTAAACTTGGGAAGAATGGGGGTGGATAAAATAAGGTCTCTCATAGTCCTTGTTACAGAAGTTTAGAATCCAAACATCCAAAATAAGAACAACGATTCAAAAGAGATTTTCTCCTGGATAAATTTGTAGCTTCTCTCCAGGCTTCCTGGTTGCAACACTTGGCAGCAAGGTGTGGTTTCTGACAACATTTTAACGCTATGTTTTACAGATTTGCTCAGAGCATATGGCAAAAGTGAAAGGAGAAAAAATGTTTTCTGAGCATCTGTGTAACTGCTTTACTTGTGGAGCTTACATATGTAATAGGACTAGTGAGAAATTGTAAAGAGTGGGAATCCTAAGGCATAGCCTTACTAAGCAGTGAAATCTCAGTGTTCATTAAGCCTGGAAAGTGCTAAACCAAAATCCTACTCGGTTATTTTGGTATAGGAAAACTAAAGGCAGTCTTCCATGAGACTGCTCTCCAGGCTTCTTGCTAAATGTCTTACTATTTTGAATTGTTGAAAATATTGTTGTCCTTATTTCTATACAGCTGAGTTCTTAAATGCTGGTACTGAAAGAAGCAAACAGCAACAGAAAACCAAGTGGGTTGTTTTAATGAAACAGCTACTTGAAGGACACTTTTTCAAATAACATGATTTCTGAACCCTCCATCTGTGTAGATTATTCTGTAATGTCACACAAGTGGTTTAAAATCTGCATGTGTATTTCTTGTTTTTAGTGTGATACTGATTCTATTAAAAATACTTATAGCAGATAAAGTCATTCAGGGCCTTAAGATTTTATCATTTGATTTTAGGTTTTCTTTTTCTACACACACTTTTCATTCAGAGAGGAAGGCATGAAACAACTTGGACTGTTTTACGTCGCTTTGGATACGACGATGACTTAGAGCTTACACCAGAGTACTTGTTTCCTCCGTATGTACCACTTATTTGATCTTTCTTTAGCTTACACACAATTTATGCTGCCTTTGTGGCAGGAGGGAAGGCTTATTGTAGTGTGTTTATTTAAAGCTTATTGTTACATTAATTATATCCCTTACTTTACAACCTGTCAGCCAAAATCTTCACGTGACTGAAAATTACAGAGGAAGAACTCCTGTCTCATCATGCCAGATCATGTATTGCTATCTCTGTTTTTTAAGAAAGACCTGGCAAAAGAGACTCTTAATACAAGACTAGAACATGGGTCTGAGCAGCTGCCTTACTGTATGTTGCATCAAATCAGAAAAGGCTTTGTCAGTATTTTTCTGGCACTGGAGAGCCTTTGAAAATCTACAAATTAAAAGTTAAAAGATAAGTAGTTCTCTGTGGCTTCTTCTCAAAAGTGTAACTACATACTTTTCCTTAAAACAAAGCAAAACATAACATAACCCTGATGACTAAATATCATGTAATATGAAGACACTGATAATTTTAGAATTCCTAATAAAAAGTATGTGCTTTGATCTCTGTAAAGAGAAACCGTTAAAACTAAATGCAAAGGTCAAATACCAAATGTTTTAACTCTTGTAATTCTTTATTTTGAATTACAACATTCTGCATTTTGTAAACTCACTTAACTCTTCTTGTATTTGTTTTTGTTTTCAATAAATAGGCTAAAAATTCCTCCAGACTGCACAACAGAATTAAATCATCATGCATACTTGTTTCTTCAAAGCATTTTTGATAAGCATGATTTGGTAAGCTTTCAATTTGTGTGTGTGTGTGTGTGTGTGTGTGTGTGTGTGTGTGTCCTTATATTTGGGAGCCTTAGTTTGCTAGCAATTTTACTGTCAGAAAGTGTTTTGGTCGTTGTCATTTCATTCAGAAACTGGCTATAGCTTAAGCCATGAGGTGAAAACTAGTCTGTTGTTTATAAGATATTTCAGTCTACAAGGAGAGTTGGCAATTATAGTTGCACTACCGAAGTCTTTTTGTTTTTTGACTAGCCTATGAATTTAGTCTTGTTTAAAACAAGAACAGACATCAAAAGAAAGCAAGCTCTGTTTGTTTTTATAGCCAGTTTCTTGAACTTTGCAAGTGTACAGCAAAAATGTATCAATTTAGAATAGATGTGAATTAAGTGCTATTTATGTCTGATACCATATGCTTGTTTTTAGGATAGAGATTGTGCTTTGTCTCCTGATGAACTGAAAGATTTGTTCAAAGTCTTCCCTTATATGCCATGGGGGCCTGATGTTAACAACACTGTTTGTACAAATGAAAGAGGGTGGATTACATACCAAGGGTTTCTCTCTCAGTGGACGTAAGTGTGTTACGTTGCATTTTGGTATTTGAAAACTTTGGGTATGGTAGTGTGCTTGTAGATTCCCCTCGAAAATGTGGTAGAAAGAGTGGAAGTTTAATAGTTGAAAATTGACCCAAGCAGTGAAGTTTTTATAACCATCCAGTGGCCTAATCTTCAGACAATTGTTATGATGTGTTCAGAATTTGACCACCACTCAGTGCTAACTACAAAGAAATGTCTCTTCAAAATTTGGATATGTCCCTGAAACTTGTCAAAATATTTTTCTGTTGGTTTGACCATGTTTCATTGTTCTGCTCTTTTAGAGATGTTAAGAATAATGCTGTTCAGTAATGAGGGTTTTTTTCCTACTGAAAACATGGAGAATGAGGAGAATGTTGTTCTGAGGAAAAAAAAAAAAATGTGGTGTAGGGTAATGGGCTCCAGCAAGTACTGCTTTCATAGAGTTTTGCTGGCTATTACGATTGTTAAAGTTACTACCATTTACCTCAGAGTGCTCATGTCCTTCAGTACTGCATAGTACCGGGAATATTACTGTCATATCTTGGAGCCAGGAGGAAAAAATTGTTTCAGTACTGTAGAGGATTGGTGTCACGGATGCTAAAAATTTAGTAGCTCCTCTTTGTCCCCTCTGCTAGACTGACCACATACTTAGATGTACAGCGTTGCCTGGAGTACCTGGGTTATTTAGGCTACTCAATACTTGCAGAACAGGAATCTCAAGCATCAGCAATTACAGGTAATTAAAAAGAAATGGATTTGTTACACTTTAGGAATTTAAACTTAGAAATCGGCTCATGAATAAATTGCTGAAATAAATGTCCCTTTTTCACTTCCATTCTCAAATACTTTCTGCTCAAGGCAAACTTTTTATTTAACGTTTTTGAGAATATTTTGTGTGCATTTTAATGTAAGCGGACAATTAGTTTGTATGTTTTCATGTACATTTGCATATGTGCATCTTGTGAAAAATATTTGTATTTTTTCAAAAGTAACAAGAGATAAAAAGATAGACCTCCAGAAAAAACAGACTCAGAGAAATGTTTTCCGATGCAATGTTGTTGGAATGAAGGGCTGTGGGAAAAGTGGAGTTCTTCAGGCTCTTCTTGGAAGAAATCTAATAGTAAGAAACCTTTGGCTTATATTCACACACAAATGCTTTTCAGTTAATTTTGGACAGCAAAACCCAGTTGACAGTAGAGTTTTATTGATTATTACTGAGTTTGGAGATTATAGATTTTTTTTTAAGAGTAACAAATGGACAAATGGATATTGCATGCATAATTGTGTATCTTGGATTACAGCTATACATGTACTTACAAAATAAACTACAGATTATTGTAATTTTTCTTCATTAATAAATGGAGTAAAACAACTGTTCAAATTAATTGAAAGATGAAAGTTGCTGTCGTCTAACAGGAAATTCTGCATTTTCAGAGACAGAGGCAAATACGTGCAGAACACAAATCTTACTACGCCATTAATACAGTCTATGTATATGGACAGGAAAAATACCTGCTGGTAAGGTTGCCTCATTATTGTTTACATGAGAGTGGTTAATCTTAAAATTCAGTGAACTATAGAAAGCCTTCTGCAAACAAATACAAGGAATTTC
Source organism: Anseranas semipalmata (assembly GCA_013399115.1). Taxonomy (NCBI): domain Eukaryota; kingdom Metazoa; phylum Chordata; class Aves; order Anseriformes; family Anseranatidae; genus Anseranas; species Anseranas semipalmata. The sequence continues at coordinate 767,769 of VXAA01000593.1, forward strand.
TGTTTTAATCATCTCTTCTTCCTGAACATGGATTCTCCCCTGCCTTTTTTTCAGGCTGAAATAACTTCTGATTTTTAATATGTCGCTAATACTCTAAACTGAATCTGTTCAGGATCTGTTATTTTTGAAACTTTCACTAAATTATAAAGAAAACACTCCATTAAGCAATCTGACGATTCAGAAAATAAGAATCTGTCAGGTGGAGTGATTAGGATGCTATAGTTAATCTTCAGTGGCTGTAATACTTTCTTTAAAGGCTTGCTCTACTCTAGTTTTCCTTTATGACAATACAATATCTTTCTTTGTTTTCCAAGATCTAGTCCTGTGCTCTGTGATCTTCCTCTGTAGAATGAATGTCAGTTTCTATGGGAATGTAAGACTTTATGTTAGAACGAAATGTAACTTTTTATGCTGAGGTTGTGATTGCCTGCAGATGCGATGTTAACAGCTCACATATGTTGGCTCTATTGGTAAATTTCTTCTATTTCTTTTTCATTAATTCTGCCTATTGTCCATTAGTTCTAAGGATATATAACAATAAGCTGTAAAAATCATGAGAAAAAGAAAGTTATAAAAGCCCTTTAATTGCATAATGACAAAGCTTTTCTCCCTTTCCCATCATCTCTTTTTCCAGTTACATGATGTCAGTGACTCTGAATTTTTAACTGACGCTGAGACCATATGCGATGCTGTCTGCCTGGTATATGATGTCAGTAACCCTAAGTCCTTTGAGTACTGTGCCAGGATTTTTAAGGTTTGTGTATTTTTTCGTGTGTGTGTGTGTTCTCATATTAAAAATATATATAAAAAAGAGCTGTTCACAGACAGAGTATTCATTGCCGGTTATTGGTCCCATATACCAAGTTCTAGTGCTTAAAAGACATTTTATTTACATGTGCTGGTTATATACGGCTGATGCATTAAAAATGTCATTTTGATATTAATACATAGCTAAGGTATACTTGTCTATATAAAATATTCCACTTCTAGAGGTGCTTGACTTCAGTGCAATGAATATATCTTAATGCTGCTGCAGCCACTTATATATAGGCTGTTCCAGGTTGAATATATCATATAATGTCTCTTTCTTTAAATTTGCAGCAACACTTCATGGATAGCAGAATACCATGCTTAGTGGTAGCTGCAAAGTCTGACTTGCATGAAGTTAGACAGGAATATAGTATTTCTCCTGCTGAATTCTGCAGAAAACACAAAATGCCTCCACCTCAAGCCTTTACTTGTAATACTGTTGATGTGCCAAGTAAGGATATCTTTGTTAAACTGACAACTATGGCAATGTATCCGTAAGTACTTGAACCATTATATTTTTCATATTGCATGGATCATGCACAAAAGCACTGCTTGTCATTGTTAGCCATAAGGATGGAACTGCCTCACTGAGATTTAGCAACAGAGAGAGACATAAGTGACTTGTGTAGAATCTTGAAATTGTGTCAAATTGAGAAAGTTGGTACAAATCCAACATATAAAAGTGTCAGCTATTGTGGTAACCTATTTTTTTTTTTTAAAGAATACACTTTAATCCAGCTCATGTTAGATTTTCAGGTATATCTGTTCAACAAATATGTAGGGTTCTGTTTTGTCCTTGTTGTAGATGCATCACTCAATATCTCGCTATTCATATCTTGATATTTTTAAGATAATTGTGAATAAGTTGTACTGTAATTCTTGCTAATAGCTCAGCTTTACAAGTAATGACACTTTCGTGAACAACAGTTTCCCCCAGTGCACTGCTTGAAGCTTTTTTTATTTTTGGGGTGCTTACTATTGTTTGCTTCAGTTCGTGAATCGGATAGATTTTACTTTTTTTTTTTTTTAAATATAACTTCTGTATAAGTACCTTTTGGGCTTCAGGTACAATATACTTAGGCTGATGTGCTTTTCCACTGCATATCTCACTGTTGCTAAGCTCACTTTGCATCTCTTTTTTTTGGGTGGGTGGAGCTTTTAATAAGGTGATGAACTAGATAAATATTACAGCAAACGGAGTCTAGTATGACAGCTGACATTTGCTTTAAATTGAACAGAACTAATGTCACTTTCACCCAAAATCTAGGATTTTTTTGAAATATATTTTGAAACCAAATTTATTGAATTAGATTTGTAAAGCTTTTGTTTTGTTTTTGTTCTCTTATTTTGTAGCGCTGGAATACTGAAAACCACAAAAAGTGTAGCACTGACCAAATGCCTTGTCATGTCAATATTCCTGCTTCTCCCTTAGTTTTCAAGCATGTGTGTTTTTTAGGGTGGGAAAAGTAGAGGTAACTGTCACTTTGTAAAGTGTGCATTCAAAGTGGTAGAAAATGTGGCTTACTTTCCTTTGAAAAAGGGGTGTTATCTATTGCTGTGCAGACATACTCAGAAGCCTTTAGATGTCTTCCTTACAAACTTAAATTCAGCAAACATTTTCATTCATGTTTTTGCATTGCTATTAAGATCTGTGTATGGGTGGTAAATGCCAAAATGTACAAGATGTAGAACATCTAACCCTAAAATTCTGCACAGCTGTAGTTTTACCCTTGCTTCCCCAGTGTATTTTTTTTCTCCTCTCCTTACTCATTCAAATGTACCTTTTATTCCTAAATCTCTCTTGGTTGTGGCACAGTCCTAATGTGCACCTGATTATATGAGCAAGATTTCAACTCCTGTCCTTCTGTGTGTTTTCGCAGCCATGCCCGGTTACGCTGTATGTGCGCCTGCAACAGGTGTACATTTTGCATCTGTCAGAACTTCCTCAACTCAGACTTGCTGCAATCTGTAAAGAACAAACTCTTCACTGCAGTTCTTAACAGGTCCTTAACTTTATTTACTAGGTACCAGGTGTGCTTTTAAAAGTTTTTTTTTTTTTTTTTTGAAAAAGCAGTTGGTAACCTTCTATACTGCAGATTTTTCACTCAATATCCACTAAATAGGCAGATATTTATTTTAATAACTGTCATAGAATTGTCAAACTTTGATCTGTTTAACTTAAAAGTACTTTTGGTTCTTTTGAGCTTGGTCCAGTGATTTCTCTGAAACATTACCAACTTGGTGGTCAATTCAGGCACTTGGTGATTGCAAAAATGCTGGAGGAATTAGGACTGTGGTTTTTAGGGAACTGGTAATGGAGAGCAAGTAATGTGTATGTAAGTCTGTGTAAAGGGTCTCATTTGAGATATTATAGGCTTGTTTAGTATCAATTAGAGGTAGTGCCTCTTAGTTATCAATTATAAAAATACTTTCATTTAAATAGTAATGTAGGAAAAGGCACACCTTGACTATAGCAGCGCTGTATAACATATTACATGTTTATAATTCCTAGTTGTTTGATATTTGGGTGCTGATAGAATTTCTGCGTGTGTATTATACGTGGTTTACACAGAGAGTGGGTAAGTTGTGTAAAAATCTGGAGCTTTTAACATCCAATTCCTCTGAATAAAATGCAATATGTAAGAAGTGGTAAACAGTTAACCATTTGCATTTGCAGATATTTTGGAAAAAGCAATGGGTAAAGAGAACTGGTTTTCAGCATTGAAAACAGTGCTATACCTTGTCTTGTGTGTACTTCAGGCTCTTTTTATAAAACACCTTGCTTTTGACACATGATTTACTAACAGCTCAGCACTTGTCACCTTGACCCAGCAAATGGGAGTTCAAACCGAACAATTTTTGTAGTGTAGTGGTTCTGTCCCTTATAGCCTTCTTGGAGTCATAGACTATGATAAACATGGTTATTGGAAGGCCTTGGTTAGAATATCCTGACGTATTCTGGATATATCTGGTCCATGCATACTACTACTTTTTTTTTACTGGTTTCAGATGTAGCTGCTCCAAATAAGAGTGGATCTTTCCTTTAAATGCGAGTTACACACACATAGGAGGCCTACTGATGTACCCACTTACAGTACTGAGCACCTTTGTGAAACAGCACTTTAATCCAAGATCCAAGTGTTAATCACAGAGCGAGAATTCAGAGAGGGGGAAAAATTCATTAGCTACAGAAAAAAACATGAATATGAGTGAAACTCTTCATACTACTTCTCTTCTACAGCTATTATCCCTTAGATAAAAATCCCTTGTAAAAGAAGTCTCTATTTATTACTCTAAAACATATTATTACTCTAAAACTTCATTCAGCAGTCACTACTAGAAAATCCCAGGTCCTCATTATTGAGGCTGAAACCACCTCTATAACTCATCCCTATTTTTCAGAATGGCTATGGATTGCTACAATAACTGTTGTGTCATGTTTCTCTCTTGTGTGAGCCTGTGGGTTTTTTTTTGAGTCCTGCATTAGATGCTCTACGTTGTTCCTCTGAGATACTGTTAAGGACTGGAGGCATTGAAATCTTTGTTTGAGAACTCTTGGGATGCTGTCTTTCCACACCTTGTCACGAGACAGTATGGAATAAACATACGAATCTCCACTGTCTAAAAAGTCTTTAATTCAAGGCGGAGAGAATTTCTCACAGACTTCTGCATTGACCCTACAGAAAGGAAAAGTTATTTCCTAGAATCTTTGTTTGCAGTAATTCAGTTAGTTGCTGGGGTTTTGTTGCAGGTTTCCAGCAGGCTAATTACTTCTCAACAACGTGCTTCCTAGTTAGCTCTTCAGTAGCTTTCCCTTACGTAGCACATTGCTGCAGGTTATTCACCAGTCATAGGTGGGGTGCTGTAGAGCTCTGTATATAATAAAGAATACTAGAGCTGAGATATCTGTAAACACCAGGGAATGGCCCCTAACTGGAGACTTGGGACGGTAGTTTTCTTGTTTAGAAATGTTAGCTTCTTAGAAGTATTTTTAGAAGCCTTTTAATGATTTTTGATTAGAGAAAACATTTGAATCAGGAAGGATTTTCTGATGTAGCTACTTTATATGACTTCTTATTTTGCTTTTACAAGTGCTTACCATTAGGTCAAAGTTTGGCAAAAGTTAGGTAGCTAATGGGTAAAGGAGGCTTCTCAAGACTTCTTATTCTCCTGATCATAGAATCATAGCATGGCTTGGGTTGGAAGGGACCTTAAAGACCATCTGGTTCCAACCCCCCTGCCATGGGCAGGGATGCCACCCACTAGATCAGGTTGCCCAGGGCCCCATCCAGCCTGGCCTTGAACACCTCCAGGGATGGGGCATACATCTCTTCTATGCTGAAGCTCTAGAAAGTGGAAGTAGGTAAACCGAAGTCTTTCAGATTGTTCTCCTTCCTGTGTTGTTTGTTGCTAAGTAGTGCTTGAACACTGTTCCCAAGGCAAAATATAATAGTACATTAGAATATTCCCAATTTAGTAATTAAAGGAAGAACATTGCCTCTACACAGCTGAAAAACCTATTCATGCCCACCTTTAGTTTCTCTTCTATGGACAAACTTCAGAGACTCTTCTGAGGCTTTATAGGCTATCAGAAAAGCAAGTTCAACAAATGTGAAAGTTCAGTTTGGAGATACTTGTGCTGGGACAGGATTGTTGGTTTGAACTACCCAGGATCACACTTTACTGGTTCTTTGAGGAAGAAGGCACTGCATTCAAAGCACTGTACATGTGTGCATGAGACTTGTTACTATGCTGTAGTATTTTTATATTTTTAATTTGTTTTTTTCCTTTAGGTGTTCATTTGTATTTGTCTGGCTGGCACTTAATCTCTTCTTACTACATTGTTTTACCTCTTTTTAAAAGCAAGGTTTCTGCGTATGTCATTCTAACCCTTTCTTTAATTATCAGCTTGGATTTTTGGCTTTTTTTTCTTCCGTAACTCCAGAGCATGGATTTTAAGTGTGTTTTTCTGCTTTCTTGGTTTAAATTCATTCACTTGCTGCCTTTTGCTTGTATAGTAGTGGCACTTTTCTGTCAGCTAAGTTCATTTCAAAATAATTGTTATGCATGAGAATTGTGATATTCAATGAGTGAGGGAGACTTCTCAGACCGTTTTATTTTCTTCCTTATAAAGTTTTTACATAATGTGAAATATAAGTGAAGTTCTACTTGCATATAAAACATGGTTGTTTCAGGAATTGTAAGATTTTTTTTTTCTATGAAAACCTTCCTTCTGTGAAATTAAAGTTAAGGCAATGGTTTCATTTTCTTGTAATAATGGGAAAGTTCTAAGGATATAATCTGGGTTTTATTTTTTCACCATGTGCAGTGCAGACAAATCATTTGTTCCAAACTATAGTGTCATATTGCTATTCAGTCTGATGGCAGAAATCTATCCCTTTACTTGGGTGTCCCTAAAATTAGGAGAGTATAACAACATTCTTCTCACCTGTGTTCCTCCTTCTCTAAAATGCTTAGTGCCGCCTACTACTACTATGCCTTCACTACTGAGTGAAGTTTTGCAAAGCTACCTCCTCTGACTTCTTTCCAAATAGAATATATTGAATTGGCATTTTAAATTCTTTTTAGGTTTTGTAGATAATAAGATGCGCTTGGTGCTTTTCACATTTTAGGATAACTAATGCATGGGGAAAAATTCTAACTGCTGGAGTTGGTTTGCATCCTAGGAAAATATGTGCCTGAAGGGAAGCTGCAGCAGCTTGTATATGTTGCATGAAGTTTTTGGAATTTAGTTGCTTGTATTTTGTTGTTAGAACCTATTATCTGTCAGAGCAGACTGCTGCTGCTTGCTGACGGCATTAACAGGCTTATAATTTTGGTGTGAGTAGCCATGTGACTAGTCTGTTGGCCTCACCACTGTGCTTTTAAAATGCGTTTGTAGTTCATATAGGAATGTTTTTCCCATGTTTTTTCCCCAGACTTGGGATTTTTCTTCTGCTGACATGGGGAAAAGTGTCAGTATTGGTCCATAACTCGGCCGTTTGCTGTGTGACACCATGATAGGCATGCTCAGTTAACTTCTTGATAAGTGCATGTGGCAAACTTCTTGTGAGTTGTTAAAGCCTCTTAAAGAAAGACTGTACAGATCTCAAAGATATTATTCAACAAGTGACAAGTTACTTGAGTCACTGTTAAGGGCAGGTTGAGTAAAAATCTACCTTTATTTTTTTCCAAAATGTGCATTAAAATCTCAATTTTATGCCAGAGGCAAAATTTCCAGACACCTTATATATGTAGAACTAATTATGTGATTAAATAGAACAATCTATTTTAGAGTTTAAAAGCTAATAATCAAGAATTTCAAATGCAGCATCATTTATGGAGTCTTAACTACTGGTGTGTATGTGTGCACACATGGAGAGGATAATTTTCCTAGTTTGGAGTTAGAGAAAATGTCAGGTACTCTCTTATTAGCAGGACAATAATAATTTCTACCACTGGTGAAAATTAGTTTCATAAACACAACTACACTGCAATAAAATTGGAATGTTATTTATTGAAGAGCTAGAATTTTCATGATGTATTGAGCAAAGTTTGTGTATTATAGCTACCTTCAAGTCAAAGAACCTGTGCCAGAAACAAACATCGATCACTTCTTTTATTATTTCAGACTTTTTTTCTTAATGGCAGCTGAACAGTATTAGAGATCAAAGTTGCAAAAATGGAATTTAGGACAGTGTAAGGAACACATAAGAAAGAAAAGTTGGATTTTTTTCGAAGGTGTAAAGCAATTAGACATACGTAGTGTTCTGAGTTTCAGTGAGTATTTTTGGACCTGGATATTTGGACTGAGATCTTCAAAGGGCCCTCACTGTTGCGTATTGAAGTCAGTAGATTCCTTTGAGGTTATAAAACAAACCCCTGCCTTGATTTAGTTTCTTTAAATGAGAGAAGCTGTAACTGTTAGGCTTAGAAAAGGGATCAGAGTCAATTTACTCTCCCTTAAGACATGAAAAGAGGATTTTATCATGACTGAGAATATATTAATTGTTTTTAAAATGATGAAGCATGCTTAGCAAGTTTCTTGCATACCGCTGAATATGGACATGTGCGAAAGTCAAAGCAAGGCAAATTATGGGTAGGAATCAGAAAATCTAGATGTGAGAGAGAGTGGTTTACAGGGCAATGCAAAAGCACTTATTTGCAATTTAAACAGTGATTTGCACTTCTAAAGGGATGCTTTTTAAATTACACAAATAGTTGGGCATTTGAATTAACCAAATTAAACTTGAGAGTTACACAAATATTCACCCAGTGGAGCTCGTCACATAACCTATTAACATCATGTCACATACAAGTGATTTACTTTACATACATAGATAATTTTTATAGATTACAGATTTTAAGACAAGGTTTTTACAGTATTTTACTAAAAAAAAAATGCTAAAGCTTTTAGTACTGATCAAATACAGTTTTGATTTGAATTATCAACAATAATGAGACCATGTCAATTTTAGAGCTGTTGTGTTAAGAGACATTCCAGTGCATTTAGCAGACGTACTCTACCTCATGCATATGGTGCAAGAGTATTGCAGTATCCTGTGGACAAGTGAAAATTTACGCTTTGGGGATGGAGTGCGAAGAGATGCAGTTTTTCTTGTCCTTAAACTCCATTTATTTCTGTTTTTCCCCAAGCACTAAGTTTTTAACAACTGCACAAGAATCAGAGGTTAGATGGGTTAAAAATAATAAATTCTTTGGGCTTTGTCATTTGGGCATATTTGAGACACTTGCTATTGTTGAGCCATGCTATGAACTGCAAACTGTGCATGTGTGTAAAAAGGTTAAGACCCTACATAGATGAGTTGGGTGCCATGCTGTTAGCAGACGAGGAGAGCAGTATTATGCAGCAGGTGCACGCCGTCAACTTTGTAGAAGATTCCATCTTCATGGAGTCATCTCTTGGTCCACGTTTACTTGAAGACAGGTAACAGCAGCCAAACTAAGGTGACCTTGCCATTGCCTTATCCCTTTCTTCCCCTCAACAACCACTTGACATTTAGTTTGCAGAGAGTGTGTCAAAAGTAGATGTAGAACTAACACTTGCAGGAATTAACAAATTTGATCTGTTCCATAACCCACCAAGATACTGTTAAATAAGATTAGGAATTTTTAGCAAGTAGGTGTGTTTTGCTGTTAATACACTAAAGAATTTGTGCCTGTTCTTCAGCATGTGATATTATAGTACACTGATTATCTATGACTTACATTGCTCCTGCAAATGTCTACTAAATAATATCCTAAACTGTTTTTCTGTATTTTGATAGCAAGCACAATTCCTGCTTTACTAAACAGCTTGTATATGATAGCTCTGCAGTTCACACTATATGAACTTTCTTATGCAACGTGTATGCTTAGAATCTCTGTATTTAATACTCCTGGACTCTCAGGACTTAATACTCCTGCAGCTTTCACTGAGTAACCTGTGATGGTAAATACAGGCTAAAATACATAGGCTAGTGAAGTTCTTTCGTAAGTTCTATCTTAAACAAAAACAAACAAACAAAAGAACTCTTTACTATTTAGGAACTTCTTGTGCTTTGAATTATGGCATTTATGATAACTTGTTTTAAATGGTAGCTCCTGCTTTATGGTAAGCTGTCATACTTGAGACTACTTTGAGGATGGCTAGTGGTGTTTAACTGAGCATGCTCACAAACTTTCTGCAGTATTTGGGAGACTCGGGTCATTGGCTGTCTACTGTCATGCAAAATGTGGCTTTTTATGTCATCTGGTCACTTCATACTGTTGTATCTTGTCTTTTTCTGTTAATGCCATTGTCACTGCCTGTTTCACTAGCACATTCTCTTAGCTTTCAGCTTGGTATTGGATGACTATTTCTATTGCTGTTCTTGTGACTGTACTGGGAAGAAAGGGATTTATAAACTGCCATTCTTTTTATTTCTAGCTTTTGGAAAAATATTACTTGCTACTTGTCAGTAAACTGTTTTTTTTTGGGGTGGGGGGAATATAAGTAGATATTCAACAGGACTGGAAAGTTTTGCAAGGAAAAGCAGAAATATGCAAACTCAATTTTAAAAAAAAAAGTTCTATTTTGCTGTGATGGACTTGTTCTCCCTATGGGTTATTATTTATTTGCTAGCTGGTTTTGTTTTTATTTTCTGAATGTTTGCTGGTACTCTCAAAGATGACACACTGCCCTCCCCATATTCATAGATGATTAACGACCTGCTCCTGCATTCTTCTTCAGTTGTGTGAGCTCTGACTTTAGTGAGATCTACTACTGTGATCATGGCTCCAGATCAAGTCCTAAACTTTTAAGAGAAGTAAAATGACCGTTTAAGTACTCGTAAGGCTGAATTTGTAAGCTCCTTGCCTGTGACAAGTGTAGTGATGAATTTCCAAAAGCAGAGTAGCTTAGCACAAGTTCTCTGGTGTTCCTGTCCTGAAAATAATTTGTTTTTGTATGTGTGTTAAATTTTAGGCATGTGACACAAGCGGACCTCAAGAGCTCTACATTTTGGCTCCGAGCAAGTTTTGGTGCTACTGTCTTCGCAGTTTTGGGTTTTGCTATGTACAAAGCATTATTAAAGCAACGATGATCTGAGAAGCACATCTGGCCCTACCAAATAAAAATAAACTTTTATGTACATTCTGAATGCTTTAAATTCTGCTAGAAATATTTATATATGCAGAGTTACTTTATTAATATTTGTAATTCATGCATAAGATTATTTTAAATTATAGCTCTAACTACAGTATTGCATAATGTGTGGAAAAAAGAATTGCATCTTAGTAGCCAGCTAAAATGGCTTAACTTGTGAGGCCAAAAGGGAATTGAGTGTAAATAACCTGTACATATTAAAGCAGTACAACATTGCTTCACAAGAAGTTATTCAAAATACTGTTCTTAGGCATTTCACCATGGTGACATACTAGTGTATAGTTGAAATTCATTTTCAATAGAGTAGGTTCAACTCAAGGATCGTACTTCCTTAAGGATTGCTTATTTATTTCACGTTCATTTGAAGTGACTTCATCTTCTTGGACTACAACCTCTACCAGGCAGAATTTGTGATTTTTTTTTTTTCCTAACCTATTCTTTCTAACTGATGACAACAACAACTTTCCCAACTGTAATATGTGTTTCAAGAAAAAGTCACAGTTGCTGTCCTGGCCTATGATTTTGTATGTTATATGACCAGTGACATGCTTAGCAGTCTAGAATTTCTTTTAAAAGGAAAAAACGTAAACTTCAAGAACTGCCAGATCAGCTTCACAGGCTGTGTGTAATTGTTATTCATTTTCCACTATGTTGTGTTTTATAACCCTTATGAATCAGATAAGCAAATTTGTATATTATAAATGTTAATAATTCAAAAAGTGCTGTTTAATTTCTTACATTTGTCAATCCTACCTGTTAAAAGCTGTGTATAAGATAGAACTGAACTAGTACACAGTGCCTATTCTGCTGTAGTATATTAGTTGCATGGTTCACAGTGCATTCTGTAACTGGCTAGAATTACCTGTAGACACAGCTTTTCTAAGAATCAAGTAAATTGAACATTAATTCCTCCCTCATGACAAACTTATTTTTCCATTGCTGGCCTTTTCAAGTATTTCAATAAAATAACTGTGTACTGTGTTTGTCGTTATCTTCCCCCCTCCCGCCCCCCTTCCTCCTCCCTGAGCGCTGCTTATAAAGCCTTGTCCTCTATAGGTAAGGCCCGGCAAGCACCGGAGGATGCGTATTTCCATGGAAATGGGAAAACAGCTTCCCGTACCGCTGCCCTGCGGGGCCGGGCCCGTGTGCTCCTCGCGGAGTTGTGCGCAGCCGCCAGGCGGCGCGCGGCTCCCGCCCAGCTCCGACCTGACAGGACGGAGGCGGGCGGCGGGGAGCGGCAGCGCTGCCTGCTGTCCCTCCTGCCCCGGGGCGCTTCCGTCAGCTCAGCGAGCCTCGGAGACCGGCGGGACGGAGCCGCTGCGGGAGGCCGCGGGGTCCCTGAGGCGTCCTTTGTAGCCGCAGCCCGGCGGCTCCTGAGGAAAAGGCGTGAGGCGCGGAGAGAAGCGGTCCGGCCCCGCGCGGGCGCTGCCCCTCCTCACGGCCTGGGCTCTGAGGCAGCTGGCACGGGCGGGCTATGTGGGCGCAGACACGGACCTCTGCCCACCCGCCCTCATGGTCTCATCTGTTTCACCTCACTATCCTGAAGTAATGTTTTAAATCCCATATTTTAAGTAAATCTCACAGTTTTGGCACATCTGGACAATTGTGGACACTTGTCTCAGTGGCATGGCCACACAAAGCGCTGGGAACTAGCTGCTCTGACCAGACCCTGTGGCCTGACAAATATTTCTGAAGTGCAAACCAAACTCACTGGGAAAACTCAGATTTTGCAAGTCTGCTAGGATAAATGGTAAGCTGCTTCTCTGTAACCTTCTCTTAGTGGGGGGGAAATAACTGTTTCTGTGGAACACCTGGCAACTTTGCAATATTTATTAGGGTTCCTGATGCTCCTCTGATTTACAATCCATTCTGCTCTATTTGCAATTGCTGCAGATGGGATGAAGTGTTATAAAGCCCTGCTGAAGCATCGCTCTGTTTCTCAGCAGCCACGCAAACCATGCCAGTCACTGGTGTGGCAGTACACAGCAGTAAGTTAAGTGTTCAGGTTTCCCATCCCTTCCTTCTTCCTGTCATGCACTGGAGTTTTATCCCAGCTCGTTACCTTCATTATATCGATTAATGGTAGTACTCTAAGGCAGGAATGGGAAAGAATTTGAATCCCAATTAAGCTGCATGAACGGGAGGAGGAAGCTGAGAAAAGGAAGTCTTAATAACAAGATGTTCTTCAGACTGGAAGGGCAATTTGGGAGTTTATCTTTTCAGAGGACCTTGATTGCTCTCCTAGCTGCAGCAATAGGCAGTGTTGCTTGAACATGAAAATTAAGAGCTGGATACAGAAGTAGGAGAAAAGGAGTTGTGCTTGGTGTCTAAGACCCAGACCTGTACTTGCCCTTTGAATCTTTTCACCTATCAGGCACACTTTATTTGCAACCAGCAGGAGAAAAGAAAAACAAGGACATGAAACTGCAAGGCTGAGAGATGTCCTGTGATTCCTAAATCCTTCAGAGTCGGGGTTAGAGAGCTTGTGAGGATCTCTGGATCTTCTGACCCATTAGAAAGCGCAAGAGGAGGCAGCACACGCTGGACATAGCTTTGTCTGTGCATGAGGCAGTGGCTGCATCCTGGCTAGCTGACACCTTCTGTTTCAGCCATGCTGGATGTGGGTAGTGCTCATGATGTACTTTGATGTGAAAGTCAGTGCGTGAAATACAGCATACCCTGCAGCTCCCCACCAGATTCTTTGATTTCCAGATCCTGGAGAGCCTCCTGTGTGTTCAGTAACACTAATGCATTTCTGTTCACTGGCAGTGAATTCTCCTTATGCCTCCTCTTGCAGCCATTTCCTGAAGCTCACAAGGTCTCTGCTGTTGTAGCAGAAGTGAAGTGTATCTCATTTCAAGTTAGTGAAGGATCCTCAGACCATGAAGTGCTACCAACCTACTACTGGCGAGTGTGTTTCCCTTTTGACTAAGCACCTGAAAGTGGAATTGATAAACCATGATCTGGTGAGCACTCATTAAGTTGAACGGGGTTCACTTGACTTTTTAGGGCAATTTGTTTGAACCTGTATAGTACCTGTAGTCTATATAGTAGCTTGGCGATTTTTAAGGACACCTAAGTGACTTAGTAGTCCAAGTCCTGCTTTTGAGAGTGCCCTGTAGGATCCTTGCCTCATAGGAGCTTAAGTCTGATTTGATTTCAGACACCTTCAGGTAGTTTTGAAAATTGCATTCAAAGCCTTAGTAATAAATGTCATGAATATTCCACAGATTATAAGCATTTTATTCCTTTTTCTATGTATATTATTTAAAACTCGGGAACTCAGGCAATTACTTTCCTTTTTTCGCTCTAATTGTTCGAGACCTTTTATTTTTTGCCTACAGTGAACATATGCATATTTGGGATAGCAATATCTTAAACATTTCCTAATGTCTTTACAAGGGACTGAATAGCAGAATGCATAATAATACTGAAAAGGATTTACTAAAATCCATTCCCCTGTGCTAATACAAATATCTCCTATTCAGAAACCCCTTACTTTCCTGAGGAAGAAAAGTGCTTTGGGGCCTGTACTTTCATGTCAGCATGAAAAAGTTCATACCTTAAAAACCATTAAATGGAAAGCTATTAACGTAGAGGACAATTATGGAAGGAACTTGGAGCCCGTGAAGAGTGAGAGGACTTCAAACTCAAATCTTGTCTAGACTGTTGATGAACAGATCTCATTAGTAACTGGAAGTGAAATACCATAGTGGGGATAGGCACAATATAGGTACTTTACATGAAAGAACCTTTTGTTAGTTATATTCCAAAAAGAATAGATGGGCAATTCTATTGCTGGGGAAGAAGGGTGCAAGGGCCTGCGTGCAGGTGAAGAACAGAGTTTGCAGTGTACTGTTACAAGACCTGGCCTTCTCCATTGGCTTAGGGAGAGGAAGTTGCTTAAACTGAAAGCTGGGAAGAGAACACATCTAAATCTGCTGTGGCTCTGTTTGAGTGGGTGGCTCATGTTCTCTGTAAAAACCTGTGTAATTATGACACCTAGGTAAGAATTATGATGTTCACTTGCCAAGACCTCCTGGATCCCATGAGGGTTACAGTCATAGTCACTGATGTGAGAGGAAAGTATTCTACTCGTTAAGTACATAAAAAAGAAAGTCTTAAAAGTTTAACTGTTGCTGTTGAGTGCTGGTTGGTGGGGAGAAAGAGCAGCAGCCCATCCACTTCTCTATTCACTCACACTCTCTTAACTGTGATTTGTTTTTTTTCCTCTGATCCTGTCACTGTTTTCTAACAAATTTTTATCTTTTTTTTTTTTTCCCCACAAACCAGACTCCCATCTCCTCTTCGTGTTCAATCTGATGTGTGAATTGCCTGGCCTTGGTGCAAAGTCACCAGGAGGACAAAGATCTTGTTTAATCATCCTTGGAGATGCATCCTTCACCCCTCAGCTTTGACCTCCTGTCTGAAAGCTTGTCAGTTCAGGATTAACTGTAAGCATGACTTGATTTTATGTTGGAAATTAACCTCGAATTACTAATTGGTCTCCATTTCAAACAATTCTTTTAATTTGGAATGAACCCACCAATGTGTGCTGTGATCCCATCAGGTGACAGTTAAAAAGGAGCAAAGACACATCTTAAACACTATAAGGCTGACCTGATAGAAGAGTTTCCTCTTAAAATAACTGTCCAAAAATGGTTAATGGTGGATTTAATTATTTCCTCAGCTGTAATGAAAGAGACAGTTAGAACCAGCTGAAATCAATAACAACTACAGGGGCAGAACAGAGCAGCTGGTAGAAAGACTAGAGCCTGCACTGGAAATTTTTCAGTGCTGGAAATGAAAAAGCTGTAAGTATAACACAGAGAATGGAGAGGGTCATGTGGATAATCCTTCAAGGCAGGTTGGAAGTCAGAGGTGAGATTGGACCTTATTTTTTCCCCACTGTTTCTTCTCTTCAGGAGGGAAGGCATTCCTGAATTAGGGAGAAGCCAAAAGGCAGCCCATATTGTCTGATTCACATTAATTCTAAAAGGTGAGGCTCATATTGCTGTCACCAATACTGAAAGAGCCCTTTGCCACTGTTACCTTTTGGGCACAGTAACCCTCAACTCATACAGTCTGTAGTTTTTTGCCGTTTTCAGTCTAAAGGGATTAATCTGACTGGCTTGATCCAGTTCTAACTTTGTATGTGCTATCTAACTTCTCGTTAGAGTGCAGTGCTTTTGGCTTCTGATCCAAAATACTGCATTTTGCTTCAGAAGGAGCCTTTCAGGTCTGGTCTCTGTCTGAGCTCCAATGCAGTAATCAAGCTGCGTAGACTTCTCCGTTTGGTTTGAACTGTGAGAGCTGTGCAGTTTTGTAAAAGCCCTTTGGGGCTTCTTTGGGTGGAAAAAGGACCCATGAACAAACTGTTCTGATTTGCTCCAGGAGGCTTGGCTAACAGATGTTGGCTAGATCCCTTTGAGGGCTTTTAAATTGCATATTCATGAGCTGACCTTTTTAGCCACTTCCCATGCAGGAAGGACCTGTATCTACATTTTGTTTGCAGTATTAGGAATAGAAAAGATTGCCCACATAGCTGAATGTGAAAATGGATTGGAGTTTGTTATCTCAAGCTTCTTCTCTCT
Organism: Anseranas semipalmata; assembly: GCA_013399115.1. Taxonomy (NCBI): domain Eukaryota; kingdom Metazoa; phylum Chordata; class Aves; order Anseriformes; family Anseranatidae; genus Anseranas; species Anseranas semipalmata. Next base: position 783,819 of record VXAA01000593.1, read on the forward strand.
AAGTTTCTTCTGTAGCTCTTGTGTGTTTTGTCTGCATCTGCTCTGTGGTGGCCCACAGCTCCCTAGCGTCTCTAGCAATTACTGTTTTCTAAGGTAGAATCACCAGGGTATGCAGTGGGGAGAAATGACAGTCTAAATTAAGAGGCTCTCACAGACTGGGAAGATGATAATTTGTCTGTAACAAAACTCCTCATTAGAATACTGTTAATTTCCTTTCTGTGACAATTATAGCACAGCACTAGCTCATATGTGCAATGTGCAGAGATATTTCCCTGAAAAAAAAAAAAAAACAACAAAAAACAACCTTCGTTACCACTAGTAAAAACATTCTTTAGAGGAGAAAAATGAACTTATAATTTTGCAGCAGTTTTCCAGTTTAATGGGGATTTGGTGTTAAGGTAAGGTTTTTGCAGCTCTCCCTGTTTGCATTTATGTTAGACTTCATGGTTAGCATTTTCCTGCTAGCATCTGGAATCAGAGGCGATACAGAGTTCTTGACATGGCAGTCCCCAGCTGTGTGGAACCTGTTAGCCCTGAAATTCAGCTCATTTATTCTCTCTTTACTTCTAAAACTCACCTCCCTCCTCCCTAAAGACATCTTTAAATGATTGCTGTTTCTTTCTGTTGGCATTGTATATTTTTTCTTACCCATCTGTTTTGAAGTTTTGATGATTTTTTTTTTTTTTTATAATCAAAAAGAGATTGTTTTTATAATAGCTGTTCATGGCCTGGAATATTTTGGTAGGGGTGGTGTTGTATGAGTAAATTGGGTTAGTGCTTCTCAAAAGTGCTGGATTTGGTAGCCTGTTCTTACATTTTGGAAGAGCAGGCTGGACAGGCTCCAGACAAGTGACAGGTGGATGCTGTGCTGAAAGAATCGCCTTTAAACCTGAAGACGGTCTGCTCTATTTAACTTAGGACAACAGTTTGGTAATCACAGAATCATTTAGGTTGGAAAAAACCTCTGAGATCATCAGGTCCAACCGTTAATGGAGAGAAGGCCTCTTGTTCATCAGTTCCATGGGAGACTTCTGAACAGTTTTTATTTTGTTGTCATTTTCCCATCTGAATCCAGAGGTAGAAAAGTTCTGCTCTTCAGGTCCAAAGGTCTTGGGTTTACTTCTTGCACTTGCTTGAAATGTTTAGCTTAAATCTTCAAAATTCTGGAAGGGACATTTCTTGAAAAAATATCTCTTGGCTAAGACTGTGATCAGCTGGGCTCAGAACCATAAACGGAGGGGAGTTTTTTACCTTAGCACTCCTTGAACATAACAGATTCTTTCCTAATGTTCATTCAGGATGGGGCAGTTGGAGAGTAGTTGGGCAGTAATACAGAATAAGATTATCATCTTAACTCTTTCATTTGTTCCCAAAATACAGATCATTTGCAGGCTTGATTTCTCCTGCTAGTTTTGCCAAGGGATCAGATTAGGTGACAGAGGAGACCATTCCTTTTACTTGACCTTGCTCAGCTTTGTAATAACTTAGCCCTTGGCCCTGACCTTAAATTAGTGCCAGCCACGCGGGCTGCTGAGATGTGGATGCCTGCTGCTCTGTGGTGGCTGTAGGCAGGTGTAGCTCAGGTGTGCACCTGCAGAGAACTTGGCACCCTTCTCCTTGATCTGCAGAAGAGTATTTTAGTACTTAGGGAGCCTGGGCCCAGTAGCAACAGCCTGTGTGGGTCTTTACTGTGAATAATGCTGTGCTCTTCACCGCTGCATTGTCTTGGTGCTGTGGCTCATAGCTAAGAGCACAGGTTTCCCATTGCTGTGTGGGACAAATCTGATCCAGATCAAGAGTGATACAAGTATGGAGTTTGTGACAGCTGTGGATGGGAGAGAAGATCTCTGCTGTATGCTCTGCTGCTGCTGGATGGAAGGTCCCATTCCATCTCCAGAGGCATTCTTTTTTTTTTTTTTTCCCCTTTTCTTTTCTTGTTGTTGCTGTTGTTTGATTTCTAAACAAATTTGCAGGGAAAAGAGGGAATTCTAGCTTGGTTCTGTCCTTGTGGCTGAGGTGTTTCTGACCTGGTGTTAGAGCTCTTGCATCACAAAAACGTGCCCGGAGGTGCTGGACCCTCTCTGCCCTGGCTCTGGGCTCCCTTGGCTTTGGCAGCCTGGGAAGCAGAAAGCAGCGGCGCTGGCACCGGGTGGAGCAGCCTGGCTCTGCGTGCCCTTCCCCCTTGCCAGCCTGCTATTTCCGTACTTGATTGGAAAAAGCTAAAACTGCTGGATTTTTGCCTTCAGTCAAGACATTCCTCAAGTTCCTAATCCAGGCTCCAGATGGTTAAGATACCCATCTTCATGTGTAGGAACAAATAATTATGGTAAAGGATTAAAAAAACCCGCACCAACCCCTAATGGTGAGACTTCCCGGGATGGAGAAGTTAGGTTTCAAAAGCCCGAATAACGCGGCACGTCTTCCCACCTGCACTTGCTCAGCAAAACCAAGGGCACCGAAAACCGACCGGCAGGCGGCTGGAAAGGGGGATCGGAGGGGCTAAAAGGGCCGGCCAAAGGGGGCTGGGACCTGCCCTG
>VXAA01000593.1:787118-864357 GCA_013399115.1 Anseranas semipalmata
GCCAGGCAGGGCGGTGCGGGTGGCGGGGCTGGGGGCAGAGGGACCGGGGCTGCGCCAGAGGCGTCTCTAGAGGCAGGAGAGGGGCTGATGCTTTGGCTTGAGGGGGGTCCTGGGGACAGAGAGCTTTTCCAGGGTCCCATCCACTCGGAGGGTGACAGATGTGGAACACTCCCCCCTTAAGAACCCGTTCCGTCTTCCAGCCCCCGAGCAACAAACAGAGGAAGCAGTGTCGCGTCCCCCTCCCCCGAGTTCGGCAGGGCTGATAGCCTCTCTCCACCCTCTGAGCTGTGACTGCACCCGAGGGTGGGTTAACTTGGTACTGTGTCTCTGCCTCTGCTCATCCAGCCTAGAAGGACACCAGGTGGTCCTGTGTGCTTTGAATCAGCTCCTGCCAGGCTGAGCAGCAAAGCCTGCAGAGCTGAGGTGATAGTTCTGCATCTACCGGTGCTGCAGGCAGGAGCTCGCTTTGCACTTGTCTGGGAGTGAGTGAATATGAGCATATCCTGCATTCCTGGTGCATCCCTGGGCTGCTTGCAGCTCTCCTTCCCAGCAAACTCTGCTGGGATGAGGGCTGTGCAAAGTGTCTGCTCAGCCTGCAGAGGTAAGCACAGGCTCTGTTCCTGCTTATGGAGGGATGAAGCAGTGATACTGAATGTCTCTCTGAAGTGGGCTGTCTCTCGGACCTTGCACTGGCATGAAAGGGGTGATTGTAAACCAAGCCTCCAGCAATGGCACATCCCCTTTTCCCTCTAATTTTATGACGCTGCTACAGGAACCTGCCTGGGGCTGCCTAGGGGCAGTGCCTGCTCCTGATCCCCCAGCCCTTCCTTCTGAATCCTCTAGAATTTGGTTGCTGAATTTTCCTCCCAGAGGGCAAGCAGAGGAAGTGCACTTGCCTGGTAGAGCTGCTCTCCCCAGGCTGTATTCCTGAGCGCTGCATGTTCAGGAGGGAACGTGTGATGCAGTTTGCCCGGCAGTGTTATAGCAGAGGACAGTCTGCACTGGAGCATGCCTGACCAGGGGTATGTGCAGTTTTCATTGGGAAAGGATGGTTTTCCAGGAGTCCAGGTTTCCAAATCCCTGCGCTTGCTTACTTCATACTGTGACCTGACAAATTTTGTGTTAGTCTGGATGGTCTACAAGTAAGATTTCCTGTTGTGATACACATGGGCCCCTTGGCTGCATTCTTCTAGAGGCTGGAGGAACTCCATTAGCAATTTGATCCTGCCAGGGGCCCAGGAGAAGCTAAGTGCTGAGTGCCTGGCAGCATTGGGCTCCTGAGACAGTAGACAGACTGTGAGCTTTCCGTGATGAAATCTAGATTCTCATCCTAGTTCTGCTACTGACGTGCTGCTTGACCTTGAGGTAGGACAGCCTGGGTCTGATCCAGCTCGCAGTGTCCTACTATTACTTATGTTGGGATCTGCATTATTTGACTCTTGTACCTTGTTTTCTGCAGTCAACAAAATAGAGCTAGAGCCCACAGTTGCATTGCTTATGAGAAGCTGCTGAGACCTGGCAATAGATGGTATGACAGAAGCCTGAGGTATCATGTATCATCTGCAAGTCAGAAGAGCAGGAAGTGGTGTAAATGCCCTCCTTCTCCACAGCCAAGGATTTCCTGCTGAAACAAGCAGGCTACAGAGCATCATCTCTGAAAATTCAAACTGCTCTGTGCTAGGAGTGTGTCCCCCTGAGACCTAACTGGGGGTTGATTTTCTATTATTACATTTGAGAGCTTGGTGTAAGCTCTTTGGCTTGTCCAGCAAGAACCGACACAAGGTCAGTTCTTTATATGTTGTTAACCACAAAAATATTGCACAGTGGATGTTTGGCTGACACAGCCTTGACAGTGTGTAACAGCTCCGCTGTGATGTCATTACAGCTCTTGAAGCAGCAGTCCACAAAGCCAGGATTCAGGCAGTCCCAAAATGTTCTGTTGAAAGTACTGGGCTGATTTATGATGATAAATGGGAGTTTATAAATGGATGGGGACATGGGGAGGAGGGGAGCCAACAGCTGAACTGGTGAAATGGAATTCGGTGGCCTGATACCCCACTGTCTCTCCAGTCAATTCTGCTTTAGATCTGCCTACCATGTGAAAGGAAATATTCTTAGGAGGACTGGCTAAGACTCTCACCAGTGCTCTGCATATAGCGCAGTGGGGAGGTTTGCTTGTATGAGGCTCATGTTTGTTATTTTTCTCATTTTGCTTTTCTAGGAAGGTGAATGAGGCAGAAACAAAGTGTTGTGCTGAACAACACTTCAGACAGGAGAGCTGGGATTGTGTGTGTCTTTTTTTTTTTTTTTTTTTTTTCTTTGGGAATCCAGGCCAGTGGTTACCCATGTCACTGGTGCCCCATGGAAGTTGTTTTCTTCTCAGCTGACCCCAAATCCAGGAGCTAAGACTTAAGCACTTCATTAGGAATTTTCTCTGTTCCATGGGGCTGTGAGGCAGCAGCAGCCATGGGGTAGGGAGGTGGCTTGACATCAGTCTTTGTACAGAGCATAAACAGAGCTGGTCATCAGCTTGTTCTTTTTATTCCCAAGTGACAAGGACTTGTTGAGTGTTCACATGGTTGCCTGCATTGACGGGGAGCTTCTTTCTGTGCACAGCTTTTAAGACAGATCTGGAACAAAAGTTGTGGGGGTAAATCGCTCCAGCCTTCCCCCTTTCCATGGAATGGAAATTATCCATTTTTTAGATGTGGACACACGAGGTTCAGAGAACTGATGGGTTATCAAAGGCCTTGCAGCAAATCCCTGCCAGAGTTAGGAGCTGGCAAGGCTCTGACAACCAGAGAAGGCAGCCTGTGGGTCACTGTTGGGCCACAGGATCTCAGAAAGTGATCTGACAAAACATTGCTAACTCCTCCCTCCCCTCAGCATACACCAGGCTGTCTTGATCCCTGTGGATAAAAAGCCTTTTATTCCTTACTTGCTCTCCGGTAGACAAAACAGAAGAAAACAGAGTTAACACGAGTGTTCTGAGTTTGTCTTAATTTGGATTTGTAAATGAAAACTATACTCCCTGTGGTTGGTAGATTCCCCCTGCCTCCTCCCCCGGAAGGGTAGGTGATTCTGGGATGAAGAAGGATGTTGGAAATGGCACTAAATCATTTGGTTATTTCTCTGTTAGAATATATTTCTACATTTTACTGCATGTTAATGTCGTTGCTCTTATACCTTCTTTTTCTTTTTTCCTCCCTTATGCATTGCCTCTCAGCACTGGAAAGCCCTATTTGATCAGGTATGTGAACAACTGATGTATTGTCTCTGTCTTGTGAGCAAAGAGTGTAACCTGCACTTAATTTCCTCCGTACTAGGTTTTCTGTGCTTTTAACATACAATCTAGGAGCTCCGTGTTCCTGGTTCCCAGGGTGCTGGTGTGCAAGTCATTATTATCATTAATGCTTTGGGCCTTTCTCTCAATTTCTCATCAGAGCAGCCAGGGGCAGAAGTGGGCCCAGCCTGACCATCCCTCCTAGCACAGGGGCTGAGCCGAGGTGCTGCAGCAGGTGCTCTGTTTGCTGCCGGCTGCACTGTCCTTGCTCCGTGGATTAAAGGATCTCCTACTCTTTGAGGCAGGCAGACTAGGACCTGTAACACCAGCACTGTGTTCTGTGAAATGGTTCCCCAGCTGCTAAACTGACTTCTACAGGATAACATCTATTTGATCCAGGGGAGGACCTGCTGCTTTTAACTTCCACAGAATTAGCAAAGTATCTGCTTCTGTACCAAAGACTGTGGTTGTATCAGATAACTGCCGCTGGTCAGATCTGTAGCCGACTGAAATCCGCATAGCTCTGTAGAGCTCTGAGTTGTAGCTGCTGATAATTTGGGTTGTGGATTTAGTTTGTAAATTATGCTTTTAGCTGCTTTAACTGACATGTTTGCTTTGTGGTGTTCCTTCCATCTGCCAGGCTGCAATGTGAAGCAGCTATAAGCTGATGGATTTTTCTAGGGTTGACTTGCTTTTAAACTGCACCACTCTGTGGATGTCATAAACTTTTGTGCTGTTGTGTGTGCATGTAAATGTCACCTTCTGTAAGTGAACTTATTCTGATGCTGGCATGGTCCTGGCAATGCTAAAGTCCTAATGGATTTTCCTCCTCGCTTTACAAGGCGATAATCTTGCTTCTGCATGTGGCAAAGCTGAAGGCTGTAGTGCAGTCTCAGTGAAAGGATGTCCTCGGTACCTTGGGGGTCTTGTTATCATTCAGCTAGTAACTGGATGCCTGTTCTGCCAGCTAATGCCTGTTCTGATGAGTGCTCGTTTATACCCGGTTAGCCGTGACCAACTGTTAATCCACGTGTCTGGACTGCAGTACGTTTGTTGTTGTACAGTAAAGCAACTGGCAGTTGGGAATTAGATTACTCTAATTGTTGATCACACCTAAATTGCGTGGTGTGTTTGAATTTGCTGGGGCTTATAGGGAATGCTGCCACTCAGAAGATGGATTCAAGATAAATTGTATGTGGTCTGGGCTGAATGTTTGTTTCAGGCACTTGGAATTCTCTCCTGTCTCAAAAGCTGGCCTTAATTTGAAGTCTGATTCTACAAGCATCCTTTGAAGTCATTGAGTCCTTGTGGGATGGGGATCTTGGCTGGTAGCTACCTCAGGCTCAAAGAGAGGAAAGGGTAATTTCCCACTTTACTTGCCTGCATAGTAGAGGTCCTTTTTTTTCTTTCTTTTTTCGTTTAAGGGAGGGGGGAGTTTGACTGTTGGATTTACAGAAAATTACCCCAGGAACAAGGGAATGGGCTGCAAAGGCAGGACTCTGATAATTAGCTATGTTTCAATTAGGGCTGCTGCGGAAATTTAAGCCTTGTCTGTAAGGCTTTATTATCGAAGAGAATGCAACCTGTGACAACTAGTTGTAAGTCCTGAATAAATCAATAACGTCCTTGTTGCCTGTGGGCAAAGCCAAGGAGCTGACGTCTTCCTTGAGCGCAATATCAGCAATGCAATGCAATTAGCCCTGCAGTGAATTGCAAGATGCTGTTTGTCTTGGAACAAGGTTGCTATTCCCAGCAGCTCCGTGCTGGTAGGAGAGGGGAGCATTTTGTTTAGCTCTGACTGGCATCCATGTGAAACATGAGGACAGTCTTAATAGCTAGAGAAAGTCTGTGTGTTGAAAGTCAGAGTTGCAGCTCTTGCTGGGAGATATGACCTGGCCTTATGTGTACGCAGAGTAGAAGTGGGTGACCAAAGATTTATGTGCCCTGTGTGTTTTTGACTCATGGGCTGGGACTAAAGTTTAAGTCACCCACTCAGCTGGGGCACATGGGCTTCAGCATTCGCCGCCTCCCAGGAGAGCAGTGGAACAAGAGAAGACCCTGAAGAAAGTGTTAGAGCCGTTGGGAATTCGCAGGCTGGGAGCCTGCAAGTCTCTTGTTTCCAGGGTGATTTAGTATGATGGTAAAGGGTGCCAGGGAGGGGTCAGTAATCCCTCCCCTCCATGCCCTTGGTGGGGAGGAGGGGATGAAATTATTATTAATGCTTTTTCTTTTTCTGGGGAGAGATATTTTTGTAAGACTTCCATTTAGGTTTACTGACAAAAAAATCATCTTTCTGTTTAGACATACAAAATTTAAGGGATTCTTTATTGTTGTTTTTGACTCTCCCCCCTAAACATCTTAAATTAAAAATTCAGAACTTCTTGATGAAAATTGCTGCTCAACCATAAAACAATAGTTTTTTTTCTTGTTTATTTTGGGGGAGAGGAGTGAATGACAATGATTTCTGGAGGAATTTTTCTATTCGTTTTGATCCAGCTCTATTCTGTCACACTGGGAACTGTCAGTGAGTGAAGCCAATATCTCCAGCCACTGTCAGATTGCTTCTTTAGAGAAGTAAAAGAGCAAAAAGATAGGTCCAGCACTGCTTCCTAGGCTTTGAGGTTCAAATAAGCCCCTCCCAGAGTAAAATCCTGAGTACCAAAACTCCTCCTGTATCTAGTAGGGTCAAGACTCCACCAAGAGTTTGGGAGCAGGCAGACGGGCAGCATTTCAGTGCTGCAGCCAGGCACTTACAGTACAGCTGCTGCTTCATGCCATGCTTAAAAGATGCATTTTTTATTATGAGGACATGGCCCTCGGGCAGCTTTAACTCACTTTTATATAGGAACTTTTATAAGGATTCATACATTTATTTATTGTGCTCATAAACACCCTCCACCCCCACACACACATTAGCTCCGCATCTGCTGCCTTCTGCAGAGCCGGCACTGTCGCTGAGCACTCCATGCTGTCTCTGTGTGGAATCCAAGCTCTGAGCAGAGCAAGACATTGCCTCTCTCTGTTCCTCCACAGTCAGTTGGGGGTTTATTCGTTTGTTCTTCACTGGCCAAAAAATGTGTTTGTTTGTTTTTTTTGTTTGTTAATCTTCAGGTAAACTTAAAAGTGAGACAATCCTAGTAGCACATCCTGGCAGTTTCACACTCTGTACTGTTAAGATCCCTAGTTCGTTCCCTTGCATGCAGACGTGAGAACATCTCACTGCCCTAGCTGAAGCCAAGTTGTATGATGGCTAGACAGTGAGACTGCAGACAAGTCTCCTGTGGGACTGACTGTTCCTGCTTTGCTATGTCCTTTCTAAGGCCTTGGGTGCCCTTCTTTGCCTCCATGTCCCCAGTGTCCCTGCTTTAGGGATGACTGCAGCTAATCAGTATTATCCAGCCCCCGTCTGTGCTGGGTGAAAGGGACTATCTAAGAGGACAGTGTTCATTACTAGGGCAGACCTGCCTTCCGAAGGTGGCTTTTACCTGTGTTAGATGCCAAGAGCTTGTGTCATCTCTGTTTGTCCCATCCTCATGGCTGCTGGGATTTCAAGGGTGAATTAACAATATCAGCCCTCATCTTCGAGTTCTCACTTCTTCTCACCCATACCCCAGCCTGTAGTCATGACAACAAACTTGTTTTAAATAGCCACACACAAAACTCTCCCCAGAGACCCTCCTCACTGGCTCAGCACCTTGATTCTATTGCTTATCAGTCCAGGCTGTGTTTTTGTTGCAGCTGCTTTAGGAATCCTGGATTCCTTCCTGAGACTTGTACGTGGGTGTGATGGCAACAGATGAACAGAGTTTATGGGAATGGAGAGAGATGCCAAGTTACCCGGTCTGTGTAGGCAGCTAATGGAAAGCTTGAGCTCAGAAATGAGGCTGTAGAGATATTCTGGACCAGACATGCACTTGTCAGGAAGAGTTCAGTTGCTGACACTACCAGCAGTGGGTGCAGCTGAACCTGCTCTGCTACAGTCTCTAAGGCATTAAAATATGCTTGAAAATGTGCCGACCTTGCAGCCGCCTTAAATCCATGGCTGCTTCCTGCACGACTGAAATTGCCAAGCAATCCATAAAATCAGGCTGGCTGTGATCATGGTTGGTGGTAACTGAGAAGGGGAATTATTTTGAACTCAATGATCTTTTATGTTAGCCATGTCCCTTTTCTCAGGATAGCCTTTAACACAGGCAGGACGAGCTATTTCCCACGCTATAAAAGAAATTCCAGTTTGTTTACTGGGGCACTGTTGAGCTAAACATCACACGCCCCTTTGAAAAGTTTCCCTGACTATTGTTGCTGGCTAACCCCTGCTGGCTGTGGCTGGAAGTCCTCGACGGGCAGGTCTCTCCAAGCTCCAGGTGGTGGTTTGTGCCTGGAGATTTTGCTGCTTTTTCTGACAAATTGCTTGTGTCTTCCTGCTGGTTTGTGTGGGACGCTAGGAGCGGGAGGAGGAGAAACTGGGAGATGAGGAATAGGAAACGATGTCCATGAGAGCAGCAGCATGGGCAGGAGGCTCGATCACAGGGCCTTATGCTACTTTCACGTCCTTATGTGGATTTTGGGTTGTTGCTGTCTCTTTAGATTAGGGGCTCATCAGGACATTATGTTCGCATTGGAGCGGAGTGGTGCTGCAAAGAGGAGGTTATAGGAACTAGAAATAGGAAGTAGCCATAACTTGTTACTTTATCTCCTAATGTGGACTGGAGAATCAGAGGTGCTGGTGGGCAGACTGTCCATGGTGATAATAGATTAGCATCCAGGCCCTAAAAACAGGGTCTGCCCTGTCTGCTTTATTAGACACTCCTGTGGATGTGGCAAGAAACTTGCCTTCTTTTCCTCCCTCCACCAAGCTGTGCATTGTGAAGGGGAAAGACACTTTAAAAGCTACAAGGGTCTCTTGGCAATGCACAGAGGGGGTTCTGCATCTGCCCCACGCCTTGAAGTCTAATCTCATTTACAGTTGTCAGCGTGGGCTGCTGGAGGAGATGAAAGGCAGAGGACAAGGAGGGAGAATAGATTAGTCTCGAGCAGAGGGCACTGGGAGTGCACCTGCCTCTGCCCCGCTACCTTGAGGAGGGGCGTCAGTGGCAGCTGGGCATGTGTCATCTGCTGCTCTTTGAGGCGCCCAGCCATGGAGCACACGATTAATGACTCAAGGGGCTGGGCTTTTGTGATTGATAAAGCCCTGGGATTTAGGCAGGGCTCTCAGGCCTTTTTTCCGAGCAACGCTATCACTTTACATTTCTCAAGTGGCGTTTTGGGCGAAGGGAGCTGCTGTCTGTGACCACAATGCTCGCCTTTCTCCTCCCTCCCCAAACCGCACTGACCTTTGTCATGCAGCATTAACCCTTTGACTCCTCCACTTTGGGTTATGGGGTTAGGAAGAAAAGAGTCCCTTCAAATTCATTGCCCTGTGGACAGACTTGAAGGGAAGAATGGGCTGGTAAGAGAGGATCTAGTTTTACTGAGGGAGATTGGTTTGCTGATGCTGTCTGGATTATCAGCCCCTTGCTGCCTTCTGCCAGAGGCTTTTTTGAACGCATCAGCCCCCAGGAAAGGGAGGAGGGGAATTTTTCCTTCCTTCATCAAGGCGGGAAACTGAGGCATTGAGCAGCGAATATCTGAGAGACTTCCCTCTGTGGGGTACTGCCTCGTCTTTTACCCTGCCTGGATTGGCCTGTTTCTGTCCCCAGCGTTGTTACGGTGGCTGGCAATCTCCCAGCACTTCAAGGTTTATACCCACGTTTGGCTGTTAGCTGTGATACCCTGGAGTGGTGGCTCAGCATGAGAAAGCTACCTGGAGGTCATTAATCTTCCCACTTCTTGCAGGGTGAAGAGCAAAAATTCCCCAAGTTTCTCCTTAATGTTCCAATACCCCTGCACACTGAACACCAGCCAGCCCCTCAGCTGTATACGATCTCTGGGACTGTGTTTATACCTTCCCTGCAGCACGGATGGTTTGTGATCAGATGTGCCATCTCCCCTTTCCCTGGCTATTAGGATACTCCTCTCTCCATTCCCACCAGCCTGTATGCAGACAGTTGGCTTTGCTTGATAGCCTTGAGCATGAAGTTGGGAGTAAAAGCCATCAGCATGAACCAGACATCAGCAACATAAGAAACAGCGCTGTTAAGCTTGTGCTGGTAGAAGGAGGCATCTCCTGAAATGTTTTAAAGAATCATAACAAACACACTGAAAAAGCACATGGAGGCTGAGTCAGTCTTACACAGCTCGTGAGTTACTGGCAGCTTGATGTCTCTAGATTTGTAAAAGCCTCAGGAGGCTTCCTACTCATTACACATTTGTGTACCTTCCATGTCTGAGCTGCCTGGAAACCTGCGTGTTAGAGTACAGCGTCCGAGTGGGACAGCGAGCTGCATTCAGACCGCTGTATCTCTGCTGCCTCCTGATCCCAGCTGCAGGGAGAGGCTTCGGTAGCGTGCACTCTGCCATTTCAGCTGAATGTGCTGGATGGTTTTTGGGCACATAGATCCTTGCTAACGCATTGTTCTCAAATCCTGTCTTGCACATAGAAAATCACTGAAGCAATAAGAACGTTTAAGCCTGCATGTTTAAAAAGAAAGGAGAGGAAAAAAGCTGTAAACACAGACTGGATTGATACTGTCCTGGAAATCAGCTGGTGCATTGTGCTCTGTAGCTTTGCGCTCTGTTATGATGGGAGGGAGAGAGGGGGAAGAGATCATCCTGTCTCCAGAGGAACAAACCAGCTGCTTAGCGAGTTCAGACAGTTTGGAGTTGCTTTTCCAAGCCATCGTCACTTATGCCTGTAACATTTACAGGGTTTTTGAAGTTACTCTCTACCAGACCTGGAAAGCGAGTGTTTCTTCTCTGTGGTAGGAAGTATGATGTTCTTACTGCCTTCCTGTATTTGCAGTCAGCTCAAATGTACCGGGGCACGTTTGCAAATTAAATGCAGCAGTGGGCGTGTTTGAGTATGACAGCAGCCAAGGAAGCTGTGATCTCTCTCCGCCTCCTCACTAGGTATTGTACAATGTGTTGGTCTGAAAGCAGCTTGGTACCAACACACCATGAGACAGGGCTGATGGGGCACAGATGATGGGCTGTTTTCTTGTACGATTGTACTTACAGGCTGCTGAGGAAATCTGAGCTCTGAATCCTCTGGATTTTTGTGCAATTCAAACATTGTAGTATTTGCCAGTTCAAGCTCTTGCACTTGGGAGAGTCTCTGCTATATCTCTCTCCTCTCCTAATCCTGAGTGGCAGCTTCCCCCCAGTTCAGCTACTCGTGGTGGTGCTGGGGCTGTTCCATCACCAGAATCAACGTCTTGCTGAAATGTGTAGTGAAGTCCTGAAAATTTGAGATCACACCTGTCCTGATACTTTTTTTTTGTGAGGCCAGTCATGATTTTCTCTGCCCTGGCCAGATTCCAGCTAGCTAATCGTATTTCTCTGACAGTGTTGTAATTTCAAGTGGAAAAGTTGTTTTTTATGTTATCCGTTGTATGGGGCAAAGTTTTTTCCAAAGGACTGCATGAGATCTGACCATCCAGCTCCCTGAAGCTCCTTTGAACTGCCCTGTCTCCCACACTGAGTTAGCGTGCCTTGCATATCACAAACACACAAAGTTGTTTGTGTGTGTGTGTTTAGGGGGTTAGGTTTTATTTTTGGGGGGGTGCTCTGTTGGAGTAGAACTGTCTAGATACTGATTTTTGCCTTGGGCTGTCTTGTACAAGTGCTGCTGTTGGTCTCTCATCAGCTGCTTTACAACCAACCCAGAACTTCCCAATAGAAACTTCTCTTTCTTGTTTGAAAAGCACAAATCAGTAAAGAAATGTAGATTCTCTGGAAGTGACCTTAATTAGCAGTGACTAATTATCAGTGCAAGTAGTATGGGGCTGTTCCCTGTGCCAGGGAATCATGAATAGAATGCACAGAAGTCTCACTTGGACATTGAATTCCTTCAACTCCAAAAATGAAACTCCCGGCACTAGCAAGATACAGAGAATGTATGTATTCTTAGTATATGTTCCTGTTGCTTAGGAACAGCTGTCTGCAGTGACCCTGTGTTGCTGGTGAGAAGAGTAATGATGTATGAAACTGATGTTAAACAAGCAAGATCAATCTTCCCCCCCTAGGAACTGTTCTTCATGCTCTTTGATACCCGACATCCTCTGTAAGTATGCATGCTCTGGAGTTTTCTTAGTTGCATGAGGAAAAAATAAGCGAGGCTGCTGGAGGCAAACCTGTTTGTGGCTACCATCAAACCTTTGGTCTCATGCACCTCTTCAGGGCACCGTTCCCCAAGGAAATAAGACTTCTGCCTCTGTGATCCTTTGTGATTAGGTACCAGCAATGATGGAGGCCTTGCTTTGTGTAGCATACTCATTTGTGATGTATAATTGTAGTGGAACTGCTTGTTGATGATAGCCCACAGCCAGTGAGCCATATCCTCCATGCTTACCCCTTGACAGAGAAGGGACTGATATTCTGTAAGGTGGAAAACAGAAGGTTTCACAAAAACTAGTGGAGGACTTTATCCTGTGTGCTCTGACTTAGTCTAGCAAAGCACTTGAAAACAGTTGTGACAAGTGTCCCAGGCCCATTATGTGCCTAACATCAACTGTATGGTTTGTTGGGGCTGATATCAGAATGGTGTGTGCCCTTCGGCATTTGGAGAGCACAGTTGTTTTTTAGTTTTGCTTCTTGGCTCTGAAACAGAGCCAAATACTCATTTCCCAGAGGCTCTACTGTGCTGGCTTCCTTGTGTGCTCTTCACCTGATTGGAACCTTCTGTCTGCATTCATTGCCTTCCACAGCACTGGGAGAGGCCAAAGGCACATCTTTTTGTGAATGAGTGCAGTGGCCAGTTTATCTACCATCAGGCTAGATAGGAAACAGCTTTTGTGGCAGGGACAGCAGCAGCATAGCTTCATGGTTATATGTGAGAGCTGAAGCTGGTGGGGGTATAAATGCTGCAATAGTGATCTTCAATAAGACAGGTGCATAGAGTGACTTCTCCCAGGGTGGTGATAGCTAGAACGTCTCTCAGAGTTGTCATGCGTGTCTGAAACAGATCTTCCAGCCTTATTCCCTCTATGGCCCCAGAGCTGAGAGCTGCCCTTGCTGCATTGATTTATGGGATCGTTTAGGATTGGTGCTGGTGGCCAAGAAGAGCTGGAGCAGGAAGTTATTTGCTAGCTGCCGATTTATGGCTGTAGCAAACAGTCCTGAAAAGCACAGGGAGAATTTTCTGGACCTTATGCGGTTCCAGCTGACTGGTAGCTCCGGGCTGTTATTTGACCATGCGGAGTAATAAAACTGGGAAAACTAATTAACTTTTGGGCCTACCACAAAGCAAACCACCTCATGCAAAAAATTACTGTACACTTGCAAGCAACAGTGACTTTATGGGCTTATAAGCCTGTATTTAATGACCAAGCATGTAGTACGATGCGTTCCTTTTGCTGACTTCTAAGGCCAAACAGCATATGACAGGCCCTACCAATTGCTGAGGATCTGAATACCAGCTTGGGATAATGTTCTCTTTTATCCTTATTAATTATGTAGTTGATGTGTGGGTGGAGGTTTGACACAAAGCGGCGTTAGATGGTTTCTTGTAGTCTAAAACAACCTGAATTACGCACAGCCAGCCTGAGCCAAAGCGGTTCATTCAAGGAAGGATGCTTTCCGCAGTGCGAGTTCTGGAGGCTTTCTGAGGTCACTCTGGGCTCCCTGTTCCCTGTGAGGCTGTAGCTGAATAAGCTCTTTCCCAGTGGGAACACCAAGGCGTTTTTCTGACGTTAGCAGGGAAACAGTCAGCCCTGATCAGGGCCTGCCTCCTGTGGTGAGGATGCTCTGTTTGTGCCAGTTGTGATGGCTACACCAGAGAAGGGATGTTTGAATGCTCCAGTGTTGTTCCTTGCCAAAGATGAGACATTTATCAGCATTGTGTAGCTGATCCAGCCTCTGTCATCCTGTACCAATAGGGAGGGAGAGAATGGCTGGCCGTGCTTCCCACTTAATCAGATTGCTAAAGTAACCCTACTCCTGTCCCATCTCCCCTGCGTTACTCAGTACCCCCTTACTACTGGATATTTAACTGCCTGCATTTTTAAAGTCAAAGCTGTGTGTGCTGATTCCTCTTCTCCTTTTCCAGGGTCTATCAGTTTAGCTGGTGGCAGAGCTTTGTGTAGAGGCTTTGTTCACCGGGACACATGATGCAGCTTTGCCATTCTCTTCTGATCAATAACCTTTCACCTCAAAGACCAGAGCTGGCCCTTTTTCAAAACATAAGGTGCTCTGGGGTAAGCAATGCAGTTGCTTGCCATGTTTGAGATGTGCAGGTTTGACCTCTGGTTCCTCAGAAAGCTACAGGTGATGCATGGCCTGTCCTCCCCTGGTGGAGAAGAGAGGGCGGAAGGCTGTATATTGTACCAGGTCTCCTGCTGCCCCACTGCGCAGCTGTGGAATGAAGGAGCCTGTCTGGATCTACCTCCTGGGGGGGAAAGGTTGTGTGCTCGCCAGGTCTGTGCCCAGACCTCAGTCATGCAGACAGTGTCTTTTTCTCACATCTTAGTAAGATAATCATCATGGTTGCTGATAGAGGAGCAGATACTTGGAATTTGAAAGAGAAACCAACTCAAAGACAGAAAAACTGTGATGTGAAGAGACTTTTATAGTATTTATTTAAAAGTTTTCTCCTCTTTTTCTGATGGATGCACTTGAATTGTCATGGTACTCAGCACCAGATAGCATGGGTCTATCCCAAGCTTTGGTTTTCTCCTCCAAGCTAAGTATTACTGTAGAGCTACTATTTGACCTAAAATAAGTGTGTGCATACTCGCTGCTACAAAATTCTGCTTTTTCACACATCAAATCAAGTCCCTGTAGATTTTCACCTCCCTCCCAGATCTGGCAGACAGTGAAAAAGGGAGCTATTTTTACTCTGAAATGTTCTGTTTCAAGTCCAGAGTATTAAATGTAGTTTTCTCCTGACAGGCTTCATCGCTGATTGCTATAAAACTCCATACCTTTAAAGAAATGATAAAGTTTCCTACAGGAAGGGCAAAAGTTCTGATATTTGGGGCTATGGATCGTAGTTCCTTTGAGAAACTGAGAAACAGTGGCAATTGTTGTCCTTGCACTAAAGAATTTACTGAGAAGAAGGAAGAATTTACCAACAAGGAGGAAGAATTTAACAGAGGAGCCTAGCAGGACCCTTTGCAAAGTCCGATGAGGTAGAGTGGTACTGGAGACCCAGTTCTCCTCCAAGAGATGACTGTCACTGGGTTAGGGTTCACTTTCCTGAAACAACATTTCTGGCAACCAGAGGGATCAGCAGCACTGGTAGAATGGTGCTTGTGCACCCTTCTTCTTCCTCTTGTTCTCACTACTGTTCTGTAATCGCATTGGAGTCACTCCTCCATCTGTCCTCCTGAAAGGCTGGCATGTATCACCCCGGAGAGATGACTTTCTAGTCCACATGTTCTCCCTGTCCAGAAGAAATGAGTATAGAAAAAGTTTCTTCCTCTCCCTGCTGTTCTGTGCCTCAGCCCACTATGATGGGTTGAAGGTGAGGTTACCTTCCAGAGAGGTCTGTCCTTCTGTGCTGACTGTCCTGCACCCACAGGTGTGATGAAGGCGATAGCAAGTCCTCACTGCCAAGGTGTAGACATTTGTCTAAGCAATAAGGGCCAAGACCACTGGCTTCTTTTTGCCCTGAAGGGAGGAGGAGAGAGAGCGGCAGAGCAGATGTGGCAGTGCGGGCAGGTTTGAGTCAGGCAAAGCAGTGTGCTCAATTTTGCAGTGCGACTTTAGATCAGGACTTCAGGCTGGGTGATAGGCTGGATGCCTTGCATGTGACAGGCATATGTCCCTAGTCAGGGGGCAGTGTTCCCTGGTCAGTGCTGAACCCTGCTGTGTCTGTCCCTGGGGCACTGCAGGAGCTGCTTCAGTGCAAACCCCAGCCCAGCTCTCTTCTGGCTCCCAATTCTGAAGGGGCCACGTATGGCAGTCTAGGTGGTCTTTGTGCTGGTGGCCCCATAAGTCCTTACCTGTCCTGCTGCGGCCTTCATGAGCAGAGTTACAGGTAATGAAACACAAGGTAAGGGGAGCCTCCTTGCAGCTTTATAAGCAGAATTTTTCCTTGCTAACTAAATTTTCAGCTGGTTAGCAACCTGGCAGGACCCTGCACACATAGCCTTGGCCTTTGCTGTAAGGATTGCTTCATGTCGCCCATCAGTCACAGCATCCTTGCACCTGATAAGGCTTAATGGGGCAACCAAGCTCTGGGCCCAGCTGGCCACCCACAGTACCGCCCTGCAATGTGCTCCGCTCCTGCTCTGCCTTATGCAGCAGGGGAGCAGCACCTGTTTCCTGGGGCTAGCTAGATCAAACTGACATTTCTGACTGGCCTTCATCTCAGTGGTGTTGTTTACCAGATATGTCACTAAGCAGCAGCAGAGAGAGACCTAATGGCTCAGATCTGATTAACCTCTATGGCTTTATCCTGTGTCTTAATTGGATTATCTGCAGGGTTTTTGCTGTTGCTGTTTTTTTCTTAAACAGGTGCTTACTGCTGTGACAGCTGATCCAGGCAACAAGTTATTCACAGGCCTCACTACTCTGAGTGGTGTTTGCTTCTACCCCACTGCTCACCTAACAGCTCCCGCCCTTCCTTTCTGCAAGATTACTGTAGCTGATGCCTGTGAGATGTGCCTGAGTAAACCCTGCAGTCAGATCTCCTGGAAAGTATGGGTCTCGCCTAGCAGCCTGAATGCCAGACCAAGAGCCCCCGATTGCTAACTGCAGTTCTGTCACTTTGGGGAAGGATTTCTGATAAAACTCTGTAACAATTCAAAGCGGTATTAACCTTCCGTGTTCAGTTTCCTTCATCTTTTCTCTGAGCTTTTTAGGTTCCTTCAGAACCTGGTTGTTCTGCACCTTAGTTTTTTCACTTGTATCACAGCAATGGCTGTGGGCTGTTGGGAATTGTCCTTATTCAGCACTGCAATAGCCCTCCTTCAAGGACTCCAAGGCTCATTCTCTAGTGTCAGTTCATATAGCTTCACAGGTGGGAGCATGTGATAAGGATATCACTGATCATATCCTGTTACAATGGAGGACAGGCTGCTGCAGACCTACAAAGGGAATGGAGACTCTTTGATCTTGGGATTGCCCCTCATTCGCCAAGGTGCTGCCTGCCTACATGGTGGCAATTAGGAAAAAGGAGAATGTTTTTACAGGACACTTTCCCCTGTGTCCATCTTTCTGTCTGCAGCACCCACTTAACTCTTCAACAGGCTTGAAATAGAAACCTTTCTCCTTGCCATAGCTGTAATTGGGCGTGGGTTGGGCACTGGAGAGGGTCATTCACCTATCTGAGATGATAGAAGTTGTGCATGCTGCTGAGAAGCTTTCTCTTACATCTGTTTCTAGATAGCTGTACACAAAGAGTGAATTGTAGGTGTGATATCAGATCACAGCTCTGTTCCATGAGGAATAATAGATGTACCGGCACCAGTCTAGCTGTTACAAGATCAAAAGAGCTGTTACATTAAGGCTGGTGATACTGTCTGGTTTGGCAAAAGGGCTGAGAATTTGTCTAGGGTTGTAATATATGTCCAGATAAACTGTCTTCCACACTGGGGATCAGGCCTTTGAATTTAGTCCACATGCAATAGCAAGGGTTAGAGTGACTTGGTGCATACGTAACTCAAAGGATGTTCCCTGCTTGCATGGGGCTTGAATGTGATTCAGGTGTGAGTGCTGCCATGCATCATAGTTACAGTCTCTAAGTAGAGGGTTCAGTGCCTCATTGCGTCTGGGTGCCTTTATGGGGTGTGTGTTTGTCAGGCATGGACTTTGTGCTGCTTCTTGTAAAGAAAATGTGATCATTAAGTTGAGTTACGATGGACATTACTTTCCTTTTTCGGATTTAATGTATTCATGAATTTCATGTCCAGTGGCCCCTCAGCAGCTTGCAGGCTGGATATGTAAATCGGTAGCTGCAGAGGATGACTGGTCCATTAATAGGTGGAATTTGATGCTCATAAAAATGAATGCATTTAATGTTGCATGGCAATGGCTTGCTTGAATTTGTAAGTCGCCTGAGGATCTCGTACTTGGAATTCAGTGGCTCAGGCTGTATTTGATACAAAAACAATACAACTGGAGAGGCCCTGTGGTTTTAGAGGAGTGGCTCTTCTTTTGTCTGTGAGTTTCGCTTACATTTTTTGTAACAAATGTTATTCCAAAGAAGCTGTGAAAATGTGAAACACAATGATATTTGAAAACAAAGCACTGCAGTTCAAATTCATTGTGTCCACAGAAATATGTCTTCAGAGATCTGTTCAGATACTTTTCTTCAGGAAAAGCCAAGTTTTAGTAGTTATATTTTCATTATTAGGCATCCATGGTGGGATGTACAGGACTAAAAGGATTCAGTATGTCATTAAAGTAAGTACAGATCTGCCACTGTGGGGTTTTAAACACAAAATGAAATCCTGGCCCCTCCGAAGGGGCCCCCTTTGCTTCCTTTGGGCCCCATGCTAATTTCATTACTGATTTCAGAAGGGTAAGGACTTCTCCTGATTTTGATTTTAGTGTTCCTTCAAGCATGCAGACATGGAAATATTTGATTTCTTCTGCTGAGGCTTTTATTAAAGCAAACCCACACAGCATGCACCCCTTCCTGGGAAAGTGTTTATGTGATAAATTTCATTTTTCAAGCACATGAGGTTATGATGATGCTAAGAGGCTGCAGCCTGAAATCATTGTCGCTGCTTGCTTTTCCCTTGAGTGCTAGGACACAAATACTTCAGCTCTTTGTCACTTACTGCAAACCTGGGCTGAGGAAGGGCAGCAGCAAATAAGCAGAGAGAATGTTGTGTTATGCACTGTAAAGTTGTGCCAAGGAGAGAGGAATATCCAGGCTCAAATTATCTCTTTCCCTGAGGCTTCAGTGGTTTATTTATTTATTCTTTTTCTAGGGTGGAGTGCCGGCTCCAAGCCTTGCTAACAGCCGGCATCTTTCCTGTCAGAAAAAATACTTTGCTAGCAAGTGTCTTCCTTGGCTACAGCCTCTCTAAATGATAGTGATTTCAACCCAACACAGTTTGGCTGTGGAAGGTCTGTCATTACTGTAGTAATGTACGACTCTGTGGATACTGCATCCACAAGGATGTATGCAGGATTAGAATGAACAGTGCTTCCATTTGGCAGTCTGAAGAAATGACTATGGGTTGGTATGTTTCTGGGAGGCAGTGAAAGAACCAGATGTGCTGGGTGGGGGCAGCAGGAGCAGAACCAGGGTGAAGGACCCACGTCGGGTGGCTTGGGGTGCGGGTGGAACCTTCGTGGTGTTTCTTTCCAATATTATGCTGTTTGAAAAGACCCTGGAGGCAAGCAGGGGTGCTTGGTTATGATGTCCTGCCTCTGAAGTCAGCTACTTGTGATGGCAGGGATTTGCCCTCTGCTGTGAGTTGGTATTAGCCTGTCTTTAAGCTTGTAAAAAGCTGCTGTGTTTGCTTGAAGGGCATCAGGCAAGTATGCAGGTAAAACTCAGCTGCTTTTCTTCTGGAGGCTTGGTCTCTCAAGTAGTCAGTGCTCAAGGGGCTCGGTAGCCTTATCTGGAGTCACTGAATTCAGTGGCAGCTGAATGTGTTTGGCATTTTTAGGTATCGGTCGTTCTTTGGGGCTCTGGAAGGCAGCACTGTACCATGGTCACTTTGGCCAGGCTGCTCCAACCACCAGAGCTCTGGCCCGCTTTGCCAGCTCATGTGGCTCACGAGTAAAGGAATGGTAAGATGTGTAGGGCTGAAAAGTACCTCGGGAGATTCCCCCAGCCCCATCAGCCCCTCCCCTTATCTAGACTGTCCCATTTTCTCGGTGCAGGAGGGATTCTCCCTTCAGTTTGTCTGAGACCAGGTCCACAAGGCCTGGGAAGAGGAGAGTGAATGAAGCGGTTCTTCACCAGTTTCTGAAGACATTTCTAATTTAGCTGCTTCCAATCTCTGTTTGTAGAAGTGAGAACTGGAGCAAGCCTGGTCAATTAAAATGGCCATATAACTTTCGTTGTCATATTAAAGACTAATATAGATTAAAATTAATTCTTTTATACAACAGGAAAGGAATGAATCTCACCTAAGCAATCCAGTCTGTTGTACTTCCCCACTTGCTACAACAAGCAATTATCTATGCAGTGAGATTTTCTAGCATAGGTATGCTGAGGGGGGAGTGTGCTCAGTGCTCAGGGTGGGCCTGGGCCACGGGAGATGGAGCAGCTTCTCTTCAGCTGCATTCGCTCCCCTGGTTAATAGGTGAGGAGGCCGACTTCCAGCTAACGCAGTTATTTTGCTAGCTTACGTGGTAACTGTGCTGATGATCTGCTGCTGCCTGAGTAACCTCATTTTTGAATATGGCTTCTGCTGAAATCTTTGTGGAAAGAGCTGAGTCAAAAGCATAGTTTCCCCTCTGTGATGGGGAAATACCCAGACAGTGCAAACCCTCAAACCAGCAGCAGGTTTGTGCCTATCCTACATGGGATAGAAACAACGCAGATCCCAGAGCAGTTTTTGCAGCTGGGTCACAGCTATTTCCTTTCTAGTGAGAACAAGTAGCAACACTGACTGTCACTGGCTTACGTCTGTCGCTGTAAGTGCAATGTATTTACTGTCACCTGCATGCTTATATGTAGTAGTTACTGCAGGGCTGAGCGAGACTAAAAAATCTTACCTATATGGCTCCTGTCCAGCTCCTCCATGTCTCTTAGTGTGAAGAGCAGAACCTGATTGTATTTGTTTTCCGTCTGCCCCTTCCTCCCTCATCTTTGCTATCATTAATTGTTAGCCTCTGGCTTGAGAGATTGCCTCGTAGCATAGTGCTGATGGGACCTTTCCACAGGGGATTAAGGCTGGAGTGGATTGACAGGAGATGGTATCCTTGCAGTGGGAAGTATGCCAGTTGTGTGCATGCTCATTGCTGCTGCTCTTCCAGTTACTCCAGTTCATGTCAGGGCACGGGCAGGAGTCGGTCGCAGCTCCATTCCCCCTCACTGGGGCCAGCTGCCCAGATGTGGCCTAATGCACCCAGCAGCTGTGTATGGCCTTTTACAAGGACTTCAGTCTCTCTGCATCGGCTGCACCATCCCGTGGAAGTGTTTTCATACCTGGATCATCAGGTGGTTTTCTACTGTGCAATTGCAGTGCTTTGATCAAGGATGTGGGCAATGATAACAGCGTTGTGTGGCGTGCTGGCAGTAGTTGAGATGTCATTTCTTACTGTAACATGCTCCCTAGATGGCTAATATGTCTGTAAATCACGCAAGTGCTTTCCTGTAGCTTTGCTTGCTTTCCATTACCACCTTGGCTGCCAGGATTTCCAAAAGCACATCCTCCTGCACTTGTAAAGGTGCTTAGTCTGTATTTCCAGTGCCCTGAGGCATAGACAAAGGCCACAGTAAGCTCACTGAATCCAGGCCCTGAGAGATTATATTTGTTTTTTGCTTTATTTGGTTTGCTTTCTTGTGGAGTCTGGTTTTTTTTGTTTTTTGTTTTTTGTTTTTTTCCCTGTACACTCACAAGGAGGTGGGGAGAATCCCTTGGCATTTCAAAAGGTAGGAGTTTCCCCTTATCTTGTTAATCTCCTGATCTGCCCCTAACAAGACCTCAGAGACCCCTGTGGCTCTTTCCCAAAGGTGGAAATGTGTCCTGCAGTAACCAAAGGGTATCTGTTACCTTGCAAGGACAATGGGGGGTCTGGAGGCACGTTTACTCGTTGCTGCAAATAGTACAAGTGATGACTTTTTTTCCATAGTTAGGACAGACTGGCAGAAATTTTCTGTACTTTCTAGCTGTTGTATCAGGGAAGGTTTCCATGTGTGTTGGTGCTGTCTACAGCTAGAACTGTTGCAAAACAAAACAAAGTCTTATCCCTTCTATCAGTTTAAAGGAAAACCTTGTATCTAATCTGCCTCTGACTTTAAATCTCAAAGATAGCCAACTAAAAACAGCAGAGTGCACCAAGGGACTCAATTTTTAGGGCTTCTTGGAGGAAATGTTAAAAGATATTCACAAGGTTTAGAAACGTTGGATTTTTTTTTTTTTTAATGAAAATCCCACTGGCTGGTATTCCCTTGTCAATTTAAGCTCTTAGAGATAGCGTTTCTTTTATTTCTTTCATTAAAACCATTCTTATTCTGGCTCATGGAACTGTGCAAGTAGGAATTACAGCATTGCTTGTTATTTCATTGCCCATCCCATCCGTTCTTCATCCCCAAATCCTTTCAGCTCGCCCTCCCTTCCCTCCCCAGCTTGCCTTGAAGGGCTGGGAACGCCGGCTCTGGCGCATTATGCTGCCTGTCCAATTGTTGTGGGGTTGTGCTTGTGCGGGGAAGGTCACGAGACAAAAAGACCACCAGGCAGGGGTGTGGGGGGTGTTCAGTCCCTCTCCATTCAGCCCTTGTGGCAATGGGTGGGAAGAGTCTTGTTTGCACGACAGGATATCAGGGGGTGATGGCTTTTTGTTTAGGTTTCTTACACGGCTGCTGCACGGGCCCTGGAGGGCTACAACAAAAATAGGGCGCATATATGAGATTCATGGGACTGAAGCGGGATAACCAAGAGGCAGAGCAGTCGGTGCAGGACTGTCAGTGATTGCTCTGGATCGTGTGTTTGTGCTGTGTCCAGGCATGGCTCTGGTGGGAGCTCTTCTGGAATGCCTGAATCCTGTGGACTGAGATCCTTAGCTGGATGAATGCTGTGGAAGTTTCTCTGTGGTTGTAATGTGGGGGACAGCTCTGTGGATCTGCCACAGTGCCTGTATTTCCCTGAATATTTTTGAGATTTCCAGTCAATGTCTTTTATTTGCAGCATCTGCCTCCTTCCTCGCCCACCAGCTCCACACTTCCGAGAGCATCGCTGTGTTTAGACAGGACTTGCTTCCTTATCATCCCTGTCCCTCAGCCCGGCCCCCTCTCGCCCCCCGCCCTTAGGAAGCAGCTCAGGCTATATTTGCCACTGGCTTGCACAAAGGCCAACATTGTCAGCGACTCATTGCTACTGTCCCAATTACTCTGAGGTCATTTGCATAAGAAGATTGACCAGCCTGTGGTAGTGGCTTTGCCTTGGCTGTGTGATACGGGACACTTAGATCTGGGGAGCAGGAAAGAGCTGGAGTTCCCAGGCTGGGTGTGGAATGGGGATGGGGTGACAGTTTGGTCCCTTCCAGCAGGGATGTTACAGCAGCCCTTCCTGGAAGGGGATGACTTGTCAGCTGCTGGCAGCACGTCTGTCTGATTCAGTGGTGATAGCTGCCAGTTTCCCAGAGATGTGGATTCAAGCAGCCTCAAGCAAGCCTGAACTCCTGGCTGTCCCATCTAAGAAATCCTTCTCCTGTATAGTGTTTATGTATGTATTTATGTATTTATTTTTAGTAGATGTTGACCCTGCTTGACTGCTTCTAGACTAAGCAGTGAACTGCCTTGTGTTGTCACTTCCCTCAGGCACATGTAACCTCTTCTCCTTGTGTTTGGATTTCTTCCAGAGAGCTAGCTGTTCCTGCAGGCAGGCACTAAAGGGAGAGGAAAGCAGCTGGGAAGAAGCACAAATCAGGAAGCAAGCTGAAATGGTATGATCTCTTGACCCAAAGCGATGGCTGGTGCTGTTAGGGCTTGCTTGAACTGCAGCAGCTGCACAGCTCATGCTCCTCTCATTGAATTGAGAATTATTCATATTCTCTCACCCTTTCCCCTAGTGCCATATGTAACGTGATCTGCCAGTACCCAGGCTGGCAGATGGAAAACTGAGACACTCTTCTACTTGCAATTATGGTTCTTCATGGGCTCAACTGTCCTGTGAAGTTGCAATGTTCAAGCTTGTCAGCTTTGGCAGAGCAGCCTTTCTGGAGACCCTTACAGTCCCTCTGGTGCTGCCATGTGTTTGTGTGTGCCTGTGCAAACACACGTCAATCTCATGTCCTTGCCTTTTCCGGACACTCTCGCACTTGGACATCTCTTCGTGTTTGTGAATATCATCAACCTTAGTGTACTTCCTGGGGGTACTTTGACCTTTACTCTCTCTTAATCCCTCCTTTTTGCTTGAAAGAAACTGCATTGATATTCTTATATCTGTTTGGTGCAAGAAACTGCTTGTTTTTTTTTTTTAAAGGGGAGGGGGCAGAACCAGAGTCTCAAACTGAGGCAGAGATGGACCCCTCATGGTTCCTCTAATAACACTTTAAAAGCCAATCTGTATGTTTGACTTCCATGATGTGCTGAAAGGGCAGAATAGGGTCAAGTCTTAGATATTTAAATGTTTTCTGTTCCATTGTATTTGTTTTTGAGAGCTGTGTCCTACCTTCTACTGAATTTCTGTGACCTCTCATTTTAGCTTGTGTGACAGTGGAGTTTATTTATGAGCAAGCGAAACATGAGCTCCAGACACTGAATTAGCTTTCAAATGGTTGTTCCTGACAAATATGAAAGATTTTCTGAGCATGAAGTAACGGACCATGATTTAAGGCCTTACACTATCCCTTGTAGAGTGAGTCACTATATCTCTTGTTTTGCATTTGGGAAAATAAGATTTGGCACAGGATCATGTAGGGGGTGACTGACACACCTGAGAGGATTACCAACACCTTGGTCTGTCTTAACCTGCGCACCCAAAAGGGATGGGAGTAGATCCAGTTTTCAGCTCTGCTAGTGAGCTTCAAGTAATAAACCTATTTTCTAAATGTTTCAGTTCCCTCAGCTGTGAAAAGGGTGGCAATAGGGGAATAATGGCACTTAGTTTTGTCTGCAATGACCTAAAAGATTGGAAAAAGACTTTCTGTTTCCCTTTGAGCAAAATATTTAGTTTGACCTGATCCATTCATGTTGGTACTCTTAGCATAAACATAAATGACAATTTTCTAATGGAACATTTTCAAAATATTGTTGCCCAGTATTTTGGCCTTATAGAATTTGAGGGAATTTCTTCTAAATGATCAGTGTTCAAAGCGAAGACAAATTCACAGGGAAGTCTTGGCAAGACTGAAATCTCCAAGGTTTTACTTGGAAAAGTTTTGTTTTGGAAAAATTATCCTGGCTTTAGAAATGGGAGGAACGTTGTTCAAAGAACACTTATGACAAGCATTGTTTCTATGTTACACGTATGAACTGCATCTTGTCCCACTTTTAGGGCAGTGTTACACTTGCATCTATGGGTTGCTGCTTGTAATTATCTTGATGCTTTATCCCATCGGCTATTTCTATGTCACTGGCACAGTTTGCTACAACCCCTTTTAACAGAGGCCGTCTGGCTGTTGGTGGCTGCTGTTTGAGCTGTGCTGGGTTCATGAGAATTTGTTGACTGGGAGCAAAGAAGGTGTCTGATGGTGGAGGGATTATACAGGGATAGACGAAGGTAACACTGTCTGCTCCAGGCAGCTTTTCTGCTCCTGGATTAAAGTTCATGCTGTGTTACTTGTTTCTCTCTCTAAGGCCTTGTCAAGTCTGTGTGGGAAGCTATTCTGTTTGCACTGTTTCACTCCACTCTGCTCTCTCTCTGCCTCATTTCTCCTCCCTCTTCCCCCTTCCATTCAAGCAGCATCTTTCACTCTTCCCTATTCAGTGTTTTTGAGTGTCTTTGCTCTCTGCCCTGTGTAAAACTTCCATGCCCTCCCTACCATTCATCACCTTTTTGCTCATTCACATCCCTGCTTGCCTTTCTCCATTCATCTGGGCTTCCTCTCAGCCAGTCTGGGCTGCCCTCTCCTCCTGCCCCTTCTGCAGTCCTCCTTTTGTGTCTTTGCACTCCCTTCTCTGTGACCATCCGACGTGCAGCACTCTGCAGCATGTGCCGTGAGGATGCTCTGCTAGAAGTTGATCCCACTTGGTGGGCTAATTAATCCCCAGTGGAAGCCTGGTGGGATTGTTTGAGGAGGATTTGTCTCTCTAATTACACTTGCAGGTGAGAAGACTTTTTTTTCTCCACTCTCTTCCCACTTCCCAGAGATGCAAGAACGATGCATGACTAAGAAAAGTATTGCCACTTCCTAAACGTCCTTTTCAGCCTGGTCTTCCTGTCTCCCTCCTGCCTTGTTTTTCTCTTTGTTTTCAGTTGTTTCAGCTCTCAGGTGACTCTAGGGGGGGGTTGCTTTGAATTTCTTATTCCTGAGGAATGTGACTTCCATTCTCTTAATTATGCTAGCTCTCTAATTATGGTTGTTGCCTGTGCCTTCTCTGCTTCCTTCTTCTGATCATCTGCATTTGGGCCGCTTGGTGCTGGGACCATATCAGTTTTGGAAAGCCATCTCTGCACTTGAATGTGTGATTTAAGTGTTGCCCAGGAAATAGAGCTTGTGACTTACAGTGACCAGGGCTTGTTGTTTCTAAGACCTGATGCAGCCACAAATCCGTGCTCCTGATGCGGGCGCAGCAGATGTGGGCCACAGGCCTCTGCTAAAGATCCCCCGGCCTGCTGTGCCCCTGGTCCCCTACAGCTCGCACCCGTGCTGGCAGCGTGCAGGTATCACCTGATCCTACTGAAGGAGCGGGTCTCTTTGCTGCTGTGTGGCAGGAAAACTAAGTGGGAGGTCTGCTTGCCTGGGGATGCCCATGGGGGCTTAAGCTTTGAATAGTTAAATGGCATTCGAGCCAGACTGTTCAAGTGAAAAGGGGAATATTAGAGCTTGGGAAGAGCGCATAGGCTTGTCAGAGGAAGCAGGTGCTCTTCAAATGTGTGTGAGCCCTGCACACATGTGAAGTTTGATTAGTTCAGTTAAGGAGGCAGAAACGAGGTGGAGGCAGGCAAGGAGAGTGGCTGAGGGAGGGAGGGTTTGACAGGATAAGCACTTTGTTGTGTGGGAGGCTGTGAAGGGAGTATCTGCTACTCTCTCCCCAGGCAATAAAAAGCCCCTGATATAGCTCAGGTAGGGCCAGGCTATGTGGGGACTTGTCAGTGCTGTGAGAAGGAGCCTTGCCTCTGGAAACTGTTTAAAAGATGGATTTCAAGCCATGCTGTGGTGGTTTATTGCCAGGCTGGCGAGCGTGTAAAAGAGATTCCCTGCTCACTGTGTTTGGGCCCCGCGGTGACACTACACCTGCAGGGCACAGCTAACGCCAGGCCAGCCCTGTGTTTTGTTGCCTGCAGGGAGAATTGCTCTGCTCCAGCCGTGGGGCTTGGGCTGGGAACCTATATGGACATTGTTTCTTTCTATGAAGTTAGTTGTAACCCTGTTGCAGAGTCTTTATTATATCATGATTTGTTTTAAAACTTCTGACAAGTTGTGTGTCTATTTGATGAACTGTGGCAGAAAACTCTGGACATGCACTGCCATGCCTTGCCTTGCGTTTGTCCCTCACAACCAGTATGGGCATATAAGAAGCCAAAAATGTAGCTTGATTTTGCTGATCAATGGTTGTCTGTGCAGCTTTGGCACTTGGACAGATTT
This sequence comes from Anseranas semipalmata, assembly GCA_013399115.1. NCBI lineage: Eukaryota > Metazoa > Chordata > Aves > Anseriformes > Anseranatidae > Anseranas > Anseranas semipalmata. The sequence continues at coordinate 813,823 of VXAA01000593.1, forward strand.
CTTCTACCCTTAAACCAAAACCATATTTGACATAGCAAATGCTGGGGAGGCACAAACACTGCGGGGCTGTCCTGCACAGTCCTCCATGCAAGGAACCTGTAGCCTGGGTGCCATCCAGGGCTGATCTGGGTATATGTCCTAAGAAACAATGTGAGCCACCAGAGTTTCCAGAAACCTGGCTCCTTACTGCAATTGTAACCCCCGTGATTACCCTGGAAAGGTGTAAGCCAGGATTGCTTGCTCTCAAATATTAATTATTACTCTAATCTGTATAATTTAATACTTCCAGCTCTGGGCTCCATTTGGAACCAGCCTGTCAGGTGTACTTGCGAGATGGTTGTGTTGTAGCAGTGTAACACCAGGTGCCTGCAAGGCATCGCAGGTAATTGTGCAGTGCCTCTGTCTCCTCTTCACGAGGCTAACAATTCCATCTGCTCCAGTTCAGCCTGGAAAGCAGAGGAGCTTCTTTGGTAGCTTCTAGTCCCCACAGCTGAGCAAAACCAGGTGTAAAATTGGTACAAGTTCGATACGCTTCCCGGTCTGTTTAGTAGGAGTCTTGCTCGGTGGTGGTGGTGGTTCTAACCAGAAGCATGGTCTGAATTCTGGTATAGGTGGGTCATTCTTGTTTCACGTGTGTTAAGGCAGTTGTTAGCTGGGGCTTTAAACCCATCTGTTTGGTTTAGGTTTTTCTGAACCCTAATAATGTCTTGCAGTCAGGTCAGCAGTGAACAGCTGGGATTGTCTGGTCTCTCATAATGAAGGCCAGAAGACTTTCTGAGCAGTGCTGACCTCAGCCATACCTCATCTCCTAGGAAAGCTTGTGATTCAATTGTAAAAATTCTGGTGAAGTTAGTGAGCCATTTCACTTGTTAATACTAAAAACAATCAACTAATCTAATCTAATGCTGTCCAGCTTTGACCTCTAGCCCCTAGATGTGATTATACCTTTGTCATAGTGAGGAATCCTCTACTGCCAAATTTCTTTTTTTTTTCATGGGTTATTTTGGACAGTGATCAAGTCATTGCTTAACCTTCCATTTCATTTCATGAGCTTATGAATTGAGCCTGTTAGCAGAGCCATTCAGACTGTACCAGTGACATAGTGCCAATGCAGAGGTAATGTCACCTCATTTACAAGCCTACAGGTCGTATTTCCTTTTTTTTTTTTTTTTTTTTGAAAGCAGTGTTACCTTGAGAGCACTCTGTAACAACGAACAAGGCTTTCCCCCTGCCAGTGGCTGCTTCTGAAGATGGCATTCCCCATGCTGTAAGCTGGCTGGCGTTCTTGGCTCCTGGCCATGTGGTTTTCTGTTTGTTTTTACAGTAATATGTATTGTCTGCAAGCATCTAGCTTTACCAAAAGACCCAGCTCATGCTTCATAACTTGCTGTTTTAACTCATCTGTGAGCATTATGCAGAGTTATCTTATTATTTCTCCTAAGTCACTAATGATAATTCTGTTGGGACAAGAACAAGTTCTCATGTGACCCCATTAGCAGCATCTCCATGTGATGGTAGCTCTGCAGCTCAGTTTTATTTTTGAGACCTATCAAACAGCCAGACTCTCACATGTTGAATGTGCGACAGCCTGAGTTTGTGTCACATTGAGTCCTCAAACACCGTGTTGTCTGGTGCCGTCAGATGCCTTGCAGAAATTGTTTATACCAGTGATCTTGTCTTATGATCTGCACCAAGCTTGTATTCTCATCTAGATAGTACCAGTTCAATGTATTCTATTTTCTGTAGCCATTCTAACTGGTATTAGACCATTCCTCCTTCGGTTGCGCATTACTGCATGTCAGTCATCTGTTCATTTGCTCTGGGTTGCTCTCAGGCTGACAGACCTGCTCGTTCTATTAAATTCTTGTCACAGCCTTGCAGTTTCAGGAATGGTGGGGCACCTGCCACCGTGTTTGGACAGGACTTTTAGAGCATGGTTGGAAGGGCTTTGTTGTTGATTCAAAGGTGGAAGAAAGGTACAAAAGCAGATCTTGATGTTCCTCCAGTGTTCCCACACTTGCAGAAAATCAGTATTAGTACTGTCTTTGTAAAATCTGCTGGATGCAAGTTATCTAGACCTGCTGATTCAAAACTATCTAACTTTAGCAACTGCTGTGTAACATTCTCAGGAGTTACTGCTGGGACAGAAAGTACATCGTCGTCATATGATAGAGATAAGTCATTGGGCTTTTGTCCAAATACAGAACAGAAACACCAACTACTCCTGAATTCTTTGCACTGGTGCCACCTATGCTACTTTTTCAGGCTAATATTGGACCAAAACCCCCTGGTCTGAATGAGAAGACTTGTCTGCCTCGCCTGTACCAGCAGGGACTCTGCTGTGACAGGAGACATTGTCAATTGCAGTGAATTTTAAGGAAATGCTTGTGTACGTTTAGTTAACCTGGGGGTAAGCAGGGATCTGACTGCAGGAGCTTGGTCTGAAATACAGCCCCAGCTGAACAGCTATTCCACTTTTTTTTTTTTTTTTTTTTAATTTCCTTAGACAACCCGTGATTAGAGCCTGTCTGTCTCTAGACTGTGAGGTTGTCTGCGCATGCTATGCCTTATGCTAAGTTCTGTAGTCCAAATAAATGCAGCATCCTGCCCAGAATGTATTGCATTTCAGCTCTGAACGAAGTGGGTTTCCCACTATATCCCATCACCATGTAGAAGCCCTGAGAGATTTAATTAATATTTATACAGGATTTTGAGATTCCCCAATAAAACACTGCTAGAAAGACATAAACAATAATTATGTGGTGGTAACAAATGAGTATATCAAGTGTCAGGGTACTATGGATATTGCTGTTTTCAGCTTTTGATATTTAATACCTGACATCATCCAAACGAAAACTGGGTTTTATTTTAATCAGACTTTGGAACTTTAAGCCTTAAAAACTAGAGGAATTCAAAAGGGAGAACAAGAGACTGGGCTTTTGCACATATAACAATGTTTGGGCCAGTGCTGACAAGCAGATCTGAAAAGATTTGCTGAAAGGATTTAAGAAAAGGTTTTAATTGTTAGGTTGGATTTGGTCATGGCAATCACTAAGTGATGTCTGCATGGACAAGATGAAGCTTCCATCTCAGAAACCTGGCAGAAATTTAGGAAGCTGTGGAATCTGTTCTGGTTTTCAGTGCACTCGAGTTTTCATACATTGCTACTTGCTATTTTACTAACACATAAAAATCCCTACCAACATTAAGGTCTCTCTCTTTTTTTTCTTTTCCATTTTTTTTTTTCTCTCCCAGTGAGCAGAATGTTAGACCTAGACCAGCAGAGCATGCAAAGAGACCTAGCTGCGTGGAGATCTGGCCTGAGGTTGCCCGGTTAGTCAGCACCAGAGCTGGGCTGGTGATGCAAGACTTATGACTTGCAAGACAGGGCCGTAACCTGTCCTGCCTGCCTGGCCTGTTGCTTCAGCTGAGGATGTCTATCCAGCAAAATGTGCAATGGGGCCCGTGCTGGATCAAGATTAAAAATCACGTTTCCACCTTAACAACAACAACAAAAAATCATTCTAGAGTGCCTCAGCTTCTTTCCATTAGTCGTAATGCACTTACATAAATAATAGAAGAGGAAGAAGCAGAACTGGAGAAGGCTCAGTCTATAAACATGTCTTTCTGCATTAAGCCTTGTGGCAGAATGGAGGGCATCTCCTGCCATCCATGCTGTCTCATTAATCATGTAATTATCTCCCTCACTTTCAGCGCTGCATCTCCTTCCTCATCGGTGTTGCTGATAATGGAGCTTCTGTTTACCCTGGCTTCTTTCTGGGGTGTGACTTTGGCTTCAAAGCCAGTACAGTAGCATATTTTGAATAATTTAGTTCCGGGTGGCTTGAACGCTGTGTAATTTCCCAGCTGAGACTGGAGGCTGATTCCTGTGAGTGTTCTGCCAGGAGGCTGATCTGGAGAGCGGCAGTGGGATTGCTCAGAGTGGTGGGTCATCGAGTCAGCAGAGGACTGAAAGCTGATTCAACAGGTCCTGTGAGTGCATCTTGGCTCTCTCTTCTCTTGGTGTCTTAGGAAGGACTTGCAGCAAGAAACCCACAGACAGAGGAAGGAGAGGGGAAGAGAGCTGCATTTAAAAATGTGCTTGGAGGCAGAAACATGGATTTGGGTACCTGAATGAGCATGAAAGACTTTCCCAGCAAACTGTGGGTCAGAATTTCCTGGGGTCTCTGAATACAGGTTTTGCTTGTCCTCTTGTATGTCTGTGGTGGCTTGGACCGGGATCTAGACCTCTACAGAGTCAAGGATGTGAGGGCAGGAGTTCAGTGCGGTGTCTAGCTGATGGGCCCCTGACCCAGCCGTCACTGGCTTTGGTTTTAGAAAGGCTGATTAGTTTCTGTATGTGAAACCTTGGTAGAAGACCAGCTATATTCATGTTCTCCCTCTGCTGCTTGGCCTTGTGGCTTGCTAATTGTCCTTTGTTGATGTAGTTATCACACAGTCATGCTCTGTAAGTGCTCCACAGCACTCACTGTGCTGGCTCATGCAGGCACAGGTATAGTGCTTCTGCCTTGTAGATGGGGAAGTCAAGGCACCGTGAGAGGCTCCTGGGTTCACTCCAGAAATCTTTGCAACACCAGGAATCAAAACTGGTCCCAAAGCCTTCTTTCTTGTCTGCCTAACAACTGAGCAGCATTGCATTCCTGAATCATTTTATTCTCCTCTTCATATCAAATCAGTGCTTCTAGTGCCTGCCTAGATGAAATGCTTTTGCAGAAGGTGATAGCAGATGTCAGTAATGTAGGACCCATACTTGTCTCTGTGCCTGAGACAGTGAAAGAAATAAATTAGACCAGAAATGCCTCTACAGATTGGCCAGCTGTCTAATGGACCTGGGTCCTTCAGGCTACACTGGTCTTCAAGGAAAAGGGAATCTTAGACCAGCTCCCTCCATCTCCACTTTGCCATGTGCTGTATGCAGAGAAACAGTTACAAATCCAGGTGATGGGCCATCTGTTCTGCAAATGCCTCTCCTCCCGAGCAAATGCTGATCTGGGTAGTATCGTGCTCTCTTGCAGCAGCTTTCCCGTGGAGCGGGTGCTGTCTGGGAGCCCTGTCTGGTGAGTTAGGGTATTTCCTCTGTGTTTAAATGCAATCTGGATTTTGAGAGCCAGGTGATGTTTCCAGCCCTCAAGTTCACCTCAGGTCAAAGCAATCTAGCATGCGTTAAAAGTGCAGCTGAACAGCCCTTAATCACTTTACCCACCACTGCCCAGACAATATAAATTCATTATTAACAGGGGAAGAGAGCGTGCGTCATGGAGCCAGCACTAATGTTTTGCCACACATGTTCATGCGACTCAGACTAGGTGACTCTCTTAATGGTGAGAAGCTGCATTTTGAGGCGGAGGGGTATTCACTGGCCTTCCTCTCTTCCGGATCAGGGTTCCTCCTTGCACGTGCACTTCCCACTATCAGAAGAGAGCTCAGGATCATTAGGTTGTTGGGAAGGTCGTCACCACCAGATAGTGATGAAACTCCCGTTAAAACAGCCCTTGCTTTTTGCCCCCTTGTATGTATTAGGGGGCAGCTCCGGTGTGGTGCGAGATAAAGCAGCAGCTGTCATTTCTGTATATCAGGGGGAGAAGCTAAAACTCGGGGCATTTTATTTTCAGAATCTGCCTCCTAGCCCAGAGCAGAGCCAGGGTCAGTGCCAGGAGGCCTGACTGCCAGGCTGGTCTCTCCCGGAAGCAAAGGCACCGCTGAACCATGGAACAATTCAGGTCTGAAGGAGATGATCCAACCCAGAGCCAACATCCAAACTGGATAAATTTGCTTGGAGCTTTGCCCATCATGAAGACAACTTATGGCTTGAGTGATATATTCTCTTCATGCCAAGACAATGTGGGAAACCATGGGTGGTAGCAAATTCTCTGTTCCTGGGGCAGAGCTGCAATTCCAAAGCCAGCCAAGGATCCTCATCCTGTGCCCAGTTCAGCTGTTGACTCTCCAGCTGCTCTGCTGCCCCAGAGGGCTGTTTGCCATGGGGGGAGAGGAGCAGCTGGCTGCGCTGTGTGAAATGTCTGCCTTTTCCCAAGATACCCATTGTCTGTCTGCAGCATCAGCCTCCACCCTACTTGAGCACTCAGCCGTGGCTGATGTGTCTTTAATTAAAGAGGAGAAACAATCTGAGTTTTCATTTGCTTTTCTCAATCCTGTTTCCTATTTCCATCAGAGTTTATAGCTCCCTCCCCTTAATTTTGTCTTGCAGTTTTGATGTGGTATCTTCACTTTGTGGAGTATTTGCTCTAAAATAAGGAAGAAACAGAAAGGGGGAAAGAAAAAAAAAAAAAAAAAAAAGCTTGTTTTGGGCCAGGGAATTAATATCTTGGGTCAGATGGCTGCTACGGTCATTAACATATTTACATTTTTGCTTAAGAGCCTGGTGGAGGATCAAGGGAGTTAAGGGTGATTGTCACTGAAACAGAGGAAACCTTGCATGAAATTGCCGTTAGTGTCCCATTGTTTGGGGGTGGGGGACAATTGGCCTTCCTCGTCCCCACACGGGTTATGTTGCACTTGTCTGCCCGAGTAGATGGGCAGAGGCAGAAGCAACCAAGCTGAAGGAAGCCACTGGGCTGCCCTGGCTGCTGGGAGGCTTAGCCCGGGGAGCACCCCTGCGGGGCCGGACCTGGGGCTCAGCGCGGCCATGCTGCTGGCTGCCCGTCAGCGCCTGGCCTCTCCCTGAGACAACGTGCTCGGCTGGGCTTGTGGGGCAACTGGCCCTTACTGAGATCGTCATGGATAAATGCATGAAGCGCCTAGCGAAGGTCAGTTGCCTCTTTTATAATTGATGCACCCAAATGTTTTGAGTGTGCTGTCACAGGTTGCTTTTGTGGTGCATGGAGACGCTTGTTCTGCAGGACTGGCTCAGCTCCTTGATTTTTGTGGCTAGTTCTGATATCAGAAACAGGGTTTGAGGTGGTATGAAGTGTTGGGATGGATTTTGGGTGCTGTGGTGACAGATGAGTTTAAAGTACCATTATTTTATTTTGGGGGGAAAAAAAAAAAGGTTAAACATAAATAAGAGAATTCCCTTACAGCTGGGGTTTACAGTAAAACATTCTGCTCCAGCTTGTGGAAGCTGTGTTCTAGTCCTGTTCTGAGGCAGACATTTTTAGTTCAGATGCCAATTATTTGCTGTTCACCTATTGCTCTTTCATGCTGTTCAAATCCACAGTTTGAATTCAAACTTATTTCTAATTTGTATCAATAACGTAGTGCCCAAAAGAAAATTATACATAGTAATGTGAAAGGGGAGAACAGGCTTCCTAATACATTTATAGTACTGAAAATACTAGCTACCTTCTGTCACTGCTTGGTGGGAAAAGCAGCAAGACGGTGCGCTGAAGGAGGAATTCTTGTGCCTATTGGTGTGAGAAAGAAGCATCATCAGAGTAGAGATGGACAGGCTTCATCTGTCTGTCTGGAAAGCCAATATCCAGTAAGAGATACGGACAGTACCACCCTGAGTAACAGGATCCTATCTGCTCTAGCGCTGGAGAGTGTGGAGTCATTATTGTGTCCTTGGGGGCTGGTTTGAAGTCCTGAAGTGCTTGTGTAATATCTGTTCTTGGTTACAAAATGTTTCTTTTTGGAATGCTTTAAAGCAGAACAAAGTCTGGGAAAAGTGGTCAGTGATCTGAGTAGCTTTTTTGTGCTTAGGAAGCCAGCTTTTCTATCTCTTCTGGCCTTTGAAGGAACATCGATGTTCCCCACTGCTGTGGCCATTGGTGTTTCTACAAAGTCAAACAGAGAGCACACAGCACAGGGGGAGATTCCCATGCTTCAGTCACTGACCCTGGCCCTCAGACTGGGAGGCATTTAAGCCTTCAAGGAGCAAATGGTTTTGTCCTAGACAAGATAAATTCTGACATCTTAAATGTCCAGATATACTTGAAGTGGTATGGTTAAGTAAGGCGTTGGTTGGGTCAAATGTTTTCAGGAAACAAGGATGAACACAGCATTGTCTATGGGATTGCAGGTGTCAGATCCATTCACTGAATGACTCATCTCTGCTTCTGCAAATTCCGCTTGAGAAAGGTCATCTCAGGTATTATGCCAATAATACTTTATTTCCTGGGTATCTGTGCCTCTGGGATTGGGGACTGCAAAATTTGGCTGGCTTGGTCATCCCAGCAAGAGCCAAAAAGCATCAGAGCTGAGCCTCGTGGAGAAGCCCTAATTTTGGGGTTGGTTTTAGGATTCGATTTCTTAACTGAAAGCATTAGAGTGGGATGGACAGAGTAGAGGAACTGAACTTGTCCAGGGATTAATATTAAGCTCCTGTTTAACAGTAAACAGTTGATGAAATCCACCTTCGGCTCTGGGTGCCAGCTGTCAGGAAGGGTATATCCAGGCTGCCTCACAAGGACAGAACAACCTTTGGCAGGTGGTGGGGGTGAGCACCCAGCTCTGACTGTCTACAGGTTGGTTTTGTGTAATCCACTTCCCCCCAGCAGCTTCTACATGGAGGAGCTGCTGCTTTGACAAAATAGGAGGCCAGCCCTGCTCCAGCAAGGGACTGTGATCTCTCCTGCTCAGGTTAGGCAGCTCTTCCTCAACAAAGCGGCCAGCGATAGCAGAGTCCCCAGGAGCAGTGGGAGAAAGGCACTCGGCTCACGCCAGAAGGAGCTGGAGCCAGGTCCTCGCACGCGGCAATGCAACCTCCAAACAAGCTGCCGTGCCTGAGGCTGCGCTGTGTTGTAGCTGCTCTGCTCTGGCTGAGCAGTGCCAGCCCTGCTGCTGGCAGGATGCATCCTCTGCCACAGCCCTCTTCTCACCCGCTCCCTTGCCAAGGCAGCCTTTACTCTGCTGCGTCTGATCGAAGGCCCGGCGCCTGTTCAGCTTTTGTTCTGTTAGGAGAGAGTGAGGATTGTCAGGACCTTTTTGGCTCTGCCAAGGCCTTTTATGTCCCAAATGTTTCCATGAAAAGACTCCCTCCTGACCACCCTGCCCCCTGACAGCCATTCAGTCCAGCCAACAAGCTTGATATCATTATCTACAAAAGGAGGCCAGTGAGCACCAGGGTGCTCAGAGCCAAGTTTGGGAAATCAAAGGCAAATCTCCCAGCAACAGAATTCTGGCGGAGATCAGGCTGCGCCACAGCTAGCGCAGGATGGTCTGGCCGCTTGCATCCGCTGGTTTTCAAAGCACAAAAGAAACACGCACGGCGTGGTGCCAGCACTGCCTTTGTTGGGGCTGGGGCTGTGCCCGCCTGTGTGCAGGGGCTGCCAGCAGAGTGCCCTGGGGAGCTGGGTGTCAGTTAGAGGCTGGAAGCGGCTGGAAGTCTGAACAACCTAGTGAAACTGTCTCCTTTTGTTCAGTGACGTTCTTAGGAGATGAACCATTTAGTGTGATGGAAAACAGTGACTTTTGGTCAGAGGGGGATTCCCTCCAAATCTCACCTGGGACTTTCCTTCTAATAAGTCTGATTTACATTCTGAAATAGGCATGTGGCTGCCTTGCCATTTTTAGTTTGATTTAATGCTCATCTCCAAAAACTCTTTCCAATCCATCCATAAAGAGCTCTTCAGCAGTGAAAGCACTTACACTTGGAAGGCATCTATAGAGGTGATCTGGAAAGCTGACTGTCAGGAAGACTGAGCAGAAGGGGCTCTAGGAAGGATGACATGTTCCTGTGTTGCAATTGTATTAGGAAATACAGGTGTAAAACTGGTTTCAGTATGCTTTGTCTCACAGGATGCATCTCCCATCTGCTTGATAGTCCAGATAGAGCAGGGTATAAAAAATAGCCAAGAGAAACAATGATACAGGGGGAGGGAATGTGAAGGGAGCTGGCTTAGCTGAAGCTTGGCTGGGGGTGGGATGCTGATGCCTGGATTCGCCTGTCTCTGCAGCAGGGTGCTTTGTAGTTCAAGTAGGCAGTGAAAAGGAGCTGGAGGTCGCCAAAATCTAGAGCAGCTGCCAGGATCCCTGCAGGTCTGCAGCAGATAATGAAAGCATAGGAGGCCAGAGTTGTATGTAACATGGAATGGTTAATTCTGGCACTTTCCCCTCCTATTCCAGTTTGATCCTGACAACACTGGCTACATCAGCACCGAGAAGTTTCGCTCCCTTCTCCAGAGACACGGCTCAGAGCTGGACCCCCACAAGCTAGAGGTTCTCCTGGCCCTGGCAGACAGCAACTCAGAGGGGAGGATCTGCTACCAGGACTTCGTCAACCTGGTGAGTGCTCTGACTGGCAGGGCCTGTCAGTCCTCGGCTCTGCTTAAAATGTTGTCTAGTGAGGGACAGCCTCCCTCCCTTCCTCCCTCAACGTCACTGTTTGCTGTGTCCCTACATCACACTCTGAATGAGCTTGCTGGAACATTCAATGGTGGCTGAACTCTTAAGCCAAGAGTCAAGTTGCTGCTGATTTTTTCCAGGGAAACGTATTTGCATGGGTAAAACCTGCGGGAGCTGTTGTGAGAAGAGCATGAAGCAGTGGTTGCTGCTAGTTTGGAGGCTTTTCCTCTTAATATCAGCTGGTAGCTCTAATAAGGAGCCATTTGTTTGCAAACAGAGGTCTGTCAGTCTGGATGTCTCCTGTTGTATCTAGGGATTTCACCACTTCCAGAAAAAATATATAGATGACTTTTTGTTGACTTGCTGTGTGGAGTCATATTGCACTGCTGTAGACATCTACAGCAACAGGGATATAATGTTTCTAGGTCATGTTCGTTATATCCCAGGTGAGATGTCTCAGACAGCATGAGTCATGATCTGGATACCTCTTTATCTCTACTGATGTGTCAATTAGTGAAGGGATGTCTCTGTTTCCCATCAAGGCAGTTTGGCCAGCCAACACAGATGTAGATGTGTGTTGTTAGATGCCCAAGATGGCCTAAAAATGTTTTTTGCAAAACAGGTCTCTTGGGTGGTAGCTCTTCCAGGCACTTTGTCCTGTTCTTGCTCTGTCATTCCCCACCTGAGTCCCAGCAGACTTAGTGCAGCAGGAAGAGAAACCTGGGTGACAAAAACAATGAGCAGAGAATGTCAGTGATGTTCTTAAGGTTTTGCTGGAAAGCTGGACACGTTCTTGATGCAGAGTATAATCATTTGTATCTCTATGTGTTCCTGCAGTCAACACAGGGATTTGATCCCTCCATTTGTCATGGTCACTCATTTATTATGTTCTTGGTTTGGAAAAAAAAAGTTTCTTTTAAATGTGAGACATTTTACATGTGAGTCAGAAAAACATTATAACAGGGCACAGCTGTCAAGGATCCAGGTTACAGCCTCAGTCAAGCAGTGGTCAGTGTGAAGATGAAATTACAGTGATACAATGACATAAAATAGATCTGCTGGACCTAATCAAGCTGTCTTGTTAGCACTCTGCATACATTTATGTATACAGTAAAATAAATGAAGAAACTATTAAATAGATCACAGTGAGTGTGAGGTTTCTCTCAGCTCCACCTTAATAAATGGTGTGGTTAATAGCACTCTGTGATCAGCAGTGTATTTATAGTAACAGCTGCTTGTTCTACAGTTTGGTATGTTCAAAGTACCATGTAGGCATTAACTAATCGAACTGCACAACACTTAGGTAGTGGGAAGAGCTATCTTCTGACTTATTTTACAAAAATGATGGCCCAAGGCCAGCCAGCATGTTGGCAGCAGGCTCAGGAATACAATGGGACTTTTTCTCTCTCTTCGCTTCACTGAACTTGAGAGCAGAGCAAGCTACGGAGAGGCAGGTGGGAGGTGAAAGGCATGGGCATCCTCCTCCTCCTTTGGGAAATGGGAGATGGTACCAGTCCACACCTGCCTGAAAGTGACTTCTGCAGAATGGCAAATTTCCTTCATTGCTGTTGAATGACTCCTGTAAAGAAGCCATTGATTTTCTGTCGACAGCCCCTCTGTCCTCCTCATCTGCATTTTTTACCCTTGCTAATCAATAGGTAATGCAAATGCCAGAACAGTAAATTACTTGCAAATGGCATCTCTCCTCTCTTTCTTCCTCCAGTTGCTATTGATTTTCAACATCCAAAATTTTTAGGGCTCCTTCTCCTCTCCATAGCTTCCTGCTCCCAAACCTTCCTTGTGAACTTCTTGATGAAAAGAAGCACCACAGCTGATAGACAATTGGCATTGTGAAGTTGGTGAAACAGTCCTGATCCACTTTATAGCTGTCAATCTTGGCACAGGCAATTATGTGTGGTGGTATTAAGCACATGCTTTGTGCTTGATGATGATCAGCCATCTCTGCTTTTTGCTCAGTTTAATTTGTCTGTTTTGGTAGCTTAGAAAGAATCGATACGCTCTCAGAAATGATGGTGCTGGATCTGTGGAAGGGAAAGCTTGACCTTTTACTGGATCCACAGAGTCTTTACATGCATGGCTCTGTATATGTCTGCTTTTTATTTCTCCATCAATATCCATGAACAAATGCTCTCACATGATAAAACACTGTTGATCAGAGGATCTCATGGCCTCCCAACCATGTTCAAGGTACTAAAAATTTGAGCAAGAGGTAAAATTGTGCCAATGAAGCTCTGGCCACTGGGGAGGCCTTGAAGGGGGGAGCAGGGCTGCGTATCAGAGATGCATTAAAGTGCAGTTGTCAAAGCAGATGTGTGAAAGGAACGGAATTCCTACTGGGGGTCGTTCACAAGCAGCCCTCCTGGTTTCTTCACAAGCTTGGTGATGGAAAGAGCTGATGAGCTATCTGCAGCACTGTCTCACAGAGCTTGAAAGATAAAGATGGTGTATTCATTTTGATAAAAATCAAGTGGGGAGGGTCCTCCCTTTTTTTCAGCCTTGCAAAACCCGTGATCTTTGCTGAGTTTCCTGGATGTGTGATAGAATGAGATGCTGCTTATTTTGAAGGGTGCTTGGCTACTCACTAGAGAGTCCGCTGCTGAGAGATGCTATTGGTGACTACAGAAGCCATTGTAACTCTATGATATGATTATTTCCAAGACACTGCAGGCCATAAACCTCACAGAGCAGTAGCGTTAACACTTGGTTTCCAACAGGATACGTCCCAGAGAGGGCAGTCAAAAATGCGCACGCTCACATGCTCCCACATCATCACCATCACCAAGAACTCTGGCTGCTCGCTGGGACACTGTGATCCCTGACTAAAGTGCTGCTATTGAGCAAAACCACGTTCTCCTCTGATGTCCAAAGTGTGTTGTGAAATTCCAGATGTGACGACAATGTAACTCTAGGACTTCTCACCTTAATAAGGAGACCCAGATATACCCACACAATTAATATGCCTGCTCACAACTCAGCAAAGCAAAGTAAATTTCTGAAACTTAAAATTTTACAGAACAATAGTAGACCCTAGAAATCACTCAGTAAATAATCTGAGTAATGAATAAATTCAGGGAAGCTGAAACTCCTCGTGTCACGTGCAAACAGAAAGGGCTTGAAAAAAAAAGAGGCAACTCATTGGGAATTATTTTCCTCTGTACGTATTTCCTCTGAGATTCATCTCACATAATTATAAAACATAATGCTGCAATCATATCCATTTCTGTTTCTACACTAGGACTTGCAAGAATGTCAGAAAGCAGTTTCAGATAGGATTTCTTATCCTGTGTCTGAGAGATACAGGAAACACTGGTTTTTCTGCACCAAGTGGAGATGTCTTGTGCATTTCTGTTGTCTGGTTGCTTTTCTGCATTGTAAAGAGAGACTCTAAAAATGCACAGTGAAAATTCTGGCTGTGAACAGCATTGGGCACAGGATCAGATAATGAACAAAGCTGTTTAACTAACTTTGCTACTTTTAGAGATGGGACAAGCCAGAAGGTAATTATAGTTGAGATGTTATTTGCTGGGATCCTTGCTGAGCAGCATTTGCTGCTGGCAGTCCTGGACTTCTTCATGTAGTATCGTATGAACTGCAACAGAGCTAAAGAGCAGAGCAGGGAGAATACTCTGTTATTCTCTTGCTAAACCTTTCTTGTTTTCTCTACCTGGAAATGTGGTTTGTTACTTTGGACAGGCCAGATTGTGCCTGTACCAACTTCTCACCCTCTTGATGTGTTCCTCTTCGGATGCATGAGCAGAGCCAAGGGACTGCAGCAGAGCTTCTGAGACCTTACCTGGATTGACAGAGGGGCAATATGGAGACAGTTCAGGCTGTAATGCTAGCTGGAAGGAGGGAGGGATTAGTAAATTCTGAGACAGAATTCATTGCGTGCCTTGGGGAAAAAACAAAACACTGCAGCTTCCAACAGAAATGTTTAGCTGTAGCTTTGCAGTAACTTGAAGATGATGTAGCATCATGGTGGTGAGCAAAAAATATTAGCTAATTAAACCCACGTCCTTTGTTTTCCAGATCAAGGATTAACACCTGTCTTGCTTTCCCTGGCCTTGTTGGCTTCCAGGGACACGCTAATTCTACCTCATTTTCTGTGAACAACAGGCATTTTTAAACACTGTGTAACAATAATCACGTCACCCTAATCCCCACTTTGCTGGCGCCAGCACCTTTACCCTCCACAGGAAGATTTCCTTTAGTTTTTGTGATTTCCTCTCTGGTTTGCTTGGAGTGTGCTGCCAGACTGCAAAGCCTGTCTCTTCAAGTGAAGAAATAAAATTGCAGATGCAGGCTCAGAAATCTGCAGCTTTTGCTACAGGTGATGGATACATAGGTCTGTTGGCCATCAGAGAAGGTGAGACAGGAGGAGAACTTTGCAGTGGGTTCTTACTTCATGGAAGAGGCTGGAGCATGATAAGCTGTTGGTGGAAGGTTGTCTTGTGCTATATTCTGCTGAGCTGAATGTTCAAAGGGAGACTTATTATCTCAGAACGATAAAACATTTTTAATAATAAAATATAAAAATAATAACAAAGTCATAAAAACGAGATAAAATATGGGAGGTGAAGGAGATGTCTTACAGTCTGTCTGTGCTAGTGGATGCTATAGATATACAAACATTATGATTTATATGCCAGCATTTTAATCCTGGGCAGGGTGATCTGTGTAGGTGTTTGAAGAGAGAGTAGGACTAGCTGAAAAGATAAATATTTTGGGATTGTGTTGCAGTTTGCAAACAAAAACAGTGAGTCCAAAGTAGGTCCTGGAAGGTTATAAATGGGAAATGAACTGGGTCTATGGAGGCTTTGACTTGCACTTCACGGCTTCATCAATCTATAGAAACTTGTGTGGCTTATCCTAAAGAAAAAATATAGGAAAACAAGGAATTCACACTCTAGCTTTAACATTTTTGTAGACTGTGTGAGTTTGGAATGCAGTATAGAAAGATACATAAAGATGCACTCAATTCAAGGGCAATTAAACTTAAGCAAGTACTTAGAAACAACTCATGCCTTTGCATAGCCCTGAGTTGAAGCCCCATGGGTGTGGAATTATTGCACTCGGAGTTAATGAAGTTGTGTTGGGAACTTTCCCTTTCAGACAACTTATTTGAAACTTGGTAAGGATCAAATTCCTAATTGACAGTGTCATTAAATGGGGTTCTCTTGAAGCTATTGCAGCCTATTGACTGTAATAGGAAGTAGGGGGTGAGGTTTTTTGCTCTTTTTTTCTTTAAAGAGCCAATGGAGTTTAATGAGATTTTAAACTGACCTATGAAACTCGGAACTAGCAGCCGTGTTCCACAAGGGAAGGGCAGTTTTCTGTCTGGACTCCACAGTGCTTTTCCCTTTGGTTTGTGAAAGGCATAGCAAGTAGCCTGGTAGCCATTAAAATATATGTTGTCTTAGAGCTTTGCAGCCTCTTCTGTCCGAGAATGTAGTGTGTGTGTGTTCTTGTTGTTTTTTTTGTTGTTGTTGTTTTTTCCTCCAGGGTCATGTGTTTTTTGCAATTACTCTGCAGACTTTCTGTTGGCTACTAGTGCCACTAGAAGAGGACATTAAGGCACCTTCTCTGACTTATGAGATATCCTTTTGCAGAGAACTTGGAGATAGCAGTGTGCCCTCACTGTCAGCAGTAGCCAAATGAAAAGTTCACATTATTTGGGTCTGTGAAGGGATTTTCCTGTAAACTCTTAACATTCTGTTTTATCTTAGCAGAGGTGGGGCATATCTCCAGCTGGGCACACGATTTAATACACAATAGCCAGACATGTCAGAAGGACCACTTCTGCAAGATGCTGGGCTCCTCCTGCCGTTCCCTCAGCTCACTTTTCCCTCTTGCTCTAACTGCTGCCTGCTTTTCCATTGCTTCCGAAGTCTTCTAATGTAGCTGCTTATATTTAAGACACTTGTTAATAATGTATGGTTGGAAGCCATTTGCTCTTGTTAGCCACCTCAGTGATAAAAGCAAGGCCTGGTTCTGTCCCTTGTGGGGACACTGTACCTGTAGATTCTCATGGCTGTCCTTTCTGCTTTGAAAAGAGTAACTCTTGCTCTTTGCTCTTTCAGTGTTTGCGATGGTAAGAGTTTTACTTTGGTGTACTTCCTCCAACTTGGCTTGAACTGAAATGAGGGGAAAGAGTGAAGAGTTGTAGCTGGGAAAAGAGAAAACTTTTTAAAGAGGAAAAGATTGAATTTTACCTTTTGGCTTTGCGAGTGTGTATGTGGTTTTTTCTCCCTGATGGTGCTTAGAAGTAACTTCACAGCACAGACCATGCATAGAAGGCTTAGATGAACAACATTTTGCAGCAACTGCGTATAATTATTACCTTAGTCACTGGAAAGATGAGCAATAAACTCTAAATCTCTGATTCTCAGGGGAATCTCCAGGTAAGACAAAAGTCTGCCTAAATGAATATCTAAATACTATGCTAAATGCTTGTTCACTTTCTAGTTGAGTGTTTTAAGCTTAAAAGACTGTTGCAGAATAACCCTGGACTTCAGTTCTAGTGGCCTCGTCCAGCGCTTGTAGTTTTGTTCTCAGTGCTGCTAATCTGGAAAGGTTTGTTGCAGGAGAAGCAGCAGGTTTTATAGCTCCTTCTCTTCCTCTTTGTGTTTCCCATTAGCTGCGCCATTGAACCAGGGCAGATACTCTGCCAAACATTAAGATGACTCCAATCACTGAGCTCAGGGTTTCCTTCAGCGTCCAACGGGACACTCATTTGAGTGCCTCCTCTGTCCTTGATTCACTATCTTGGCTGAAACTATAGGATTCCTGAGTTCTCATCCTGGCCTTAGTTCAGAGATATAATAAATATTTAATTTTTAAAAAGGTCTGTAAACCTCTTACTTCAGTATTTTATCTAATATTATGCTGACTAAGGGGGAGTTTTTCTCAAGAGATGTATGGTTCTGCAAATGAGTGATCATCTGATTGTGTCCTTATCCATCTCTTACCTCCACAATGTATTAAAGCCCTTACTGGGGTGCAAAGCTCTTACTCCAGGGAGCACTTCCAGGAGCTGGATACCCTCCTGACAAATATTCTTCACACTGCCTTTGTGTTGTTTTCCTTCCCATTTTGGAGAAAATTGGTGATGTATCATTTTTAATGCTACAAGAGCCACGTGCATCTTCTGAGGGGAAAAAAGCTATCAGAGAGTCAGGTGAGTATCTTGAAACTGAGTAACTGGCATGGAAGAGCTGCTTTTGGAGTGTGTTCAGCTTGTACATTGATCCAAGTCCATTAGATACTGGCTGTGTGTAGCAGTAGAAGAGAGCACTTCCTTCCAAGTGAACTAGTCTGGCAAATAATCATTATGCCAAATAGAGTGGAACTTAGGATAGAAATTTCCATCCTTAACCATGATTCCTCAGCTGTTTCCAATCACATACAGTTGAAACTTTAGAAGCGTGATGTCAACTTAGATGGTCGTTTTAATTGTGTATATATCTAAAATACATAAGCGAATGGGAAATATTATAGAGGTATTTTAAAAGAAAACTGCTTCAGAAAATAAAATCTGGATTCACTTCAGATGCAGAATCCTTCCCAGTACCGATGAAAAATGGAACGTGTTGGGGATTTGAGGTTTCAAAGTCTGCTGCATTTTGACACAAAGTTGTTTGAAACACTAAGTTAGTCTGGTCTTGCAAGTGCTCTTGTACTTAACCTTGAAATCCAAACGTGGTTTACCATTTCTAATGGAAGTGCCGGAAGTCTGGGACATTTACTGAGTCCAGACAAGGCTTTGAGCAGGGAATACTCCTGCAACGACAGCAATAATTTGTTTGCTTTCTTCTGCCTCTAACTTTTCTTGAATCCCCAGAGGAAACCACTGCTTGGTCAGAGCAAATCAGGATGTTATTTCCTTTTGTTTCCTTTTGATACTCTTTGGGAAAGGAAAGTGCTACCAGGTTGGTGCAGAGGATGCGAACATCTGTGACAGATGAACTTAATGCTGAGCTATGTGTTTTGGGTGAAGCAGTCTTACCCACATTAGCATTTTGTAGAAGTGCATAGGGAGGGAAGGAAATAAATGTGAATCTTGAAAGCAAAATTGATTGGAAAAGCTGCATTTGTAAGTAAAGTGGGTTATAAAACTAGAGCTGACAGAGGCTTTTAAAAAGCATGTACTAACTTCTGATTTAGTGTTCTGTCTCTTGGAGGATCAGAGCTGGAGAGCCGAATGCACTGCTTGTCGTTGTTGTATGTGTTTAATAATAGCTGTAGACCAACCTCAAAGATGCCAGTACCTAGTGGGCAGAAGTCCACGTTTTTCTAAACTTCCTGAATGGGGCTGAATAAAGACCATAAAGAGGCTACTGTGCCCCACACAAGCCATGTAACTGGAGATGGGGAATTGCAACATGACTTGGCTAGTACCATACCCTTGTGCTGGAGCAGCAGTAGCATAGATAGCCAAGAAACCCGGAGAAATCGGTCTGCTAGTGGGAATAACCAGTTTCCATTGCAAGTTATAGACTATCTGAGATAAATTCTAGATTGACATGTCCTGAACAAAAGCAGGGCTTTGTTTTGCACTGTCCCACACTAGACTGTAAGGGCTCATCCTAAATTTTGACATTTTTCAATATGGAAAACAGATTCATATCTAAGTGGGCAAAAATTATCTTTCCTATCGGATGCATCAAACACACCCTTTGAGCAGAGCTGTAGCACTAAGCTTTCTTTTGTTTTGGTATGTTAATATTGAAGGGCAGAGATGGCAGTGCATGGTTACAGGTCATGTCAGCCTGGCTGGTTTGCAAGGGAAATTTCTCTCTGCATAATAACTATTTGCAGGCATAAAGGACTAAGGAACATGTTGTTTCCTCTCCCCTAATTCCCCATATACTATTTGCTGTACCCATCTGCCTGCAGCTTTAATATCATGCTCATTAAAGAAGTCCCAGATCAATTGCATGAAGAGAAGTGGGGTGGGCTGCCCTGAGCTTCTGGAGCTGTAATAACGTGCAGGCCAACAATGGGCCCAGTGTTCTTTCAGCTGATGATTAAATACTTGGCTCATAAATACCAATATTATGTAACTCCTAAATCAAGTCAGCAAATTATGACCATATGGGAGAGTTTCTGTTTGGGAAGACTTGAGTATTCCAAAGTCAGTCTGAGGAACAAAACAGGCTTCTTATCAAGAGTTGGTGAGAGCAGCAGTAGTGACTTAATCCTCTGTCTTTCCTCATGCCTTGGTTTCACATCACCTCCTAGCTTGACATTAAAAGCGTGATCCTAAGGCCTGTGGGGTTATGTGAGTAGGCCCAGAACTGTGGTGTTTGCTTGAGTCCCAGCAGTCAGCTGTGCTGCCCCTTCGGAGCCCGTTTCCTTGTTGGCATGATGGGCAATGAGTGCAGGTGGGGACCAGCAGGATGTCTTCTTACTGAGAGGCCTAATTTTAACAGGTGCTGAGTACATCCAGTCACCCATATTTTAATGGATTGTGGGTGCTTTTGTGCATGTGCAGTATGCTCCTGACACTCAAGTGTCCCTGCCTCACTTGGGTGTAAAACCATGGCAAGGCTATGGCATTTAGAGGGAACCTGGGCCTTCTTTCCATATCCTCGGCTCAAAAGGAGACTTGACAAATATTTTTTGTTTCTGCCTGAGGTGGCAAAAGGTTTACCTAGTGCTTTTAAGGGCTCTGAACAGTTAGAATTGTAATTATAGGTACCGAAGGCTTTTAATTTTCTAGGTAAGTTGAAACCTGGCTCCTTCTGACACAGCACCTGCTGTTGTTGGTAGATTCAGGGAGTCTCCTGCTCCTTGCCAGCTGTGTTCCCTCCAAGGATTATGGTGTGTTGCAGTCTGGGAAGAATACATTTGGTGCTGTATTTCTTCATATGCTCTGCAAGACTGCAACAGTTCAAGACCTGCTCCATTTCATTTGCAGGCAATTTTCTTGTTGCCTCTTTGCTAAGAGCTGGTGAATTTGAATACCCAGCAGATCCTCTCTCCTTGGACAGGATTCCAGCCACCTAAGAAGTTGGTTTCAAAGGTCTTTTCCATCTCTAAACTCTTTCATCCCATGACCTTATGTCTAAGTTAGCCATAAATGATTTCTCAGGCATTTGCTTTGGTTTGTACTGACAAAACCCAGAAACTCTTAATCCATTTATATGTTTATCTGTGCTTATCTTGCAGTACCTGGGAAGGGCTACCAAAAATTGACTAGGAGGAGGCTGTGCTTGCTACTTACAAGTGTAGTTGATGTGATGCCTCCATACCTGTTGTTTGAAGGGGCTACCAATGGACAATGCCTCATGGTGTATAGAAATAACTTTGTTTGTGTTGGAGGCATGCAAGGTCTTTCTCCAGCAGTCACATTTGCTCCCCAGAGAGCTGTCAGCATTTTGCTCAAGGCTTCCCTTACTCTTGTAATATCAACATTTACTGCTTTTCCATCATTACTGGTTTAAATAACTCTTGGTGTTTTATCATCCAGATGTGACCAGAAACAACCAATATGGAACACCTTGTAAAAATAATGGAGTGTGAGAACAAGTAGTTGAGAGAACAAAGCCACGACTATCTACCATCATTCCTTGGAGGAAATCATTGTCATGAGCTTCCATTTTAGCTTCTATGTGGCATGTGGAAGGTCTGTGTTTTATTTTCCTGTGTTGGAGGAGGAAGGCAGAGCTCTCTGCCGAACAGAAGGGCTTGAAGTCAGTGCAGCCTAGTGATCAAAGAAGTCCAGCAACCTGGATTCTTCTACTAACTCTAGTGTATGGTCTTCGGCAAGTCACTTAGTGCCGTGAGGTCCAGCTTGTCATTTCCTCAGAAGAGCCAGAGGCTTTGTTCATCTGAGATGTGATCTTTCCACAGTGATCCTGCAATATCCCATTCTTATCAAAAGTAGGAAGATCTTTCCATTCTGCTTGGTTATTATGTTGAGGAATGCCTTCAGAAGTATCACCCTGATAGAGCAGTGCAAATTTAACTGTTGTTTGAGTTCTTTGGGCAGCGTTAGCAGTGATGCAGAACAGGACACTGAACTGACGTGGCTGTGCTGAATTCAGGCAATTGAACTGAGCAGGTTCCTTTTGCCACACTTAGCGATAACAGGTTTAGTGGTGCTTGAGTTAGGATCCTCTACTGAACAAATGCAAGGAAACTTCTGTTACGATCCTAGCACAGACATTAAGTGTTGGCAGCCTCTGGGAATTGCCTCCTGTCTCTCTTACCAGTGTCTGCAGCAAGGAGGTGATCATCTGCTGAGGGCAGTCAGCACTTCTTGATGCTGAACTGCAATGATTATTTTCTTTGATTTACTTTGGAAACTATGATTTTCCACTGAAGTGCTGCAGCAGGGAAAGGCACTGATAATTTTGTGGTAGGCAGGAAAATCAAACATAATGCTGTAATTAGAATAAGCGTATCAGCAGCTTTGGATGACTGTCAGGTATTTGTATCTGTAGTAGGCAAACTTATAGTTTCAATCTCAATTTAATCTTGTCCACAAGACGAGTGAAGCCAGAAAGAACAGAATAAACTCTGCAAGGGAGCATGCACAGTATGTCTCTGACAGGCTGCAAAACTGAGCCAGAGCTTTCTTCTGTGGGCACAGCAAGGTCATTAGGTGACTAAAGGTGATTTTTGAAACAGAGGAATGTTTATCACCCACAAATGCTAAGGAAAGTGTTACACCTGCTGGGTGTTTCCCAGTGAATTTCTGCGTCAGAGAGATGGAGGTACAGGCTGCAAATAGCAGGCTAAGTAGGGATGGGTGACTGCTGGGAGAATGGGTCGCAGTGCCTGTGTGTAGAGCTTGAAAGGCCATTAAACCATCACCTCAGATGGCCCCTTCATTTTCCTTCAATGATTAACAGGACATGGCTCCCTGCAGTGATTACTGTGTTTTAAGCAGCTTGGTCCAGCTCGGAACAATTACTCAGCTGCCTGGGCACTGAGCGCAGAAGCTCTGGGCTTTGCTGTCTTTGGGATATTAGCCGAAACCAGTGTGATCCAAGACAACTGGAATTCAATGCTGTTGAACATCATCTCCCATTTGGTCGGGGGAGACTGAAGATGCTGGTAGTTTCTGAGATCAGGTAGCAATTCTCTAAGAGGGGAGACCAAGCTTTGCTGCCTTTTAGTTTAAACAATCCCCTTACAGTGGTCTTTATGCACAGCTAGAGGTTCTATCTTTTTAAGCCTTCTCTGCCAAAGATTCAGCCAGTACAGCCAGTGACTCTAATGCAGTAGGTTTGTTTGACATCAGGGCTAATTAGCAATTACCCAAATCTCGGAGCAAGCACTTTCAGACCAGATTTTTTTTTTCCTCCCAAGCAGGCTAGGCATAAAATTGCATCTGCCTAATTTGCAAATGCAATTGCTTTAATTATGCATCCAAATTGGGAAAGTGTATGCTTAAAAGATAGATAGCTAATTCTGTGCACGTCTGACGATAATGCATATACAAATCAGCCACATCCTCCAAAGTCTGCACTGTCTCAAAATCTGCCCCCTCTGAGGATTCCTTTAAAAAGGAAAAAAAAAAATCCTTTCCTCTTGCAGGTTTACAGCAGCTAAGACAGCCTGTACACCAGTTTAGTCTGTGTTTAGCTGGTATTGCTCATGTAGTGTTTTTTGTTTTACACAAGGGGACAATTTTCCTTCCCCAGAGCTAAATCTTGCCAATAATCATCAGAACATAAGGGTTAGATGCTGTGAATGTACCTGCTTCCGCATTAAAGTAATTGTCTGCCCCTAGAGATGGCAGGTGCGGGGAAGTGCAATAGAGCAGGGGAAGCCGAGGGAAGGAGGACACAGTGCATCGTGAGAGCTGGTTGTGAAGACAGTGGGTGGAGGCTGGTGAATGGGCCAGAGAGCTCCTCTGCGTACATCAGCAGCCTCTGCTCTGCCTTGCCAGTGTTCTGCCCTCACCTCATTTATCGGCACCATAATAGAAAATCCTGGTACTGTTTTTTCTTGTACCCCACATAGGTCACATTGTGATCAGGCTGAGTCTTGGTTCCTAGAGCTGCAGCCTGGTGGTGGTTCTCCTGACTGCATGGATCTGGTGCTGCCAGATTGGTACTAATCTCACCTGATGGTTATGCTAGGCATTGCTTTGTCCTCATGGTTTCCTACTTTTCTTTTTACCCAGATGAGCAACAAAAGGTCGAATAGTTTCCGCCAAGCCATCCTTCAGGGGAACAGGAGGCTGTGCAGCAAGGCGCTGCTGGAGGAAACAGGGCTGAGCCTATCGCAGAGGCTGATCCGGCACGTTGCATATGAGACTCTGCCACGAGAGATAGACCGCAAGTGGTACTATGACAGCTATACCTGCTGCCCTCCACCCTGGTTCATGATTACCATCACTATTGTAGAGGCAAGTACCTTAATGCCCTGTCTCTGGGAACGCACCCCACATTGCCAAGGCCTTTGCTGGGACATGAACAAGGGCTAGCGTGGGACTAGTTTGGACCCAGACAAGGTCAAGCTTGAAGCTGATATGGCCATTTTGGCTTGCCTATGTAAGTGTGTGTAAATGGAGGCTGTGATCCTATCTATCTCCATGTGTGGTTATTAGTCATTGAACCAATTTGTATATGAAACTACAGAATTTGGGAAACCAAAGCAAAATGTTTTGAGGAGTGAAAATCAGGACAGTTTTAGGGGTAATTCAAATGACAGAATTAGAAATAAAACTCCTATATGGCTATCTCTGTTATTTAAATGCAGAGAAAAAGGAGGGAACAGAAACTAGATTAAATATTCTGACCTTATTTCTTGCTCAGATGAGACCTTTGTACAATAGCTAAGTGGTGCACTGGACTAAGCACAGAGAAGGATATCCTATGGTACTGATCAGTAAGGGTGCTGAGTTCCTCTGACTCAGTGGCTGGCCTGTTATGGAAAGCCACATACAGGGTTATGCCGATGTGTTGCAGGTTCCTCAGAACAGGAAACTTTCTGAATTTTTTTTTCTTTTTTGCTGAATGGCTGTCAGATGGGAGAAAAATTATTTTACAGTTGGCTTCCCCTTCATGATTTTGAGTTGCAGTGTTTTTCAGTGAGAGAAGGCATTTGCTAACCAAGGAATCTCCCTGCTCTTCTAGGTTGCCTTTTTTCTTTACAATGGAGTGGTATTAGACAGATTTGTGCTGCAAGTCACCCATCCCTTATACCTGAAGAACGCATTACTTTACCATCCTCAGCTCCGTGCTCAGGCTTGGAGGTACCTAACCTACATATTCATGCATGCAGGGTGAGTACTTACAAACTGCAGAGATTCCCCACAGTTTGGGTTCCCTAGAGAGAGGCAGGAGGAGGAAATGACTGAATCAGCTCAGAAATCAATTAAAAAATGAAACAAAACACAAAATAATTCTAAATTATGTATTAAAATTTGAAGCTGTTGTGCAGTGTTGGACAATGAGGGGCAAACCCTCACAGCTGTCTGAAGGGAGGAAGCAACATAAGGAACTTAACAGATGCTGCTCTTCTCCCTGTGGTATTGGGACTACATCAACCTCTAAGTGTGCACTTCCCTGTGTGTACTTCCTAAAATTCATCAGCCTGAAGCCCAGTGTCCCTCTAGAGGAGCTGTAAGAGTGTAACAAGTCTGCAAAGATGCTGGACTAGTATTTAAGCACTACATGTTGTATTTTTGCTAGACGTTCTAGTTGAGGGTGGAAAAGTCGTTTAAATTCCCTGTGCCTGTAGTATGTCATCACTTAGTAACGTTGTCCCTTCTGTAGGGACTGAGATAATGCCTAGGAGCCTGAGTCAAGACTGAACTCCTGTTCTGTACACTCTGTACAAACACCAGTGTTCCTGAAGAGCTGACAGTCTCAACTGACCAGATGGACAGAGAATGGTCCATCTAATGCAAAATGAAGGTGCACAGTAAAATGAATTGTCCTTCATTCCGTGGGAGGTATGTAGCAGACTTGTGAAGAGAATCCAAGGCATGGGGATTCTAATTTTGTGCTTCTGGACTGCAGTAGTCCTCCCAAGATTCGAAGAGACTTAATTATGTGATGTTTGTGATGCCATGGTGATAAGCGAGTGTCACAGGAAAGTTCATCCCTGTACAAAACACTCTACCCCCTCTGTGTGCTTTCTTAGATCATTATCTTCACACATTCCTGGCAGATAATTGCAATTTTCTTTAATTCTGTCACTGAAGAATCAGAGCAACAAGATTTTTAGCAGTGGTTTATAGTTTGAGACTGGATAAAGACCCTTTGATCTTAAACAGAAAGCTTATATCCCATCAGTCAATGTTCTCCTTTAAAAGGCCAGAAAGATCAAGTGGATCTTTTCTTTTTCCACCAGGAAGCCGATGTCCCTTCTCTGCTATGGAATAACAGCCTCAGTGTGTAATTGCCCTTGAGCGCAAGATATGCTCCAGCTCTCTGGATAAAAATCATAGCTGGGACAGAACAGACTCAACCCAAGGGGAGAGTAGAAAAAAATTCTAGACGAAACTTCTAAATGTAGTGACATCTGTACTCTGCATGTTATATCCCTCAAAAAAAAAAAAAAAGATCCTGTGTACGGAGGTGTCAATCTACAAATGGAGACTGTTGGGCTTAGACGTGAAGCTGGTTGTGTAAAATGAGAATTAGAAAGATCCATCACTGAGAATGTGGGGAAAACTGGGCTTGTAAAAAGTGGGAATACTTAATTTTAACTAATGCAAACTAATTTGTATCTGAGTTTTCTTCTGTTTCTGTTGTTGTTCTACTCTATCACTTATGTAACCACAGGTTTCTCTGGAATTCATTTGAAGAGAAGCACCTGCACAATGCAATTTTGCAGCACTTGAATGTCTTCCTGTGTCACTTGCGGCTTGCTTTCCTAACCTGTGCAGGGTCACCCTTACCTGTAGCAGGCAGTACTCTGGCATTCTCCACACTTATTGTCTGAAAAACAACAGGTTTATTTCACGTCTGCGGCCAGCTCTGCAATGAACAGTGATGAAGGTGGTGTGCAGAAGACTCATTGTTTTTGTGATGGATTCCAAATTCTTTAGCTACATAGCACTCAAAACAATGGAGAGTCCTGCTGGAACAATAAACCCTATGACTTATTTGCAGTAGCTAGAGTTAGGTTAAATGTTCGTTTATTGCTACCTCATATGTGTTAAGCTCCTTTCATATCAGGAGGACAGATAAATCTTAGAAGGGTAATAAGGTTTGGAGTGGAAGCCCATCATTCTCCTCTTGTTTTCAAATGAGAGGCTAACACAATGTCATGGGGTTTATTGTTATTCTCTTCCCAGCTGAGACTTTAAGATGGTAATGTGGACTGCTGCTTAATTTAGTGCACTTGGTCTGCTTTTTTGAAGAGCTAGTGACGGTTAGAAGGTGTCCAAGAAGGCAGCAGTTGCTAAGGCTTGGCTGGCTGTGCTTCTAGAAAGATTCCAAAAATGCATGGACTGTGTGACGGTCCTGATGGAGGGAGCTTTGTCAAGGGCTGAAAAGCCAGGCAAAGTTGTAAATTCTGCCCTTCTGCTTTCATGGAAAGCAGACGTTGATTATCTGTGGCCCATGCATTTGTAACACTGCCATAACTAATGACTTGCATTGATGCTCAGTCCCATTTGTTTGGTCTCAGGGAAGAAGAAAGTCTTTAATAAATCAATGAAATTGTCATTTCAAGAATGACGCGTTCAGCACCGGCAAAGGCTAATTATATTTTATGGGTGCTTATTGACTGTGGAGCCTTCAATGCTCTTAGCGTAATGGGTAGGGGGAGTGAATGGGATCACTCCTGGAAAGTCTTTTAAGAACAGCTGTGAATCAGAGCAGTCACTTTAGAGTCTAGGATAAACTTTGCCGAGCCCTTACAAAAGCTGCCTTTGAAAAATAAGACCCAGTGCTTTGTGTGAAAATGTCAGGCACTGCCTCGTGACGTTAACTGCCAGCTGAAGCTTCTTTCCTCCCCACCATAAAAGGGCACTTGGATGCTTTGACTCTATTCTGTGATCTCTGTTTGACCTTTGCTGGTTGTTCCTAATTTAATTCCCAAGTTCTGTGTACATGCAGGATCAAAATGGGTGCCAGAATATACCCATGCCCCATGGCTTCCAAAGCTTTGAGCAAGATGATAAACACACTCAGTTACATTCTGTAATTTCCCACAATGACAAACTGTGGTGCTGAGTGACTCGTGCAGGGAGAGAAATTTACTCTTAGAGAAAAATTTAGTGGTAACAAACCCATTAAGATATCCGGAAAGGTCTGTTTCCTGCAGTATCGTTTCTAGCAGCTTTTTCTGGTCCAACTTTAAATTCTCCTTTATGAGACGGTTGTATCATTAGTGCATCTTGCCATCAGCATTTTTTTCTGATGTATATGGGAAATTGCTATGGTAACATGAAGAAAGACCAAAACAGTGAAACTGCATGCAACTTAAACCGATTATTGCTATTGGCTGTCTGCGAGCAATCCATTTCTTGTATAAAGTACAAGATAAATTTACAATGCATTAGCTACTTTGCACTTTTTCCCCCAAAAGACGCTGGTCTTCTCCTTTAAGGGTGCCATGGTGTTATTTCAGTCCACCTGCTTTGAAAGCAGTCAGGCACTTCTAATACAGAAAAGAATATACTCCTGGGTCCAGTGTGATGTGGCCATTTGGCAAGGGTCACAGCCCTGTGAGTGCAGGGTAAATCTCAGATGCTGGCTGAGTATTGAAGAGGGAACCTGTTCAGGGGCCTGCTGCTGTTGTTACACCACTGGAAGACCCTGCAGGTGTCAAAGGCATGGGTAAATACCTGTATGGAGCTTTGAAAAGTAGCAAGACAGTTTTGTTAAGTATTATTGATTAGAATATCAAAGAACTTGCTTTGAACATACTGATTCATCACATCAGAAGTCTGCTGCATATAGTCTTTATCAAATACGGATGTCTTAGCTGTCACACTCTCTACCTTTAGGCGGCAAGTAGTCCCACACTTGCTGATGTGCACAGCAGGGTTTGCTACAAGGTAAGTCTTAGCCCTGCTCTTTCCATTGTGTTCAACAGGAATGTTGCTGTTGACTGTAATGGGAACAGGGGTAGGAGAACAGACAGCTTCACTGGATACACCTGGTGTCCCACTGGGTGGCTAATGTCAGCCAGACATGAAAGTACCCTCTGCTTCCCACTTTGACCACAATCACTTGGAGGTTGGCTCAGCAGAAGAGGTTGGGGGGCAGATAGCACAAACAGTAAAGCCGCATTGTGTGTCAGAAAGAAACCATAACTGTTAGGGGACTGCTAGGCTTACCTTGCTTTTGACTCGATGTCTGCTCCCCATGATGTCAACATAATACGTGCAGCAAAGGCTATATCATCAGGAGGGAAAAAGAGAAGAGTGAGGCAAGTTTCTAGCTTCTTTTCCTGGCTCTACTAAAATCTTGCTGCATTTTTGGACAAGTCATTTAACTTCTTTACATTTTTCCAAATCTTCTATTTAAAAAAAAAAAAAAAACACCACAGAACAAGAAACAAGTCCCACTAAGAACTGAGTGTGCTATGAGGTCTTTGGCTGAAAGGCCCTGGAAGGACATGAAAAAGATGATGAGCAGCAAAGAAAGGAACGTCACAGTTCTGGTTCTGATTGTTTCAGGAACCCTTGTTTTTCCCAGTGTTACATTTTACTTTCATGAAGCAGATGCTATTTGATCTCCATTTGAGGTATCTCTGTCACAAGAGTAGAGAAGGGAGACAAAGAA
Organism: Anseranas semipalmata; assembly: GCA_013399115.1. Classification (NCBI taxonomy): domain Eukaryota; kingdom Metazoa; phylum Chordata; class Aves; order Anseriformes; family Anseranatidae; genus Anseranas; species Anseranas semipalmata. The sequence continues at coordinate 842,814 of VXAA01000593.1, forward strand.
TTAGAAAAGAGGACAACTTTTTTTTTCCCCCTTGCTGCAGGATAGAACACCTTGGACTCAATGTTGTCCTTCAGCTCTTGGTTGGGGTTCCCCTGGAAATGGTGCATGGAGCTGCGAGGATCAGCTTTGTGTATGTTGCTGGAGTTGTAGCAGGTAGGTTACACCTCTGCATGCCGTAGAGGGAGAGGCATCTGAAAACTATCTGTGGTGACTTTTGCATAGAAGAAACATTTTGTGACATTTGGGTATGCGAGAAGAGCAGTCACTGATTTTCTATGTTTTGAAATTTTTTTGGAGGCTGGAAGTGGAAAACATGCTACAACTTGACATCTGTTTCTAGCTATCCATAGGCTCTGTGTTTAGGAGACCTGCTTAAAAATTAATAAATAAATAAACACCTGTTATTTTAAAGTAGCCTTGCTGTAGATGATCTTCCTGAACGTGGTGGTCATGCTGTCATGCTGTACCTTTCCTCATGTCCCATAGAGGCCTAAAAGAAAAGTCTGCGTGAAGAGTCTTCCCCCTACTCCTTCCCACCTCAGGTCCTGTGCCAGTTCTTCCTCCATTTGTCCTGCACTGTCAGGTTCCTACAGCCTGAGTAAGCAAGAAGTATTTGGTTGTAGGTTGTGAGCAGTGCACAAGAAAAATCATTTAATCATGAAGCCATGGGTTTTGATTGATTTTTAGTTTGTGTTGTATTGCTTTTATTTATGTTTGGCATTTCCAGCAGTTTGGAGGTGATGGAAGTTAGCTGACAATAGATCACCATCTAATTAAAAAAGGAGAGGGTGAGAACAACCAAGGGCTTTGCAGTGGAACTCAGACAAGGATTGACTGCCTTAGTTCAAGATTTATGGTGATTTTCTTTCCAGCTACATAATTTTATTTTTTCCATAATGAGCAGATAAAGCTATTGTAAAATAGGCTGCATTGAGTACTAATAAATCCTGCATTCCAGGAGGGAGGCTGAGAAAAGAATAATTGGACTAGGACACAAGACTAGGCATGGTACAAACACCACGCTCATTAATGCAGAGAAAGCAGTTAGCAGACCAGCTCCAGTGTCCCTTGCCTATTATTTTAATAAGTATTAAAGTGGTCCCCAGTCTGCAACTTTCCAGACACAAACTCTTCTATGTAGATCAGTCTACCGAGTCATGGCGCTTCATTTGTGTACATACACATTGCACATCTGTGCCAGGTGAGCAAAGCAAGTAAGCATTGAATGTGCTGCGGTTGAGCCCCAGTGAGCACTGTGAGTTGCCAGCTGCTTCTGATTCCTGTGGCCGTGGGCTTGCTGGCAGGGTCTGCAGGTCCAGAGGCAGGCTTCACTGGGCATTGCGCTGGGCTGAACACTTAGGGCTCTGAAGGCTGTTCCCAGAGCCTGAGTGAGGCTCACTAGTCCACCCAGCACTATTGGTGCATTTCTGCTACACAAATAATCTCTTTTTTCTCAGGCTGCCCCATCCTTATAGACTTGCTTTTCATACCTTGTAACCTGTAAATCATATGCCAAATAAATAAAAGTGCTGAAAGGAAAGGGAAAACTTCCCTCCTTAGTGCAGGATGGAACTATAAATGTGATTGGACAGTCCCAGGCAGAAAAGCATCCCACGTGATACCTTTACCTATTTGAGTTGTTAGCCAATTATTAAACATGCTTTATACTTTGATGCATGCCAGGAGTCGGAGAAAGAAGCATGTGTATGCTGAGGATCTGGCAATTTAAAGATAAAGCAGCTCCTAAACAAACAGGAAATAAACAGTAAAATGCAGACATGCTACAGTGGGCACTCCCTACTTTTGTTTTTTTCTCATTTGTCTGGCTTTGCTAAAAGGATATGTGGAAATGCAAGTTGAGAGGTGTGTGCTCAGTGTCCAAGCATTTAATTGCAAGTTGTCATTAATCCTTTCTTAACTTCTGATTAACTTTTTCCTTAATGGCAGTGTTTAATAGCTGAAAAGTCTCAGGGCCATATGGTGAAGAAAGGAGCTGTGAGCAGAGTTGGCTGGTGGAACCTTGGCTCTTTCTTGACCCAGAATCACCTGAGCAATTAGTAAAGTCTGTTAGAAGATTCTGTACTACTGATGACTCTCTCAAGATTTGTCGTGTTTTTTCCCCTTTCCTGCTCATCATATACATCTTCATTAACCCTGCCTTGTGACACTAAGCCTGCCTTTGTCTCTCTTCAGTTACTCTTAAAGTTGGCAATGAAAGGAACTTTGAGCAGATCCAGGCCTCTAACTGGGATAAAGAGAAGCAGTGTCTATGTTTGGATGTATTGTTGTTAGTAGTGCCTTTATGTGAGTGACCTGTTGTTTTGCCATCTCGTGTTTACTGCCTCCATCCAGGTTATTTTTAGGTAGTTTTACTCTGCAGTTTTATAAAGTAACAGGCTGTGCTTTGATCAGAGTCCTCAGTTTAAGTTACCAGACCCCAGTTCCTTTTCACTGTGCAAATATTTAATCTTGCCAGCACAGGAGCTACTTCTATTTTATCACTGTGAGAGGAACAGGACAAAGACACGTCTGTCTTCTGCTTCCTTGTTGTTTTGATCAGGGTGTAAGTAACCTTTTCAGCATAGGATTGAAGATACATTGCTGCTTCGTGCTGGCTTGCTTGGATGCTTTTAAAGTAGGTGCAAAAGAATTGGATTGATTCCTCTTTTCCCCCCTCCTTTTTCTTTATCCCTGTATTGCTGACCTGCAGCAGTTAACACAGAAATGGCAGTTAGTAGGGTTGTAGGGTAGGAGACGGTGGTTTTATTTCGCTGGCAATTTTGACAAATCCTTGTTCTTCCTCCCAGGATCCCTGGCAGTGTCAGTAGCTGATATGACTGCACCTGTGGTGGGCTCCTCCGGAGGCGTGTATGCACTTGTCTCAGCTCACTTGGCCAATATAGTCATGGTGAGTACCAGAATGACTGTCTAACTTCTTTAGAAGTGAGTGAATCCAGCCAGGTCTGGTGGCCCCAGGGATTGGAAACAGGGCCTGACCCACTTGTTTGTCACTCAGAGCTTGCCTAATTGTCTTGTCCCAGTGGCCTGGTCCTGGAATGGAAATGTTACGCTGTAGCTGGTGGGCACTGATGGGCTAGCAGCTTGTCAGGAGAAGCCAAAGATGCTGGTAATCCAAGACAGTAATGCAATCAGTGTACTTTAGGCTATTGGCTCTTTTTGCTGCCCTGTACCAGCAATGTCAGAGCAGAATAACCATAAAAATGATGGTAATCCAGCCTTCTCTGGGGTCTGAGTGGGGTCATAATTTGAGCTGGCTGCAGTAGAGACAGAAGATCTGTTATATGTGCTCTGGAAAACGTGTGTGTGTGGTGGTACTTGTGTCAAGCCTAAAAGAAAACCTTGTGTTTAATGCCTGTATGCAGTGAAGTCAGCAGGCTTGGACTGCAACCCACAATGGTGCTGCTCCCTGCAGCCTTTGTGGCAGCTGGAAGTAGGGGAAGTGAATGGCTTCCTGAGCAGAATAATTCTTCTTTGCTGTCTTCAAGCTTTTCAAACTGTGAATGAGCTGGGGGCTGTTGCCAAACTTGGGCACTTGAGTGTCTGACAGGGCTAGGGAGTGGAAGAGAGGGCATGCCCCTATATTACAGGCTTTCTACTGGGGAAATGCCTCCTGATATGCAGGTTTTTTTCAATGTTTTGTGTCCCCTGGCACTGGGCAAAGAGAACCAGGAGGGTGTTTGTTCTCTCTCATGGGGTGGTAATGCAGACACAGGGGTTCTTCACACTGAGATTCACAGGGTCAGGAGGAGACATTGGAGGGAATTTTGATTTGCTTTAGAGGAACAAGCTCTGCCAGAGGTGTGTGGAGAGTTTTCACCAGTTACCTTCCCAGACTTCTTAAAATGTTGCAAAATGGCCTGTCATTTCACTACTCATTGGACTCCTCCAAATCTATTTAGCAACCTATCTTTCTCCATTATCTGTTGCTTCCTTGCTCTTCTCATCTGAAAGTACTTTTACTGCCTTTCCCATTCTGGTGAAGATTTTTGCTTTTCTTTCCCCTCTCTTCTATCTCTGCTCACTTTGCATCTAGATGTGATGTGCTTGCACACTGAAAAACATCCTGGCTGTTTGCTACGCAGTTGAGTTTCTGGTAATGTACGCATTCTTGCACAGGTGCTTTGAGCATGCTAGGAAGAGGAGAGACTGTTGAAGGGAGAGTCTCTGGAATCTTCTGTTCCCTTGTGGTAACCAAAGGAAATGAAAGCATTCTTGCTTGTAAAAATAAGTATTCTTGGAATTAAATACATAAAATAACCAACAGGGGAAGCAATAAAGCATGTCACCTTAAGGAAAGAGAAAGCAGAGGGATACAGAACAGGTACATGGAGATGAAAACTGAAGGAAGCAGCACAGTATTAATCAGCATCAGTTCAGAGCCTTCTGATTGGGTTAGGTGTCCCTGTGGAGAGAGAAAATGTGTTACTTATTTTGTAGAAATTGCATTTTTGCAGTAATAAAAGTAATTTACAGAGAGATCCCATGTAAAACTTGAATACGTGCAATATGTATTGCAGAATACTCCTTCAACAGGCTGAAAAGTCACTGGATGCAATCAAACAAAGTAAGGCTGAACAGTTTACAAGCAATTTTTGCTTTTTCTCTTTTTTTTTTTTTTTCTTTCAGTGGGATGAACAGGGAGTTTGTCACACAGAAGTCTGGCTAGCTTGATATCTCATACTGCTTTCAACAGGCAGTATTTCCTTTAGTGACTTAATAATAGTGTTGTCATGCATCTGAGTTTCCCATGACATGATCTCTTTTTCTGCTTAGAAATTTTGTGCAAGTGGAAAAGAAGGCATTTGAATGCTTTGTTCCAGGACTTCTGACTATCATTCAGAGGTTCTTATTCCACCATATTGAATTAATGACTAAGCCTGAAAGCAAAGAAAGCCAAATTCAAGCTTAATTATGACACTATTTCCTTGATATGCTTTTATTGAGCTGTTTATTATTCATATGTGCTCTGCAGAAGATCTGAGTTGCAGAATTTCAGGGATCCTGAGGTACAGGCAGTAGCACTGGAAAAACACAGTGGGGCTTGAATACACTGAAAAATTACCTGGTGAGTGACTATGTTGAGCCTTCAAGTGAACCTTGATGAGCTGTGTGATGTTAACCAGGATGTTCCTTGTCTGTGTTGACTGCTAGGTACTACTTAACATAATTTTATTTGTTGTGGTCTAATACAGTAGGATTTTGCAGGTAGATTCATATATTTTCAGAAGTTGGAATTGAAGGCAAAACTTCATAATAGCATGTAAAACTTAGTCTGAAGTTCAAGAGGCAATTCAGAAATAGGAAGGAAATATTATAGGACATTCCTGTTCTATAAGTTTTAGTATTCATTTATTTGCCAGGTAACACTGTTTTTAGCTGTCCATTTCAGTTGTCTGTAGTGTTGCAACTATTTGATATCCCTTTTCCAATAGTTTTTACTATTCAAGTGAGGAATTGCTGTAGTCTGTTTAGAATACAAGGAGAGGACATAATTTCTGGGCACTTAGTAATTTAAAAGCTGGTCCTTCCAAGTCTATGTATAATTATTACTGTTAACGTAGAGGGATGTGAGCTGGGATGAGATACGACACCTAAGTGAGCTCTTAGAAATGCACATCTCAGTGCAGCTCCACTGGGTGTTTGCTACTCCCTTCAACGATAGTGACTATAGACAATATATAGACTATAGACAAACCTTTCCCTGACCTGGGTGCACACCTGGTTATTCTACCAATGGCTCCTCTTTCCTTTAGCTCTTTTGCAGGGTTTCCTCTTTAAGTCCAGTTTATTCCCTCCTGAAATTCAGATGAAGTTATAAAGCTGTCAGTGTCTAGACAATAAAAAGAAAACAATTAGGCGTGTGTAATCCTTTATAGCATGCATGCACTGTGTTGTTTTATGGCAGATAGTGTGTAGACATAGTCCATGTTTGCTAGTAATCTTTTTATTTTTTACTTCCTTGATTTCTTATATATGACTACCATGCTTATATTTGGCATTAGCAGTCCTGGGCTCTTTCCAATCCCTATATACAATAAGGATCAACTGCCTGTAAAGAGGAGCTAGAGACCTGGATTTGGAGAGGTAGTTCTTCAGCCCTGAGTTTTCTGGCTGGGGCTCTCTTTTGGGAGAGTAATCTGCATCTGGGAGCAAAGCAAAGGAGATCTGGAGGGTAGAGCACTCTGAGAAACATGAGGATTAGACCCAGCTCTCAAGGGTTTTCTCTGTGAGCTTGGGGCAACTCTGTCCCTATTCTGCCTCAAGCAGAGGCAGAATCCAGAATCAAGTGGGGATTGTGTTTATGTCTGTTGAGGCTAGCTGTGAAGCTCATGACTCTTGAGACGCTTGGAGGAAATGCAATGGTTAATTCATTGTTGTTTATTTTATGCACACAAACACTTGTCTGTGGGCTCCAGTGGTTAGTGGAAGCTCTTCCCAACCTCTGGATAAGGCAAGGCCAGCCAAGGGCCAGGCTGGTGTCAGAGACAGAGCCAGGCCAACTGCATCTCAGGCAAGGAAAGTCAGTAGGACTGCCAAACAAAGAGGTAGTGGATTGTCCATAACTTGGACAAGTCTATAATATGTCCTCTGGGATTGACAGATCTGTGTGTGGTATGGTGAGCGGAGAATCCACAGCCAGGTGGTAAAGGCAATGGAAGGGGTATGTTCCAAGGGATGTTTGCCCTTGATACACCTCCAGTACAGATCTGAATGTAAAATGCCTCCAGGTTGGCATGCAGCATCACTTTGTTTTCCTTGTCTCTTCTCCAGAACTGGTCAGGAATGAAGTGCCAATTCAAACTGCTGCGCATGGCTGTTGCCTTGATCTGTAGTAAGTATCGTGCAATACTTGGCACACATGCAGTCCTGTCTTGTTTGTCCGTGTCATAAGGGTTTGTGCTGATTCAGGGAGTTTTAACTTTGCAGCAGTTTTGGTAGGAACTTACAGCTGGACCTTCTGGCAGCAGAAACCACATCACTCTCAAATGCAGATTTTGGCTTTCAACACAAGCATTTGTAAATGAGGATTTGTTGTTAGCCAGCATCTGTAGCTTGTGGTGTTTGTGAAGATCTGGGACTTAAGCATCTCGTCTTTGAATTCACAAACAAGCAATGCTTTCATAATGCTAATGTTTAGGCTTCCTAGAGCACTTTCTATATGGGATGGCAACAGCATTAGAAATATTAATGAATTATCTTCCGGACATATTCCTAAGGTGGCATGATAAGGGAAGCTAAGCTGTGTATTCATTGCAGACAATTGTCTTCAAAGTCTAACCCCCCCTCCCTCTTTCTTTTTTTTTTTATGGTTTGGGTATAAATTTTGGAATAGGAATGTTCCCTTGCCTGTCTACGCTCCCACAAAGCCAGATCGCTTACCAACCACTGGGGAGACCCCATCTCTGTGTGCCTTACATAACCGTGGCTTCCCAGCCCCCCTGTGCTCACCATACTAGGCAGTTTCTCTTTCACTCTTTCTGTCTCTTCAGGGATGCAGTGCTGCCTGCAAGATGAACTTGAGAAGGGATAGACTTAAACTATTAATTTCTTTTTCCTTCTTTGTTGCAGTGAGTTTTGAATTTGGAAGAGCTGTGTGGCTGCGATTCCACCCCTCTGCTTACCCTCCGTGTCCACACCCCAGCTTCATGGCTCACCTGGGAGGGGTGATGGTTGGAATCACCCTCGGAGTCATCATCTTGAGGAACTATGAGCAGAGACTCCAAGATCAGACTTTATGGTGGATCTTCCTTTCTATTTATCTCATTTTTGTGTTGTTTGCCATCTTCTGGAACATTTTTGCCTACAGTCTGTTGGATCTGAAACTACCTCCCCCTCCTTGAACGCATGGGACAGAAAACTCTGGAGAGCAGAAGTCATCTGCCAGCTATGTTATATGAGTTAAGATGGAGGATCTATTTTTATATTTAGCTTAGGGGAGGATGATTATTTTGAACACAAGTGTATGCTGAAGGAGATGCTTGAAGACCTCACAAATTAATGGACTGATCTGTTTGTTCAAAAATCTAGCAGGTACTGTGATGCTGGCTGGCCTGGACCCTGTGGTTTCTGCACTGCCAGGGCTCCCATTGGGCAGCTTGAAACTGGGCATTTATCACTTGGTTTGTTAGCACACATCAATATTTTGTATGGGATATTTGTATTTTCCGAGTCAGTGCTGGAATTGCAGCTAGTTGTTGAATGAATCTCCTCAATGTTACTGAACACTAGAAGGGAAAAAGAGCAGCCAGTTACTAACTAGAGATTTGCACAATACTCACAAGGCAGATTGGGTTTGGTTTCTACGGATACGTCTGACTGTTCAGCCATACCAGTGCCACTGTCTAATTACTTGAATGATTCCTTAAAAAAAAATAAGCCTCTGGTGAAACCTGTTTTACGCCCCTTTCAAAGGGGTCGACAGAACTTGATCACCCAAAGCGATGGAGACGGTTCTTCAACTACAGGTCAAATGCGATTGCACTATAAACCTTGGGAACTCTTTAGAGTGATATGGACACCCAGCCAGAGGTGATTTTTACTGTGCATGTTTTGCTTGATTTTTGTTTTCCCCCCTAGCCTGTTGTGGTTACAGGGTGTGGCTGGGGTTTCTTTCTGGGGAATGGAGAAAAGGAGGGAAAATGTTCATTAATGATTTTATCAGTTGACAATCAGGTGCTGTTTTCTTCTCACTTTGTTTCTGGCCATATTGATATAACACCTGGCCTGCAGTGCGGTTCAAGCAAGGATCTCACCTCTTCCAGCAGGCTCTCGCTACATAAGTGGGACCTGGATCACCCACAGCAGCACAGGGTGGAAACCATATGTTCTTTACAGCCATCCAGTCTGTTTGGGGCCAGATCTGTCCACTCAAGTCAGTGGAGTTAAATCAGGTTGTATGTCACACTGGTTTCAACCTGAAGTAGAAAGGGCGTTACAGTGATCATTGTGAAAATGATGAAGCTGGTTTTAAAGTGACTGCTACGTTTTGAGGAAGGCAAGTCTTTCTGAGGCAGTGGAAGTTCAGGGGCTCCAAGCAACGGTCAGTTGCAATGATGCCTTTTTGCTTAGCATAGGTCAAGCCCAGGTTTTAGGAATGGTCCATAGCACAGTCCATACAGCAGCATGATGCATGCTGCCTGCATGGACCTGGGGACCAGACTGGGACGTCTGTATGGCGCGTGCCTCTGTAAGGTGCTTATGTTGTTATGCTTCTCACTTTAGAGAGCTGCCAAACTCCAGTTGAGGAATGTGGATGCCCTCCTTTTCTCTCCCCTACACTCACCCAGGTTGGTGGCCTGGAAAAAGCAGCCATAGGAGTCTTTCTAGACTAGCTCCTTTTTTCCGTTTTCTGTTTGCATGCTGGTGCCCAAGCACCAGCCACCAGGGCCTTCCACAGCATATCTCATGGGCAGTGTAGCAGTTGGGTTTTCTCTGTAGCAAAGCGTTTCTGTATCACGGGCTTTATTCTCTCATCTGTGTAACTGGTGCTGCCAGAAGATACCACAAACTAGTGGGAGCCTGTCTTTCTAGAGGGTAAATTCATGAGAACTCATCAGCTGTCCCCTTATTTGCCTTTATAGGAAAAATCTCTCTGGAAGGCTGAAGTTCTCCCACAGTATCTGCTAGTAAAAATTCTGTTGCCTCGGGGAAAGAGAAGGGGGAGAAGGAAAGTGTTTCTACAGCCTGAAATAAGGCTTGTCTGCAAAAGAGACAAGTTTTGCCACCTTTGTGCACAGAAATGGAATCTCTGAGGGCAACTGCACCTTTGTTGTTCTGCATGGCTGGCACGTTGTTCATGGGCCCTCAAATCAGGGTACAATGGTCAGAGCTCTGTTTGTTTCGGAGAAGGGGACTGATTCCCGTGCCATTTTATCTCTGCAGTTTGGGTCCAGGTCAAAGCAGTTATAAGAGTTTACATGCATTATTTCAGGTCAGGAGCTTGCCAGTGAGTTTCATAGTGGCAGAGGCTATCTCTCTGGGGAGCCATAGGCAAACAGGAGGGAGGGGATCTAGGATACTGAGAAAAGCATGGCTAATGCATAAGGAGGACATTCCTTTCCTCACCTATTGCAAAGCCTTTCTGATTACAGATGCCTTTAAACCAAAGGTGAGCAGGAGGAGGGAGTTCCCCTGCAAGCTTTCCTAAAACTCTGAAAATCTAGGTAGAAAATGTCAATGACAGCAAAGCCCAGATTATTTTGTCTATAATTTCTCAGAGTACAGTATGTGCTGATTAACTTTTATTTTTGGTTTCTCAGCCAAAAGCTACTTAATGCCCATCAGTTTCTTCCTAGGAAAGCTTTCTGTGCCTGCCAGTGATGGGCTCTGTGGTGAAGCATCAAGCTACAGCTTCAAGGGCTGCCACTTTCTTCATCGACCTCACCCTGGTTAATATATCTTTGCCTTTGCTCAGGAGCAGGAGGAAGCTGCACAGAGTAGTCCAGGTGCCCTTCTTTGGTCCTTCATCCATAAGTGAACACAGCCTACATGAACTAATTTAAAAAAAAAAAAAAGTCTCACTTTGAGCTTCTGACTTTTTTTCTTAAACTGTTGTTCATCCTTCTGATTTCCATTCCTGTGGCCCCATGCCCTATCAGAGCAAATCTACAAGCAACCCTGGGGATCAGAAAGGTCAGATTTTAGGACAGCACTGGATGTATTCTGGATGAAGTAACCCCCCCCCCCATTCCTGTTCATCAGGGCTGAAATGTCTCCCCATATATAGAGCAAGTCATACACAGAGCCTGTTGTACTGCTCCTGGCTCAATAAGCTGACAGATTCTTAGCAAAGTGCTTAAGTTTTTTTAATTGTTTATATCACTAAAATTATATTGTGAAAACTTGTTATATTTTTACAGAGTATCAGGAAACCCAGTTACGTTATTTTTTAATGCACCCAGGAGTGCCACAGTGCTGCAGCGCCAGAGAGCTAACAGCAAACAAGGCTTTTCTTTTACCTCCAGATGTCCTTGATGCTGCTGGCTTATGTCAGAGCTTTAATATTCTCCATCCTGCTCACTTGTGGTTCCAATTTATCACAGTCAGCAATGTGTTCCTGAAGGAGTCATCCTCTGAGGGGCTGGTTTTGGTGATTGTTTTGGTTTTATTTCAGATGCTGACAGGATTTTACATCAGTTGGATAAAACGTGTGTGGATGTGCAGTGCCAGAGCGAAAGACAGACTTACCAACGCACAGATTTGAGACAGTGTATGTTAAAGGAAGTTATTTTATGCCTGTGTCCTTGAGTGAGGACACAGCACATGGAAAAAAAAAGACGTTTCTGTTCTGGACTTCCCATTTAGTAAGTATATTGCAGCACTGGTCCAGTGAGGATGGGTGCAGGGAGCAGTAATGCAGCCTGGGGTGCTGGTTGTACAGCTCCTCCAGGGACACCTGGTGGCCGCAGGGAGACAACACAGACGGGGTACAACTCAAAGCGTTTTGCTGATCTGTCATCCCAGAGAAGGAGAGACCTAAGTAGCTCAGACAGCTATGGGAAAGAAGGTGGAAGAGAAGTGGTGGAGCAAAGTCCATGGGACTTGCAGATTGCACCTTTTATTCCTCGGTGCTTGGATGCAGGTAGAGATTAATTTTGCACACATAAAAGTAATAATATAGGAAGAAGGAGGGGGAGGATTGGAATGGAGTGATGGGAGAGGTGCTCACCAGAAACAATCTCTTAGTGAGGTGTAGAGTAGTAAAAATGCTGATGAATTCACTTTTGATGAGTTTTTAAGCCAACATCTCATGTCATTTTTTTTCCCCATTAGTCAATGGGGAAGCTTAGCACTTAAGTGGCATATTGTGTTTCTTCAGTACTTGCTCTTTTAGCAGGAGGAAGTATTTTATCAATGGAGAAGGGGGAGGCCAGAGAAATCGTTCTCTGAGGTTGCTGGATTAGAAACAAAGCTTAGGGATTCTGTGTCCCAAGACCTTGCTCCTTCTGAGAATTATACTGCCCTTATGTTTTAAATCAATTAGTTTCAATTTGAATTGGGATATGAAGAATGGAATCTGATGCGTTTAGAGCTGAGACAAAAATAACAGCTATCTGCTGACCTTACAAGACAGCTGCTGTTTTGTGCCAATGTTTAGTCTCACAAGATCGTGGATAGGATTTTCACAAATACTTCAGTGAGTAAAGAGCTCAGTCTATCCATTTACATAGATTCCAGCTCAGCCCAGTTGCTTTGGAAACCCCATCCACTGGCTTTACCTGAAGTGGAACTGGAAAATATGAATGCAGTTCAACACCAGCAGCCTCTGGAGGCAAACTAGGATCCAGAGAACAAAAGCACTTCTGAGATTTTAGCCTCTCTCTGAATATCACTGCTGTTGTGTTTCTTTTATAGTAGTGGCTGCTTCACAGTGTTCTGTAATATGGCTCAAATTCCTTCTGCGATCACTAAAGCTGAGAGCTGGTTGTAAAGGAAAGCAGTGCATTTTGCAGCTCTATACAGAAAGAATCACATGTAAGACAGAAACAAAGCTTGTTTAAAGGTAAATGTATTTGTAATGTCACCATTAATCAACAGCTTTTAATTGGAAGAAGTTTTCTAATGAGGTATTTCTGAAATGCCAGAAAACTTATGTTTCAGGGTACTTGACAATACAGAGCACAAAATATTCCCCAGGCCTGATTTAAGTAGCAAAAAAAACCTTAATTTCCAGTTAGCTTAATAGATATGCTAGTCACTGACTGTCTCCTGACTCCCCCAGAGTGTCTGATTAGTTTGCAAATAAAGCTAGACTTACGCAGCTTTTCTTTTGCTTACACTACTAATCTTAACAACACATCCCAATGTTAAACACAAAGCACTAAACAATGTAATTTTCTGCCTTAAAATTCTGAACAAATGATACTTTCCTGTTACGGGCAAGTAAAACAAAATGATATTTGCAAGGTAACACACTATGGTATGTTTCCAAATATTTTTGTATTGTGTACATTCTGTATATTTTTGTTGTAACAATATTATTTGAGTGCAGAATCCATTAAATTTTTTTTGGTGGTGGGTTTTTTGGTTTTATTTCTTTTTTCAATCAAATAGAGCTGGTTTACATCACATGCCAAAAATCAACCAGGAAAAAACTTTCAAAGACAATTTTGTAAGTTTGTCTACAGTTAACAAAGTATTTAACCAGCGATCAATTGATTTTGAGCTCTGAAATGTAATTTTTTTAATAATGACATTGATAACTCATTTTTATGTCTCTCTAGAAGTGTCTGATAAAGAGGAAAGTGAAGTGCTGCTTTATTTCTCCATAAGGTATGACAAAGACACAGAAATGGCTTGTGACTGGTATTAAAAATTCAGGTCTTGTCCCACCATTTAACAACTAAAGCTTTAGAACAGTAGTGACCTCAGAACTGAGGGGAGGTTGAAGACCAAATACATTAGACTGTTTACAAAATTTTATTGGGGTGGGAGGTTGTTGTCTTTCAACATCAGTCTTAATGTTTTAAAATCTCAGAACCAACACGTTCTCATCTCTTGAACCAATAGTGAGAACAATGTATTTATTTATGATTGAGTTATGATTTAGTTATTTTGAGTTAACTAAAATAAAAATCATTCCACCAATTTGGAAGGGGAAGGCTTATTTTGAAAAACATTTTGTGTTTTTGTTGGAAACCATTGGGTTAATGTATAAATTAAAGAAATGGAAATGTAACTAGCATTTCCTGCCTAAGGGGAAGCAGACTACTGCTACTGTATGCAGGACTCAACACTTGCTGGTAGTTTTCTGCGTTTAACTGAGCTTTCTGGGACACTTAAAAGTTCTTTATTCATTAGTTGAAGAATTTCTGTAAAAATGTAAGGTGGGTTTTTGTCTGTTTTGTCTGTTAGTTAATATAGGAACTGTTGTCTGTTAACACCATATATTTTTCTAGCTGGTTAAAATAATTTTAGAAAGGCAAACTGAAGGACAGAAATATTACAATTCCAGAATCTGTTGCAGGAAAGAAGCCAAACATTGGCAGCCTTGATACTCAGCCTTGATCATATAAACTCATAAAACTCATCATTTTATTCCCATAACTCCAATCATATGCTGAAGAGTAAGCATTGCTCTTAAGTGTTAGAAATACTAATTGGTTTATATGCTACTTCTCAACAGGGGGGACACCAAAAAAAGAAACCAGACCCTGATCTTTCAAACTGCAAGAGGTCTTTATCAGCTAAGGCTAAACTTGCATTCTTAACACAAGTCTGTGGTTTGCTGCGCCCTGCTCCCCGCCCCCCCACNACATCTCAACATCTTCTGAACATTTGTGTGCTTCACCCTCAGCTTTGAATAGCTGATTGTTGTAGGAAGTTGCGTGTAATACCTTCTGGGCATGCATGCAGCTAAACTAGCTGCTTCTGCATTATTTATTAGGCATTTGTTTAATTTCTTTAATGGACAAATGACAGTAAAACTAAGAAATTCTATTTAAAAAAAAAATCTGCAACTTCATGATCTAGCATTACCAGGGTATATTTCAATATGTGTGTACTTGTACCTGTCTTCAGCTTAGTAGTTAGGTAACTGAATGGCAAAGTCACTGTAAAGCTAATAAATGCAAAATGATGTTAAAACAAAGGCTGCAGAAAACAGGAAGTTACATTTTTCATAATGCCAGCCACCTTCAGTGCTGGCAAAATTCAACAAAAGTAATTTGCAACAGAAGAAGCTGTAACTTCAGCTTTCCAGTTGTATTCTTCTTGTAACAGAGTACAAATTCAGTGGGACTGATACTGAGCAATGCATTACCTTGGAGAGGAGAAGCCCAGACTATGGAGTAAGCAAAATTTTACAGGTGAATGTTAAAAATATCTGGATTTTGAACCCTCATAGGTTCTGTGGCCTAACTTAGTACTCAGCTGGAGGCACAAGGACAGGACCATATTAGTAGGATGATTTCTCATAGTAGTGCCAGATCCCAGCTACCTATTGTTTGCTTTTTTTTTGAGTACTGAGCTCTTCTCTGTCTCCTGATCATGCAAAATACTAAATGATCAGTGCTCCAACTTAGCTAAAAACATGCCAGAGCAATACAGTGACACGTTTTATTGAGAGGTGTTGCTTTACTGTCAAATAAAGTATCCTGAAGGAAAACATTGTTACTCCTCAGGGCTGCTGCAGATGAGAGTAAGGTTTTTTAAACTACTTTTTTCTTCTCTGACCTGCCCATATGTTACATGTCACCTCTGCTGTCAACATGACACTTGCAGACAGACTCCTGCACATTACACGAGCAGCTCCTCTGCATTGTGTGAATGAAGTGTTTTAAACAGGAGCCATCAAGGACAACACTTGTGTAATTTAATGTAGACACACTACTAAGGATTTGAATGCCTTTTATTGTAAGCCTTACTACAGGTCCAACACAGTGCTGTCACTGGAAAGCTCCTGACTAATCACAGTATACAGGACTGGCAGAACAAACAAACTTAACAGTATTAGGGAGAGTGTTATAGTTAGTGTTTCAGGCCTTGAATGGGAGAGTTGTTCAAATGCTCCAAGTTAGGCAATCAAACAGCCTCTGCTGCAAAGGAAAGCAATAAGCAGTTTTCGTTATATCAAATTGCAGAAATAGTCCTCATTTATATAGTCACTCAGAGACCTTGTTAGTTTTGATTCCCGCTGTAGGCAAAGATATTCTTCAAGTATTCTGCTGTCTAAATGTCCCATGATGTGGACAAGAATTCATTGCCGAAATACAGTGAAGTGTTTTCAAGTCTGAATAATTAATTTGGAAACTTAGTTTACTTCAATTTACGAAAAAGCTTCTATTAAGTTAATACTGCATCTAGAACATTTTCAGGATTAATTCTTCACTACTGGAAAACATATGATTATTTTCAATTATGCAAAATGGGTACTAGGAATGTACAAAGATCTTGATCACAAAAATGCAAACTAATGAAGAATTTGATTCAACATCTAGCCTGGGAATGTAACATGCCTGACCAGCGTATGTATGCATAGATGGAAGCACAAGCAAACTGATTCCTAAAACTCTGTTCAGTCTCAAGGCAATTCTGTTTCTTATCAGTTAACAAGTTGTTTATTTAGTAACAGAAGAACAAACTGCTGATTTAAAAGTAGAATGTAGAAACTAGCTACAGACTTGTTACTTATGTTCTTTTATATGAAGAGATATGATAAACTCATTTACTATGATTTATCCAAATGTTTGTGCTTCTTTTTCTATTAAAACAAAAGTAACCAGATCTTAATGATTAGACACGATAATTTCAAATATATTTAAAATATCTAAAACACCGAAATGCTTGTGAGCTAAGGGATTTTTCTTTTACATGCAATGACATTAAAAAACAAATATCATGATTTCCTCAGAAAAGGAACAAATCATTTGGAGAATCTGGTAAGCGCTGAAAACAATGCATGAGTTTGTAAGATCTGGTATTTACACATTAAAAAAAAGCTCATGCTGCTTTCTCTAAAAAAAAAAAAAATACAAAAAAAGAGGAAAAGTAGCTGAAATTGCAACTTAGGTTTGACTTGGGTAATACTTTTAAATATAAATTAAAATTTCTGCAATAGTGAAACTAAGCTGCAAAGAAGAAATTAATGATTTATACAATACCCTCCAACAAGTGCAGAATAATTAAGATAATTTTAAGCCACTGCTGTTTCTCTCATGAATTCCTCAAGGACAGTCACTACATTTCTGGCTTCTGGCATTTCTGCATGTTCTACTTTAACAATCTTCAAAAGGATGTCTCCACTGCCACAGTTCTTTAAAAATATGTAACACTTGAACAAGGCGTAGTGGTTCATTTCGGCCTGTCGAATAAACCTCTTCAGGTTGTTAATGTCTTGTATAGCCTGGGAAGACAGTTACAGAGCATTTTCTTATCCTTCTATGTGGAAGAAAATAATGTGGAAAAGTGAAGGAAGAATAGCAGTAGAAGCAAAAGAAAGTCGTACTACTACTCAAGGGTAATGTAAGAATTAAGCGAGTAATGTCATTGATGGATATTACCACTATTGTTGTAACAATGCAAAAGATGTGGACATTATCGAGTTGCAATATAAAGAGTTCTTCTAAGTATAAACTACTGAGTGCACATTACCCAATTATAAAGTATTGTGTGTACAAAGCTCAAATTAACAGTGTTTTAAGGAAAAAAAGTTGTTTTTATTTTAAATAGGAGAAAAGACCTTTGGAGTACCCACTGAAGAAACTTTCATGCTGCTTTACATT
The DNA here is from genome assembly GCA_013399115.1 of Anseranas semipalmata. Taxonomy (NCBI): domain Eukaryota; kingdom Metazoa; phylum Chordata; class Aves; order Anseriformes; family Anseranatidae; genus Anseranas; species Anseranas semipalmata. The sequence continues at coordinate 860,057 of VXAA01000593.1, forward strand.
CTAGTCTGGTCAACTACAGTAAGCGAGTTCTAAAATTAAACTTCATAGGTAATCAGTCAATGATGTATAGACATTGTAAGTAATCTAAAACTCCTCTTTGGTGCAAAAGCAGTAACCCTGTCCCTCAGTAACCCAATGCCTGCTCCAAGTCTTTAACATATATGAACAGTTACCTTCAATTTAAAGTTTTCCAAAATCTGCCGGAAGAGAAATGGATTTCCACCTTCAGCACCATTTACAAAAGCATGCATCCAGTCCTCACAGAATCTGTTACTTCCTGTTATGGGTTCAGGAACACAGAGACGAGCAAAAAGGAAATGAGTTCAACATAAATATATAGCTGCATTCACCCCGTTTAAACGCTGTCGCACAACAACTGTTAATAATATACCTGGGTCAGGAATTAAGACTTAAGAAAAACAGTACATGTGGAAAAGCAAACATAGCTACAGTGATTACATGAAGTTCTGTTCTGATTGTTGAATTCACAACATTTGTCAAAAATCCAACCAAACAAAAAAAATAGTAATTTTGCAGCTTCCCTGAAGTGTAAAAATCATAGTTTCATGGTCCGCAAACTACAACTGGTAAAACAAATTGATCTATGACCTCATAGGAAAACAGGTGTTCTAGTTTCCAGACAGAATCCTGACTTTCTGGGCATAAACCTGTGAGCTGCTGGATATCCTCAACTACCTCTAATGTCAAGGATTCTCAGCAGCCAAGGGATACAAGGGGTGTAACAGCTGTAATCTCACCTGCGTTATGCAGCTGAGGCTGGGGTCCACTACAGTCTATAATCATTGACTTGTGCTGTTCTTCAGACATGGCAATACACAAGGAAGTCATTGTGCCTTCCTGAACGAGTCCTTGGAGGCTGGCAGCTGCCAGAAACCTGACACAAAAAGCTCTTGTGAACTCCTTGTTTCTATACAGTTTCTGAGCAGCAAGAACAGGAAGATGTCATACACAAAAACCAAGTTACTCACAGGTTCCTTCATCTCAAAGTATCTTTACCTGTTAATGTCTTTTTCTGTTCTTTCATCCGCATTTTTTACTTCCACAGGAGTATAACTCAATGCCTTAAAACAAACAAAAGTTAAAAAGCTAGATGCAACTTGGATATTACTTCTGTTGCTACGTTGTAGTTACAAGCAATAAATATGTTACACATTACTTTTAAATTTGCTCTTTTCAGAGTAAGAGTAGAAGCTAAGGGAATGTTCCGTATCATAATCATTGCAGCTGGCTTTGCATTCAGAAGAAATACAGTGGTTATACTTTATTAGCTATTCCATCCAAAGTCTTCTCAAACTCAGGGACTGTTGCTAGGATTAATTTATTTTTTGTTCCAGTGAATTACATGAAGCATACAGACAATATAACATCCCTTTTGTCTCACAGGGATTATAGCAAGGACAGCTTTCTCGTGCCATTTCTAGTTCTCTCATTCTACTTATAACTTGGATGCTACTAAGTAATTTGAAATTAGTTAACTACAAAAATTATAGTTTATTGATGCTTGATGGAAGAAATTGCTAAATGCATCCTCAGCAATAAAGTAGGGAAAAAAGTACTTGTCCTGAACTTTAAGCAACAAACAAACAAAGATGTTCCTCATTTACTCCTGTTTGAGAAAGCAAACGTAAGAAACATTTTAAATACATTAGAGTCACTGAGATGTCTTCTGAACCTTTTTTAGTTATCCAGTTTGAAATACACTTACAGCATGTAACAAGAAGGCAAGTTTCTCCTGGAAGAGCTGTACTACTCTCTGAATAGGGCATATGGAATTCTCAAACCAGCTTCTCAAGTAGGGGTTAACACAGGTCTCCAAGTTTTTTTGCTGTAAAAAGTTGAAACATTGAAACTTTTAACAAATAGAAGCCTATTAATGATCTATTCAACCTAAAACATTTGGATCTCAAATCCTTTATCAGTTCAAACCATAGTAGACTAAAATCATGAGTTTGACATTTAAAGCAACGCTTTTTGGAATATAAGCTATGAAGGGCTTCACATTTCAAGAAGCAGAAATAACTGTAATATGTTAAGAGATATACTGAGCAAAGCGCATGCACCAGCAGACAAGAAACTTAAAATGCATAGTTTCCATTAGAAGAATTGTGACAAGACCCACCAATAAAAATCCTTCCTTAATGTTCAAAAGTGGTAAGAATCTAGGTGGACAGGAATAACTTTCCTGTAGACCATTATATTTTATTAGTCACTCTTCTCTCTGAAGCTAACTGCAAGTAACCTTTAAGCAATTTATGACTGGCACAAAAAAGTCCCTTTTTTTCCTTTTGACTTGTGTGGTTGACAGTACTTTAGACATTCACCATCTCTATATTGAGGCTAGTATCTATCTCTCATGGTGTTTTCTCTCTATCTAAATCTTCTGGATTGCTTGAGTAATAAATTTAAAAAGTCATATTCACTACTTTAAAAAATATGAAAAGTTAGACCTTACCTCCACATCAAGGCTTAGCTTCAGACTTTGAATATATTTGTCCAGCTCAAGTCTGAAAGTATCTTCTTAAGGAAAATAAAATGCATCAGTTAAGATCCGCATTTTGCCCTTTCAGTATATGGTTGTTGTTGACATTTTCGGTTATGTACTGGAACATATGCACAAATGGGCTCATTTCAAGCATGAAATGGACAAAAAGAGAGCATTTTTACATCATCTCCCTCTTCACACAAAGAAGGAAAGTTAAATGTAAGGATATAGTTCCAGACCTTTCTCTGAGCCACCTAGGAAACAAACCACATATTCTGGAGCACTGATGTCCGATTCCAGTGTTGGTGTTTCTAGAAGATTTTCTTGTTGGAAAAGACAGTAGTAACAGCCAACTTTATATTCTGGTATGCTGTGCAGTAAATTAAAAAATATATATATATTATTTTGTTAAAGGTACATCACTATAAATTAATGTGAAAACTGGATATACATGATTTCTGTAAAGAGTTTTCATCCTCTAGCACAGGTGGCTCCTATGGTCACATACAGAGTTGTCTTAGACCTTCTCTTTTTTCTTCTGTGGTGCACTCAGAGTAGTTTAATACGAAATAGTCATAAATACACGTAACATTTTTTAAGCATTCAAACCATAAATTACTACAGAAGTTTTCTCAAAGCTACTCAGAAAAAAGAAAAAAGTACCATTCACATACAGCTTTTATTAACTGCAGCAATAGACCGAGAACATGCAATTACAACTAAACCTAGGTGCAAAAGTAGATAGCAAGATTTGCAATGCTGCCAGTATTTCTTAGAGCTTCTCATTCACAAAGAACTTTTAAAAGCACATTGTACCTCAAATCCACAGATGCTACGTTCCCCATTCCTTCAAAAAGGGCTCCTTTAGTCAGACGTTTAGCAATAAAACTACGCAATTCAGTTTCTGCTTCAGCTGGTAAGTTAGTGTCCAGCAAGGAAAGGCTTTAAAAAACAAGATGAAATCATTATCAAAAAGGAAATGTTACTGTTTTGTTTCTCTGAACAAGAGCAGAACTACCTGCTTGCAGTCATCACCTGCTTCTAGAAAGGGGACCACTGTGATCTCTCTCTGGCTTACAGATAACTCTGTGACTTCTAGCCCATCAGAAATGCATTCAGTGGTTTGCCCACTAGACCAGAAGTCTGGAGTTGTGGTGTCAGCTGATGCTGAACTCCTGAGCATCCATGACAAAGTAAGTCATTGGCGCTCTTCATTTCTGTTCCCATACTACAAAGCAACAACTATATTTCAAAGCTTGTAGAAAGATAACTTGTCATTTTAAAATTAGTTAAAAATTTTAATTATCTATTATCTACATGAATACAGCAATATGGCAAAGACTTCAATATAGTATGTTACAGGTGATTCCACAGTTCTGCATACTGGCTTTACCTGAAGTCTTCGCTGGAGGGTGTCTCTGCCGCCACACTGCTGGGACTGCCATCCCTGCTGTCTGCTCCCTGCTGTGAAGATCTTAAAATCAAGGAATTCTTATCATTTTTTTTTTTTTACAGCCATAACACACAGGCAGAGCAGTGGGGAAAGGTATGACCTGAGGGCGTTTTAAAACAGGACCAGGAATTCGGGATATTATCGGAGGAAACAAAACAAAACAAAACACCCTCTTTGTGCAGGAGAGCAAAAAATAAAGCGAAATCAAGCAGCTGGGAACGGACAGGGCCTGGAAACGGCCGCGCCGCGGGGCGGACCCGGCGCGCACCCGCCTCGCAGGGCCCCGGCGGCGGCGAGCGGCCCCCTCACCTGCGGCTCCGGTAGCTGTAGAGGCTGTGGTAGGTG